>VWZF01000754.1:410041-813720 GCA_013396755.1 Sclerurus mexicanus
GGCAGGCGTGGTGGGTGTTCCAGCAGCCCGAGTGGGTGCTGGAACGCGTGCGTGTAAATTCCAGTCTTCCGTCAGTGTTGGGATGGTCCTAATAAGTATGGTATTAAAAAAGAATAATATTCGAGAGCTTTTTCTGAGTTTTTCTTCTGAAAAGACCTCCTTTCTGTCCTGTGCATCTGAGCAAGCATTTTGAGTTTGAGAGTCTTTGGTTCTGCCAGTAGTGTTCACTTTCTGTGAGGCTTTGTCACCTTCTCAGTGTTCTCAAAGGGGATGACTGGGTGGCTCTTTCCTGTTTGCTTCACTGAAATGAACATCGAAGAACATTACTGTAGATCTTCCAGATGAATAGGTAAATTTTTTAAGCTGACATGGCTTCTAAGCCAATGGCTGTTAGGGCGGACTGTGAACCGTTCTAAAAGACTTTCCATAGAGAACTAAGAAATGCAAGCCTGCTGTTAGTCTTAAATTCCTATTACAGTTATACCACGCTGGGAAAATGCCTCAGATCACCAGAAATCTGTGTTTATGTTTGGGATGACTCACCCTTAAGAGGAAGGAATGTGCATGATCACAATGTTTGGTTTTTTCTTTTTATTGAGATGCAAGGTCATCTGAGGGATTTGCTTGGCTTGTCTTCAAAAAATGTTTAAAAATATATATAGAATTGGTAGTTTAGTGTGTAAGGATGAATTAATGAAATTGTAGCTTCTGAAAAACCTGTCAGCTCAGTGACAGAAGAATAAAGTTTTATGTGTTACACAGGAATACTGTGATAATGTGGAATATTGCAACTACGGAAGTGAGATTGCCACATATTAGAAAACTGGATCATCTCAATAGTACTTGCTGTTTATTTAATGGAAAAACATGGGACAAGGCACACTTTGTGTGGCAGGAATCACCAGCTAGGTCAAGTTGCACTGGGTTTTTTTTTCCTTTGTTTCTTTGGATTTTTCTATCAGATCCTATCTAGCTAGACAAGAAAAATACTAGCATGTAGTGTAGATGACAAGCTAGAAGTCTATTTTTATTTTTAAACAGAAATGACTTAGCGTCTGATGTCTCTTTGCCTTTTGCGCTCTGAAGCTTAATGAAAGTTTTAGTGTAGAGAGAAAAAAAGCCTGTTAGACAATTACCGTTTTCTGTAAAGTCATTTGCCTTGTCAGTACTAAGCAGTCTGAAAATTTTATTTTTTCATTTGAGTAGTTCAACACATGTGATTCATTACTGAGTACAGTGAAGACTATATTCTAATTAAAATGTTACATAAAGTAAAAAGCAGTGACATCTCTTTCTCAAGTTAGGTCTTGTTCAGATTCTTTGTTCTTTTAAATACACAAAGGAGAAGAATTAATTTTCACCAGTGTTCCACTGGTGACATTTATTTCCTCATATGGTGGAAATATGGAGCTGGATGGTGGATGAGTTTGTCTGGATTGACTAAAATGCAGAACTTCTGTTTCATGGGATTTTTGTCCCCTTCATTTAGTTTGCTTTGAAGCAAAACTAAGATTTATGAACCATTAATTTTTAACATTGTGGGTTTAGGGCAATTATGTGAAATCCCAAAGTATTAATTATTAATATTGCTACTGTCAAAAAATGCATTGTATATACTGCTAGCATTCTGTGAATAATAAAAGCTTTACTGAAAAGGTAGGTTTTTAAAAGTGTAGGTCTGGGGATACAAAGAAAATTCAGCATACTTTTCAGATAAAATTTGAAAACAATGCAGATTTGTGTAGAGTTAAAGCAATGTTTCTCATTAAGATGCTTCACTGAAAAAAGTGAACATCTCTTTGTTGAGCCTTTGAAATGTGTTTCAGAGGAGCTTTATACATTAATGTATTGTGTGGAGGGAATACTTTGAGGAAATCTTGGTGTGTGCTGGAACATGTAGTGGTCATTGTGCTGGTGCTTCTCCACCAGCCTTATCCACAGGTGCATGCCTTAGCACCATGCGTGTCCTGGGACCAGGAGGCTGAAGTGGCCCAGCAGGCAGCTGAGAGAACCCTGCAGTGAAAGGACATGTGATGGGGCAGTGCTGCTTGTTCCATGACAAGGCTGCTTGCAGAGCCACTCTGAGGTGGAACACCGTAGTTTTGGTCATTTGATGGATGTAACCATCGTTCTGAAGAGTGACGTGTTTATAGCTTTGGCATGTTGGTGTAAGTGGCTCATACTTAGAAAAAAGCTTTGGTCCTAATACTATTAATGTTTCCATAACACGGTAGTTGTTGCTATGGACATATGTTTGCTAGGTTTTCATTTATGTTCATTTTAGTTAAATTCGACTTGTATATTTCTGATAATAAGAGCTGTGACATGAATTAATTTGACCATCAGAAGCAAAACTTTGATGTGTTTACAAAATAAAACCGTACTTTCTATAGCTTAGCAATAAAATCGTCAGGAGTAACTACTTAACTGCCTTGTTAGTATTTTTGTCTCATCAGCATCCATGGGTGCTACAGGTGAATTTAAATGGCAGTTACATGTTTTATTTGCATACATAATTTTAAACTTTTTTCTCTTACTTTTTTGGGTATAGTGCATTTTAAGCATTAACCTGGCATAAATCAGTAATGCCACCTAAAGAAGACACAGTAGTCCTTCTCTGGCCTCTCATTCCCAACTCTAGTGTGCTTCAGAAGCAAATGTTGATGTAATTGTATGATGAAAACTATTTTTTAGCCAGGCCAATTCACTACTGCTTGAACAGCTGTACTCCCACACAGACAAAGACAAGGAAAGGGACACAGTGGCTTGGGGTGAAGACAGGACTCCTGCTTTTTCGATGTTGCTGGCATATGTTGATTTAAAGAAACTAATGATCATTAATCTGTTTTATGCAGTGTAAATAGCTACACCAGGGATTATTTGTATTTTTCAAGTGTCACATGATTTTCCACATGAGGAATAAAATGTGGAAGAGCAACATTGATGTTCATGTATGCTGTAACACATCACAGATACTTTTTGTTGCAATACTTCCTAGAAACACTGCAAAAACTAAAAAATGGGTTTATTGCTGGTAATCCTGTGGGTGTTCCTTACAAAACCTTCATGCTTAACCTCTCTATATTAGGTATTTACTTGGTTGTTAAATGTGTTCTGCTTAGAACATAGACCGTAAAGAAATATTTAAGTTGTGTAGGACATGCCCTCACCAAATAATTCTCCTTTGAAAGAGATCAGACCCTTAATGGTTAATGTAATAATGGTTAATGTAATAATGGTTAATGTAAGTGTCCAGCACTGTGGTAATCTCCCACCTTTTAAAATGCTTACCTCCCCCCATGATACTTTTTCTCCTTCCCCTATTATGTTGTTACTCATTGTCAGTAAGTATATAGCTATTTCAGGTTCAGTAAAAGTCAGCTGATTCAGCAGATATAAGGGAATACCAAGAAATTATGCTACTTTGGTTACCTTGCAAAAGGTAAATAAGTTATTGGTAGTCAATAAAATAACTTTTGATGTTAAAAACTTACATGAATCTGACTTCTTGACTACTTTAAGGTGTTATACTGCAGGCACAAGGAGGCGGGCTCTGATAAAAAAAATTCTGGCCTGTAATAACTGAAGAAATTATATCTCTGTGGCATAGACAGTTTGACTCAGAAGTTTTGGGGGTTTTTTTAACAATTGCAAGGTTTGAGAGGTAGCTGTGTCTTCCAAAAGCTAGTTTAGAGTTTAAAGTAATATCTTCCTTAATGGCTGTTGTTTCAGGCTTTCAGTAGTGTTGTTAAGCTCTTTCCAAAGATGACTAGTAGTTTATTTTAGACTTATATACTTACTGGACATTGATGTTCTGTTTCAAAAGTACTGAGAAAATGCCAGTGAGTTGCCAGGAAAGAACGACTCTTTCATGATATATAACACACAAACACACAACAGTGTCTGGATATCCAGTGAATGCAACATGAGAAATTATGATTCTAGTAACTTCCAAAAAGCAAAGCTGTGATAATTTTTGCTTTACAGTGTACTAAACATCAGAAAATATTCATGTGAGATCAGTAGATTTGATCTGTTTAAAAAAAGGTGTGAAAAAATCTTCAATTTTTAGATTCTTGAGATGGAAAAGCACCACAGAAATGCCTCTGAAGGATCTTACTATTGTATTAACATTTCTGGTTTTGTGAGATCAAGCAGGAGAGAAAAAGCAAAAGAGAATTTTTTTTTTCCACAGCTAGTTGACAACCTCTTGAATCAAAAGATTTCCAGGGCATGAAATGGGCTTCTTCCAGTTTAAGGTATACTGAAGGGTATTTCACAGGAGTGCTTCAGATTTGTGCTGTAATCACTGCAAACTGTTTTATCCTTATGACTTGACCATAACTAATCCAGAGTAGTTGCCTTCTCCTCCTTTCACCTTCTAGAGATCTCAATTGCTATAAATCCTCCATATAATGTAGTTTTTCTATTTTAATTAGAAATATTTCATTTATTAGACTGTAGAGACAAGCTTTTAAAAATGGTGGTAGTTTAAATACAAAAGCTTAGAAGCCTATGAATTCAACATACAGATCTCTTACTCCAATTTTACAAGACCAAAATTAGTCCTTTAGTAGTGCAGAGTACAGATTCATGTCCTAGAATTCATAATAGATATTGCTAGATAATTTGTTTTGTCATCTAACCTTAATAGGTTTCACCTATTTAGTTTGTGTACAAGTTGCTATTCAAATAAAAAGGAATTGTAATATAACTTTCTGTAACTGTCAGGAATTTTAAGAGAAGTTTTACTTGGGATCATTTTGACGTGACAAAATTTGTCCAGCATGTAACATAACCCTGAATTATACTGTTATCAGTCCATTTTCCTTGGTAAGATTTAGAATACTGTAAAATAATCTGAGGGGACAAAGGGATCATGATACTATCCTTTTTTTGTTACGAGTTTCTTAATTAAATTTTGTAGTCTTCATTCCTCTCACTTTTCTGTAATTTTTTTTTTTCACCTTAAGCTAATTTTACTTGAAAATAAGTACCTAAAAGTAATTTGTTTTCTCTGGAATATTTTAGATTTTGAATTGATGCTGCCAGCCTAATATCTTGTTTCTTGCCAGTCTCCTTCAGCATCATATAACAAAGAGGTGGTATAAGGCCCTTCAAAATTTGTTTGTCGGTACTGTTAGATCTGTTTTTAAAAGTCTTTGGATTCAGACAACTTGGACTTAGCCATGTAGAAGTACCACATAGTTATGACCTGCACACAGAAATTGTATAATTGAAATATGACACATAAATGTTCATGAAAGCAAGAATAATTAATTTTTATATGAAAATATGTTTCCAGTAGTTTTGGATTTCAGTAGAATCCAGTTTAATGTCTCGGTGTCCCTTGCTTCCCACATTTGTATTCCAGCTGTTGGCTTCCTGTACCAAGCAGTTAACAAATGTTTTTCTGTCAGTGGTTTGACAGAGGGAAGAGGAAGGTATATAATACAGATGAGTAATTAATTGTGGCCTGAAAAAGCTTTCATTCTTTGATCAGAATCAAAATAGAGATAAAGTTTATTGCAATCTTGTTACTATTTTATGTCTGTTTGTTACTATCAAATGTCAAAAATATTACAGTTGCTAATAATTTTTTTTTGTATGCTAGGGAATTAAATATTCACAGGGAAAAAGAAATATAATCTTTTGATCCTGTTAGACCAGGAAAAAGAAAGATGGATACAAGGACAGCATTTAGAAGATAGAATCAATGTATTGTGCATGCTTGCTAGCTGTAACTTGTGTTCTCCAGTATTTTTTACTTGGCACAAAGTTAGTTTAAAATGGGAGTGAGGGGAATTTCAGTTGTTATCCAAACATAAATCTGGAGTAGCTTAATGTGTACGAGGAATGAATGCCTGGCACGTATGAAAGACAAAATACTTACCCTGAAATTGTGCGGTGTATTAGCAAAGGAAAAATAACATCTTATTACGTGACATAAATGAAGGCAAAAAAGTTTCTGTAAAGTTCACTGTATAATTCCATCCAGCACACCCACACTTAGTATTTACTGAACAAAGATTATGGGCAGCAGATCAAGATGTGTGTTTTGTAGTTGTCTTGGCAAACCATTTTTGTGAGAATGATTACTTGCCAAGTCTTTATGAATTTGAAGATAAATGTCCTGTCTGCAAACTGAGAGCAAACTCTCTTTTAGTTAATAATTGGCAAAACAGTTCTGTCTTTGTGTATAAAATTACAAAATTACTTTAGCTCTACTTATAATACTCATTAATATTTAGGCATTAGCTCTGTGTAGCCTCTTTTAGCTCTTTAGTGCTTTACTTTGTGCATATACTACTGTTGTTGGCCACATAGAAGTCTTTTTTCTACTTGATTTGGATAAAGGGGGCAAAAAAAGTCATATCTGTTATTAAGCTGAGTGCATAAAACAAGAAAAAAAGGAATAAGTCATCTATTGGTTTCCAGGTATTCAGGGCTTCATCAGAAATAGTGAAGACAGATGAGAATTACAGGTCACTTAATTCCAAGATTGACTACTTCATATTCTCCATTTAGGCTTTAAAAACTTGAAAACTTGTAGCTATCATGTATGGGTTTAGTTGTCTTTTTACATCAGCATTTCCAGAAGCTTGATTTTTCACAGAGGAAATTTTTTATCAAAAGTTACTAAGCAAATGGCTCATGTAAGTCCAGTTGTGTAGACATTGTTTTCTATGTATGAGAAGTTCTGAAGAGAAAACTAAAATAATTTTTATGTAAAATGGTATCTCAAGTGTGGTATTTTAGAAGTTAAAATAATGCATTTGTAATACAGAACACTAAGAGGAGTTCTTTCTGTGGTGTCCATACTGTTCAGGAGATTAACTTCCACTTACTAGAAGTTGAACCACTTCCATTAAAGCAAAAATTTTGTGACTTAGCAAGCATAGTACAAATACGTTCTACTACTTTTGCAATATTACAGAAACCAAAACAGCTGTATTTAAAGGAATGTAAATAATTACTCTGTTTTCTTGTGATATGGGGAGGAAGGGACAACTGAAGTCTTCACTATTGACTTTCTCAGCAGAGATGTTCGGGGTGGTAAACTTTTAGCCTCTTGCTTGTGAGTTATTTTCTACTGAGATTATCTGTCAACATAAACATGGAGGACAGTTGTTTGACCATTAATTGCCAGTTTAAAATTTGACTGATGATATTAACATGGGAAAGTTACATTTTGTTCATTGCTGCTGCAAATTTGGTAATTGAGTTTGCCCATTTGCTGCAAATTAGACAGGAAAAGGGCATTAACATATTTCCTTCACTACGCAAACATATTTTTGAGTTACATTATGTATCTTTACCGTAAGTAATACTTGTGTGATGAAGTACACACAAAAGCAAAAGCTATGCTAGAGACTTGTAACGCCTTAATTGGCAAAGGTGGTAGTATCAAAACCAACACAGCCTTACAGATGGCCTTCACACGGAATACCTGGGACATTTCAAAATTAGAGAGACCAGAGAGGATGGCAAAAGACTCAGACATGGAAAAACTTGCATTTGGAAATAAATTAAGATTCTTTGCCTTAAAAATATAATAATACTCAAAAATTGAAAGAGTAGATCTAGCAGACACTTTTCTGGTTGTCGATAATAAGGCAAGACATTGCTTACTGCTTTCAGATTCACTCACATCTTGTCTTCATACAGATAATTTGAAAAGCAAAATTTTGAAAGATTAAAAGGATATTATTTTTATTTCAATAGTGTTTTTAAAAGTAGATACCAAATTAGTTCCTCCTTCTCCTCCTATTTTGTCTCTGTCCCTAGAAATCTCTCATTCTTTCAGTTTTTCAACTATTTCATATGCTGTTTGCTTGATAAGTTTAGTGATTGTTGACAGAGGTTTTCAATCCCAAAGCCATACTATTGACTAGAGCAGCGCTGAGTAAAGCAATAAGTGTGTTGCAACATACTTAACAACATTTTGTTTGGCAATGGTGAGATTCAGACTGGAGAGTGTCCTTTTTCTTCTGTACTTTCATCAACTGAAACTGATGTTTGTGGAGATTTTGACTGGTAGGGTATGGTTTGCATTTTCTGGCCTGCAAGTTGCCTCATCCTTCATTGCAATCAGGTTGTTTTATCACTGGTATGTGAGCCAAGACTACCTTTTGGTACAGAATGCTACTGGTAGTGATGTTCTGTCAATAGTATTTTTCACATTGTGCTCGCTCTTGATCACCATTTACTTGAGAAAGAGGGAATAGCTTCTACCTTTATCTCAAAGGCTGCCTCATTAGAGGCCTGTCTGGACAGGTTTGTTATGCCATAGTCCTCCTTTCAAACATATTACTGTATGTGAAGAAGGGAGTATGCAAAAATTCCGGACTTCAGAAGTTCTTAAAGATCACAGTAGAATCTCTTTTTACAATAACTTGTGTATTTTCACCTTTTACCAGTTAATAAGATCTTTCAGGAAATCTCCTTTACAATTTATATAGGCATTGGTGCAAATTGGGATTTGGTGGCTAAATGTTGTGGGAACTGTCTCATATGGTTGACTGTGGTACAGAGATGTAATTGCTGTGACAGGTGGAACACATCCAGTCTTACCTCAGGTAACATTAACAGTCTGTCTATAGGGTGTCTCTGTTCTTAGTTTCTGTAAAGCTGCTGTTGCTGGAGCACCTTCATGTTTTCTTGAGAGTACTTTGGATAATAGTCCTTTAATCTTGAACAACGTAAGGATTCTTGGACACCTTGGTCCCAGAATCTTTTGTTGGAAGGAAAGTAATGTTGGTATGGAACATTTTTTGATGTCACCCATGGTGTAAAGTTATACATGAATAAGAAAAACATGTTTCTTAGTTGTAACTATTGTTCTGTGACCTGTGTGTTCAAGACTTGTTCTTCTGCATTTGTTCACTGGAGTGCCTGAAGGAGTCTTAATGGTTTTCTCAGCCTCTGAAATCCTAAGAGGGGAAAGGGCTGGCTTCTCAGCACTACCTACAAAGCACACAGATGTCACAGTCCTGTAAAAATATCCCTTTGGATATTAGTGAGGAAAAAAATTATCTTGCTTTCACTATTTAAAGGGATATATTTGCAATGAGTGTGAATAAAAGCCCCACATATAGGTAACACAAGTAACAGTTAAAAATTAGGAGACCTTTTAGTTATTAAACATCCTCGAGATTAAAGACATTTGCAAGATCCATTTATATGGAAACAGAGTTCTTTTTATGTAAATGAGTTCTGGAAGAGATCTGAAGATGCGTACTTCAGTAAGAAAGATAAATCTGCATCCAGTAATGACCAAGGGTATTCTGAATTTGTTGCCCTAATGCGTATCAGTCTAAAATTAATTTGCCTCTGAAAATAGTTGACACTTCCGTCCATCAGCTGATCTAGATGGCTCATAGGTTTAGCAGCACTTACATTAATTCTTAATTTTTATAGTATTAAATTATACAATGAAATGTGTAACTATTGTTATACATTTAGCTCCAGGGGAGCTTATAGTCAAGTATTTACTTAAAAAGCAATTTAATTGAAGACTGAGCTTTAACTCCTTATCATGTGATGATGGTATTTTAATTGATGGTAGACTTAATTTTAGTGCCTTAGCTACAAATCCCTGTATCTTTCTGTGTTTGAATTTCTTTGAAATCTAATTTCAACCTTGTGTGGTGATTTCATAATGTTTAATATTAACATGTCAGTGTGCTGAACATAAATAAGGTAGGCTTAAGAGTATCTATCAGTCACTAGCTTAATATTAATGTTGTCAATTGATGAAACCTACATGGCCTAGAAAGTGTCTTGTAGGACTCCCTTGAAGGTCAGGAGTGAGAGTGGAATGATTTTTCGGTGGAAAATGTTCTGCATTTGATTACTGAGTTTTTCTGTCCATTTTCCCTTCTCTGTGCATGTTAATCCTAGTAAATAATAGTTGTTTGGGTTTGCCCCCAGTTTCATGAAGCCTATAAAGTTCTGCCATATGTAAATCTAAAATTCACAGATTTTCAGTAGTAAAAAGATAATTTTTAATCAGAAGATGTTAATCATTCATTTTCAAGATCATATTAAAAAGTGGCAGCTTGCAGGTAAAATTTGATAAAGTCATCTTGTCTGCTTTAAAGATCAGGTTTGTGTATTGAGTCTTTTGATGCTATGTACATGGAGATAATAGGTGCTTAATTCCATTTGTTATAGTGATGTTTTAAAGCTAACTGGTTCCTGCTACATGAAGTTCCATTTTTTGAGATATATCCATATGTTCTCTCAAATCGACTTGAAATTTCTGTTGGAGAAGTTGCAAGCAAGGGTCATGATAATTTACAAAATCACTTAATATGGCATAATAGTGATACAAACATCCATTTTAAATCAACAGTAATAGTGATTGAGGAATATAAAACATAAATATCACAAAAATGTCTCCTAGTATCTTTGCAAGACCAAACATATCTAGATTTTGTTGTCATTGCTCACTAGTACTGATGTCAGTATGTTGTTAAGTCATGAGTTTGTCTTTTCGATGTGTAGGACCGTTGCTTTGTTTGCTAATGGGTTTTGCCTCAGATTTTTAGTGTTTTTTGTGTTTTGTATCATTTCAAGGTCGTTTGTATGCAATGCAAACAGGGATGAAGATTGATAGTAAAACCCCAGAATGCCGTAAATTTTTATCCAAACTTATGGATCAGTTGGAAGCTGTAAGTAGAATTTATTGCTCTTCTCTAAAAAGATTCATGATGTAACTTTAATTTTTATTAAAGCTTCTGCAAATAAGATTTCTTCTGTCATCAGTCATTGGTGCAACTATTCTGTATGCAGGCACGTTATATGAATAAAAGTTGTATGTAATAAATTGGCAGAAGGATTGGAAGGAGATAAAGCTGTATGTGTGTATGTATGCATGCAAAAACGTAGCTGAAATTTTGCCATAAGGTTTTGTGTAGTTAACATGAATTATGATACTTTATTCAAATGTATTCTCATGACAAATCATAATTCATTACAAAATGAATACAGGTGTTCTAGAAGACTTTTTTAATGGATTTGTCTTTGATTCCTTGAAGTCTGTGAGAGTTATTTTCACTGCTCTAGGACTTGCTAGCCTAGTCCTTGGATGCTTTTGAAATTTTTGACCTAAACTGTTGTACCCAGGAAGTTTTTTAAATATACTATAACAGATGAAGATACTTCTGATCATATCCTCTGTTAGAGAATGGACGTTTTATACTATGAATTTTTGTAAGCAAGGTCTAATCTGTGTGAGTAAGAGATGATTGTTCCATGCTATTTTGAATGGACACGGTACTATTAAAAAGCCTTAAGCAGAACAGATTTAGACAAAGAAAGGTAAAGTTATTGTACAAATGGTCGGTTTAAATTCAAGGAGCTGTTTATGCTAATACCTTGTAGTTTTCAATATTTGCAAAGGAATAAGTGTGTGGATTTTAAGTGCTCATTTGGAAGCAGAAAGTAATGTTGAAAAATAAAGTAGCAGTTCTTTTTGTGTTCACTATTAGTAACTCCATCCAAAATCTAGCCATAGCAATGCCTTGAGAGTTTGTGTGAAACTAGTACTAGCCTTCAGCTGTCAAAGATTGATGCCTTATCCATGGAAGTATTCAAGGCCAGATTGAATGGGTCCTGAGCAACCTCATCTAGTGAATGGGATCCTTACCCATGGTAGAGGAAGTTGGAGCTGGTTGATACTTAAGGTCCCTTCCAATCTGAACCATTCTGTGGTTCTGTGATTGTTCAGAAAAGAACCCCCAAGCATATGAACTATTTGTCTTTTTTTGTCATACCTTCTGCTTCTTGCTATGTTTTATCACTAATTTGTAGCAATGGAAAATTCAGTGTACAGTGACTTCTTGGTATGTTATTTCATCAGATTTTGACACCCTTAATGGGTCTGGTTTTCATAGAGGGAAGAGAGATGGCAGGAGAGGAGAGATTAAAACTCCAGAAGATTTTATTCTTCATTTCCTAAGGATTGTTGAAATTTGTTGAATCCCTTGTGGCACTGCAGCAGTTAATCTGTCTGCAGTGTTCAGTTTCCCCTTCTGTTTCAAAGTTGGAAAGACTAGAAAAGCAGCAAAAATGCATGCTTTCATCTTTCATTGCTGGTGAGATTGTCTGTGTGATAACTGATGCACAGGTATTCAAGGTGCATTCATATTCAGGTGGTGGAAGGATGGAAAGAGAACCTCTAAGCAAATGTAGTACAGCTGTTTTGTGGGCTGGGAAGCTTGGGTTTATGGGAAAGTTGGACCTGCAGTAATTTTATTAGCAGCCGTTTTTAGTCTGCCCTTAACCACAAGGGGGCACAAAGGGACACTGCAGAGCTGTACTTTCACGTGTCACCACAATTGGGTATTTTAGAAGTTAAGACAGAAGCTTGCAAACAATCCTGAGCTTCATAGTAGCAAAGAATAAAACAGTGTAGATATAGCTGGAAATTATGAGATGTATTCTTTGCAAGAAATATCATAATATTCCAAAAATGTGAATTAACACAGTGATTTTGTATCCAAAATGCATGTTTCCCTCAGAAATATTTTTTTATGTAAGATTGTGTTGTTTTGCTTTTCCAATACATAACTGTTTCATTTACATGTTTGGGGTTTATTTGTAAAATTAAACCTAAATGGCTTGATTTTTAGGTTCAAATTTTGAATTCGCATTTAAAACACCACTACTGCTTTATTGAATCACAGATTTTGTGAAGGGTAACTTCAAAAGTAAATAACTTGGTTAACTTTAATATTTTTACAAGTGTATGTAACAGTGTCAATTGTGTGTTTAACATAATCTCCACTGAGCATCAGATCAAGTGTAGTAATATGTTATTTTCTGACTGTAAGGTATATAGATAGGCTGGGGAAATACATGTGTATACAAACAGCTTTCTTCCAGAGTTAGCGTCAGTGTTTCGTTTCAGTTACATATCTTTCAATTTACAAATTGTGGTACTCTCACAAGAACATTACACTTTGTAAAACAAAGACTTTTTGAAAACTACGTAGAGTAGGTTGACAAAAGTCTCTAAATTTAAAATTCTGTTTGTAAAGCTGATGTTTCACTACGGAAATCAAGTAACTTTTCTGGCAACATTCTATGTCTTAAAAAATTGGCAGCAATCTAAAAAATATGAAAAGGTAGCCTGCGTGATTAAATTTTCTTCACACGCACAGTGAAAAATAGCTACCATTCAGAGATTGTTTTTAAATCTTTTGGCAAAATAAAGGGTGCGGGTTAGTATCATGCAGTGTTCCTGTTTTTGTTCTCTAAGGATAACCTGAGATTTCCTTATGTGCAAACAGTAAGCCTATTCAGAAGTTGTAAATCCACCTGTTGTATCTGTTAGAGAGTTGTTTGCTTTACTGATTTTTATTAGGAAACCTGAGGATTTTTGTACTCTAACATCTTTGAAAAGAGGTCTTGAATTTAAATACACTGCTTACACTGAAAATTCCAGTAAATCCATAGGTCACTAGACCGGTCAAGGTAGGGCTGAGACACTTTGAAAGATTTAATGAACTGCAGTGAAATAACCTTTGCAAGAGGGAAGATACACGATCACTCTGATCTACAGCACCTTTAGAAAGCATGCATTACTTTACCAATTGAACTGTGGTGAATCCTGACACAGGCTTCAGACTGCCTGGTCTTTTGGATACTAAGGTGAAAAAATATCTGTAGCTCTTCTTTCTCAATATTGTAGTTGAGTTTATTTTTAATTTGGGGAGAGTTTTGGTGGTTTTAAAAAATATTTTGTGATTGAAGATTCAGAGCTACTTACTCAAAATGTTTTTCTCTCCAAAAGATTGTGCTTTCTCTTCTGCACACTGCTTTTAGCATTTGTTTTGTTAGAAGCTGGAAATTTGTACAACGAAGTGTATGTTCTTTCTTTCTAAATAGTACTTGGCTTTGTTTAAGTCAGCAAGTTCATTTTGTGTTTGCAGAATTGGTAGGGTCTAATAAAGTAATTAATGTATTTTTCTAACATTTTTCAGATGAAAAAGCAATTTGGTGATAATGAAGCAATTACTCAGGAAATTGTTGGTTCTGCTCATGTGGAGAACTATGCTTTGAAAATGTTTTTATATGCAGACAATGAAGACAGAGCTGGGCAATTTCATAAGTAGGTGAAAGTCTTTTGGTTTCTTATCTGAATTAAGGTACTGGACAGGGAATGTGAATATTCAAACTCTTTTTAATTTGATTGGAAACAAGAATTGGACTTCAAGCATTCTTTTCTCTTTTAGAAAACTTGATTTGTTGGTACTTGTATATCTCTAATTTCACTCATCAGCTGTTATTGTCCTTATGTTCCCCAAGAGGTTGCTTACCTGCTGGCAAGCCTTCTAAAACCACAGGCTAATACTGTGCTTTATTTACATCAAGCGTGTTATAGCTTCTACTGACCAATGGTAGTAAAATAGTTGCAATAGTTGGTTTACAGCAATTACTACAGCATGTTGATGTATTTTTCTAAGCTAATATAGGATTTACTATGTCCTACATGAAACATTCGAAACTAGAATCTAAGTGCAGAACACATGACCAGTTTTAAAAAATACTGAACACCTGCCACATAGTAGTCAAGAGACTAATCAATATATTGCTATGTTTAAACATTGTGAAGAGGTTCTGTAACATTAGATTAAAAGAAAAAAAAAAGTGATATTTGGCTTGAAACAAGCCAGTATGATCTAAAATGACAACTTGTAAAATGTGATTCTGAGAGACTGACACTACCAAGTTACTGAAATGGTTTCTTTTTTACAGAAACATGATAAAGTCCTTTTATACTGCAAGTCTCCTGATAGATGTTCTAACGGTATTTGGGGAGCTCTCTGAAGAGGTAAGTGTTAGGCATATGAGTGTATTATCAGCTTGTTTTTCCTAGCACAGATGTTGCTTTTATAATTTGTGAATATGATTTTCAAAGAATGTACGTTCTAATTGTGTAGTTAAATACTTGTTAGTAAGTCATAAAGAATTGTGTTAAGTATTTCAAATAAATCATATATGAAATATTAGGCAACTTATCTGTTAGAAGATGTTTCATGACAAGTATCAGTTAGAAATTCAAAGTTTGATTATTACTCTGGGACACATAACATGACATTGAGCAAGTGGGAATGCTTATAGGGAAAAATGATTGTTGAAAAATGAAAGTTCCTGGCTTTTTCCACCTTCCCTTCTTTCCATGCTATGCTTGGAATTCACAGACGTCCTGTATGTAAATCCCCAATTGATGTGTGCCTAATGTGCAGTCATACTTCCTCAGTTTAAAATGTAAATGTTGGAAGGAGGGTAAAAGAATTGTCTTAATAGTGATGCACTTCTTGTATACTATGGGGTATAAGTGTAGATATTAAAGATAGGTCTTACCCAAGAGAAATGCTTGGCCAAGAGTCCTTGCAAGATTCTCGATCTTCCATAGCCTGAGACTATACCAATCTAACATTTTCATTTATCAAGAGGCATATCTTTCATGTGTCCTCTTAAAACTGGCTGCTCTGCACCCTGACATCCTTTACTATACCAAATATAGTAACTATATCAAATAATAGCATTTCCTAGAGCCAGAGAGTGAATGCACATTGAATTGGACTGAAGAAAACAGTCATCTTAGGATGTAGGAAACCAGTGCACAGGACACTGGACTGATTCGGTGACTCCTCAGAGGTCCTAAAGCAATCCTGCCTTGTAGATAGAAGAAATCTTTATAAACGTCAGTGTGGAATGCTAGTAGTGGTATGTTTACTACTGTGTGTCAGAGGTTTTTTTGTTGATGCTGAAAGGACAGAAATGCTTTGTAACTGGAAAGAAGCAGAATTCTCTCATTTTATTTAATCAGTGAAGACAATTAAAAGAGCGTACCAGAACTACAGCAAAAAGTTTGCACTCGTGTATAGCATCATTACATTTCAACAGTTTGCTTATCTAGTTTCCCATGAAGGAATGATGGGATAAGTATGGCATGACTGTTTTAGACTTTTGCAGAAACTTCTGTTCTGGAAAATGTATTTTACAAGACATAGCTTACATCAGGTCAGTAGGAAGCTGTGTGATAGTAGCATTCTTTTCTTTGACCTCAGCAGTAACATTCGATCAATCGGGCAGCCTTCAAAACGGGACAGCAGTACATATTAAAAACAAACCAAAAGCAACAGAGTTTTGCTTCTCAGCTCTGGAATGATAGGCTTTGCAGTTGGGATGCATGACAGACATGACACTTTGTTCCCTTCTCTCTCCATCCGGCATTTTGAGCGAGGGAGTTGGGGAATGCTTGGCCTGTTCTTAAATACTCTCTTCCTGGGGCACCACCAGTCTGGCCGAGGTCTCAGCTGTGTCTGCAGTGGGTCTGCTGGAGCTGGTTGTATCTGACATGGGGCAGCCCTGGCCTCTCTTCATAGACGCCACCGCTGCCGCCTCATGTTGCCAGAAACTCAGCATGGACACCCAATAAAACAGCATCTTCACATTTTATCAATAAATAATTGCCATATTAGAACAAAAGGGAGATGTACAGCCTCTTAAATATTGCATAATAATTTTTCTAAAATTGCAATACTCTGAATGTCTATTTCTTCATTTTGGGGCCCCTAGTGTTTGTTAATAATAAAGGAATTTAATCTCTAACACTGACTGATCAGAAATAATAAAGGAATTTAATCTCTAACACTGACTGATCAGAAATTATTATTAAAGTATTTAACAGAAAGCCAGGTTTTCCAGTTGTTTCTGAGGTATAGTGAATGCATTTTAATAAATCTGTCATGAGGATAGGATGCTTTCTGGAGAGGATCTTACGTCCAAAAACGAAGACTGTATCTCATGGGCTTCATTAGCATCCTGGTGGATACAATGTATTAAATATGAGCAAGCGAGTTTGTTGGCGATACCCTTTGTATTGTGTCTCTACCCTGTTCTAGGTGACAGTGCAATAGGCTTTGTGAAGTACAGTATTGAATGTCATTTTATCAGTTCTCTGAAACTTTGGATTTAATTTCAACCAGGACTTTTAAAGAGAGATCACTTTGTCAACCTCAGTTTTCAAACCACTTTACCTGTAATTGTTAGTGGCGAAATTTGAGTTCACCAGTACCCTTTTCTCATCTCTGTTTATATTCAGCCTTGTTCCTTGATATATATTACCTCATAACTGTCAGAACCGGTCGTTTCTCATATCACTTTTGACAAAGTAATTGATTTTCGTAATCGGTTTAAGGCTTATTGCAACAATTGAGAACTCTTCCTGGATAAAATAAACACTGTTGTAACAATCCCAGGAGATATAAAGTGGCAAATCTTCATTTTGTGTTTTGACATGTTAAAGGTTGTACCAGGAACAGTAAAGTATGTTTTAAAAATTAAAATGGAAAATCTCGAAATAGTTAAGATTCTGGCATTTATTTCAATCACTCATGTTTTCTGAAAAGAAGAATTTATGAAAACCCAGGTGAAATGCTTTCTGTCAATTTCTTTTTCCCAGAAACTGAAAATAGTGAAAAATCATGTTGAGTTTTTCAGTTCAAGGTGTTATCATGGAAATGGAATCAGAAAAGCAAGCAGCCACTTTGCTTCTCACTGCTGTTACTTCATACTGACACCATTACAAAAGAGGAGTGTTGGCAAAAAAAATATTGATTATCAATATGATAATTATTTTTAGAGACATAGTATTTTTTCTAATAATTGAACTATTAAACTTGTCATTAGCAGTTGATTTAAACTTGCAAAAAACGGTCCTTCATCTGAATTTTAGCTATGTTGTTAAGATATTAGATCAAAATATTGTATGTCCTAGAATATCCCAAACAAATCACATTAATCTGCATTTACATCAGCATTTCTATATTCATGCTTTTAAATAAAGTTTTGAAATTTCAAATAATGTAATTAGAAAGTATTTTATATTCCTGATCAGCACAGTAACATTTTAAGTTTCAGGTATTTAAATCTTAAGTAAATAGTTGTCTTAAGTTTATGGAGACAGGAAGCTCTCATCATCATTTTGCATCAGTAATTACTACACAGTGTTCTGCCTTTCATGCTAGATGATCTTGTTACAATTTATTTCCTTTTCCTGACATGCTGCACTACTTGAAGATCTCCAGATTCTCCTTCTATGCTGAGATCCTATTAGAGCTGTTTGGGTTTTTTTTAATTCACCTGTTAATTTCACACATGTTTATCTTTAAAGGGGTGTCAAATGACAGAAGATAAAGCAGTTTAGTTTTATAATCTCCTCTCAAGGTGGAAAATGTTTATATTTCTGTTTTCAATGCATTAATTCGCAGAAGTGAGTGGTTAAAATGACTGGCCTCTTCCCTTCCCAGAACGCCCAGCACAGGAAGTATGCCAGGTGGAAGGCAGCATACATTCATAACTGCTTAAAGAATGGAGAGACTCCTCAGCCTGGCCCCATTGGGATGGAAGGAGAGAGTTTCGGTATGTGTTTCCCTTTTATTTTCAAAAGAGCAGAGGGCTATGCCAAGACTGAAATGGATGGTATGCACAGTTCTTCAGGGAGCACCCCACAGGAAACATGGCTTCCCAGTTTAATGTTTCTTTCACAATGGGCCGCCTTTCTGGATTTTCTTTTCAGCTTCTCCTACTGTTATTTTTATTGGACCTTACTGTTTGATTGACTTATTTAATAAAATATTTTTTTCCTTTGTAGTGGAGATTATTATTTTGAATACAGCATTGTCAGCTTTGGGCCAGAACTATGTATTTCTTTATTAATAACTACACTCCTTCTTTTAAATCTGTTCTGTAGTAATGATCCCTTTGCCAGTTTACCCTCTCTCAGAAGTTATATAGGAGTTGAAAATAAACTGATCACAGGTGAATTCAGCTTCAAAGCAAACACCTGATTGTGAGACAATCCCTTTCTCCCTGTATAATAATGAGTGTTTCAAAACAGGTTTATGGCCTACTCTTTTTTACTTGGATTTCCTCCCTCTTTCTCAGTCATTCCACTTTTCCTCATGTTTTCTGTTCCCTGTGGTCCTCTGACTATTTGAGCATCCTGTACAGAATTCCTTGAAGCTACCTCCTTAACTTAAAGTGGAGGTTTCCAAGGACATCCACTTGACTAAAATGAATGTATATCAGAACATGCTGTTTTAAACCTCCCAAACTGTAACTTTTACTGTGTTCTATTTCGTATACTCAGGGCTGTCTAAACTGCTGCTAATTTAAAAGGCCTGGCTCTTCAGTATGAAACTTCAGGGACATTCAAAACTTCCTTATTTACAGCTTTTTAAAGACAGACACACCACTGTAAGCAGAAATGAACTAGCCTCTCAGTAAAGTAACAGAACACATACGAAGCAGACTCTCCCTTACAGATGAACATAGATCACATCCTAATCTCTTCTGAGAAAGCAGCTCTGTCCTCTTTTTTCATTATGTGTATACTTAATAAAGAAACTAAAGAATCAAATCAAAGTTCCAATATTGTTTCTAAACTTTATAAATGTTACCCTATTTCTAAAGTATAGATTCACAAACTTCACAGATAAGTGCTTGTTTCTCTTTGCAGTTTCCTGGATAAAATACTGTTTATTAAAATACCGCAGAAACACTGCAACATAAGTAAATTCAAATATTTGTGAACAAATACTGAGTATGATACAATTTGCTTTCCAAGCTGCTTGTTTGTTCTTGTTATTCTACCTAAAGACACCCTGGAGACTTAAGCACTGGAGTCTTACCCGTTGAAATATCCTCCAGTCTAGGCACAGCTGTATTTGAAGTGAAGCATTACCAAGTTAATTTCTTCTTCAACATAAAACCTTTTTCAAGACAGTTTTAACTGTTGGTGCAGCTGTAGCAAAAGGGACTTATGATGCAATCCAACTGCGAACATCACCACATCTTTGTCAAATCACTGGTTTGATGATTTAATAGAGAATGCAACATGTGGGAGAACATCTTTTGTTATATTGAATGTAATGAATAGCTCAGTTAAATATTTTTAGCTTTAAATGAGTTCTCTTTAGTGGTCTAGCTCATAGTGTGGTAAAGCTCGCTGTGGTGGTTTAGTTTTCTTGGGTTTGGTCTAGGCCTTCCCTGGTAACAAGGTCATAGCTAAGGAAGTATTCCACACCATTCCTTTACATAATCAGGTGTATTTAAGACAAGGAGGGGAGGTTCTTCTCTCTCTTCCTTTCGAGTGCTTCGAAGACAGCAGGTCTCAGTGTGTTGACCTCTCTCTTATCTGTATGAGCTGAGGCCTATACAAGAGCTGTTGTGCAGAGCCACGCGGAGGTGAAGGAACTGTTTTCTTGAGGGAAGTTGGTGAGAGTTTATTGTGTTAGTTACTTTATTGAGCTATCCCCTGAGTTTTCGAGTGTCTATATCTGTTTTGTTTTATTTTTACCCATTTTTGTCCTTTTTTTCCTTCCCCTTTCCCCCTTTTCCCTTTTGGGGTTGTTTGGGATTCTTGTTCTGTATCTTCATAGTGTTCAATTGTATATAACTGTAATATATGTGATTATATATATTTTTTTTACTACAATTTTCTTTTGGTACCTTTTTCTTCTCTTTTCGAAGGGGGGAATCTGTGTGGCCAATGGCTGGGTTTGGCAGGGAGCCAACCTAAACCACCACACTTGCCTGATTATGTGAAACAAATTGTCAATTTTAAACAACTGCAAAAATACAATTTCTAAGTAAATATTAAAAAGCTTATGCTAATAAACTTGTGTAGAAGCTAATTCTTTCTTGGCAGCAACAAATAGGTTCTTTCTTCATTTTATGTGTGTGGGATGTAATGGTAACTGACTTGCTCAGGGCTGCAAAAGAAACTCTTGTAGAAGTGAAAGTGGAATCCAGGCTTTACTCAAATCCTTTGTATTCATTGCAGTTCAGTACAGGTGATAGCGTGAATTTGTGAAGACTCTTGCTTTCATTACCAGGTTATGTCTACATGCAACTTAAAAGGGATGAAAATGCTGAGTGAGCCAAAATTTTAACATCCTTACTGATAGAGACCCTGCAAGATCTGTAATTTTGCAATATCTTTTTGTGTTGCTGTTGAATTTTATTTTGTGCAAAAAAAGATAATTTCTCACTCTTATTTTCTGAGAAATTAAATGGAAAGTACTTTTTGATGCTTGTTTTTACAGTTAGCTCCATAGTGTAGGCATCCATAATGTTTTACACAACCAAGACAGAAATTTTATGCGAATTAATTTTTATGAGAAGAATCAGTAAAAAGGAGCTTCAGTTCTGGCTTTGTGCATCATAAGAAGAAAAGCAGGATTGTTTAAATGTATGACTGGACCTTCCCCATTCCTGTCTGCTTGCTCATTTTCTTCCTCTCCTAGCAAGTGGAAAAAGTCTGTTTAAACAGAGTGTAGCTAGGTCTCTGAAGCTTGACAAATTACCATTTTTTTCCAAAGTGTTATTTTTTTTTGTGATTCTTGAAAACCATACTGTAACTCTTGGAGGTGTTTTTACAGCAACATAGGCATGTTTTATGCTGTTCTGCTGTTGGATTTATGGATACTTTTGTCAGAATGCCATCATGGAAACCGTAAAATTACATGCTTTATTTATTAATGTAGTTGGAATACAAATCCTAGAGTACACAAAAAGGTTACTTAGCATTAGCCCTAGGTCATCCAACAAGATTTTATACTAGTGGAAAAAAAATGGAAATATGAAAAAGTTCCTGAATTCTCATGGTATAGCTGTAGTAAATACATTAAATGTAATGCTTTCATTGCAATGTGTAATATGTAGTCTACATTTTTATTACAGAATTTCAGAAAACATTAAGAGTTCCAACTAGTAGGAAGAACACTGTATGAAAAGTTGATGGATTTTTGAGTTCATTTCTCAATGTTGTGGGAAAAAATACATGATTTTTTTTTTTTAAAAACAGTGTTCCAATAGAACCTTACATTGTGAATCTTAGAGCAACATCTCAAGCAAAAGAGAAACATTGTGGCAGAATGAGAAAAAAAATGTTTTAAATTACAAATTGATAGGTTTTAATTCTCTGAACTCATTAAAAGCAGGAGTCCAGAGAATTGGAGAAGTCTAGACTCTGTAAAATTAAAAATTTTGCTAGTCTTAAATTTAGTGTGCTAAGCTGCTGAAGTTAAGTCATAATTGATTCTTCCTTAAGATAGACAAGGTAATGCCGTTAATCCCTGAGAATCCTCTGTTGATAAAGTATCTTTGGATAGTTGGTTATGGGGCCAGGGGTATCAGCCTTATTTCACAAAGTCTTGCCTTCAATAAATAAATTGTTATTTTAAAAACATAAACAGATGGTCTGGGTATACTGTAGCTTTGTGGAAAATATAAAAAGCTCATGGGTTCATTATGCTGGGATTCAAGTACAAAGACTGATGAGGTTCCAAGACAAGAAACTCAGCTGGAGCTGAAAGGACATGTAAAACAATTGTGTCACTGTTTCACAGCCTAGTATTTCAGCATCTTTTAAGCACAAAGCAAGGAGCTTTGAGTTCTAGGTTATTACTACTTTATGAGAAAATAATTCTTTAATTTTTTAATGTTTATTCCCATTCTCTGGAAGGGATTTTTTTCAATAACATTATGGATGTTCTAACCACAGAACTAAAAAACAGTTTGTTCACTTAAATGTTCTTTTTCAGCAGCCTGAAATCCTTTCATTTGGCACTACTATTAAAACTATTCACAAATACTGCAAGTGTGTATCTTAAACTGTTCCCAATACTTTAATCTTTGAAAAGAATATCTTAAATATTTGCTTTGCAGAAAGAATAGTTACAATGCTTTGATGATATTTGGGCACTTCAAACACCCAAGAGTTAATTTAAACAAAACTACTTTTATGTTTAATACAGTTTAACATTGGCCCATTGCATAATGATCAAATCAAACAGTTAAGCTTAATCTTTTGGTGCGTTTACCTGATTAAAAAGTAAATTGCCCTTTTGTGAATTTGCCTTTTGCAGGCACTGTTATTAAGGGTGGTCAGCACTTCTAACACTGCTTTTGGTTGTTTTTAACATTGCCAAAGTTTAACACTTGGAGTTCATATCTTCCATTCCCAGTGCTGCCTACAGCATTGCACTGTTACAGAAGTCACTAGAGACCCTGAACAATGCAGTGAGGATATTTTGAAGCTGGAACTGAGAATGTCTTGGGGAGAAGATGGGATTACTGCAAGAGAGACACAATGTGGGGCAAGAGGTTGCAGGGATATGAAGTCCTAGTGCAGAGAAAGAGAAATCAGAATGGGACTGGAGAACCAGATGAGGGCAACAGGAAGCTGCAGGGGGCAGAATAAAGGTATAAATGTATTAATGGTTTAAGCCTGGGCATGAATTTACTAGTCATTTTTCATAGTTGAGATACTAAGTACAGTGGAAGCATGTTTTCTCTCACTCTCTCATTCTTGAAAGTGGCATAGTAATTGTTAAAATAGCTTTCCCAAAGTCCCAGCTTCAAGCAGACACCCAGCTTGGAAAAGCCAGCTTGAGTTCTACCATTTGACCAAGCTATAAATAATTGGCAACTCTTACAAGTAGTATTTGGCAGCCTTACCTTCACACAGCATGATGTGTCATGCATAGCTATTTCATTCATCATATGTATAGTAACTCTCTGTGTTTTTGTTGAATTAATTTTTTTCCTGAAATTTTTTTTAAGTTAACACCAAAACCATAAAAATGCAGCTTTCAAACAATGGCTTAATCCTGTCATTACATTATTATTTAAAAGAACGCATTTGAACATCACCTTTCTTTTTCTGCCAGTTTTCAGACATTTAATTTTATTCCCATGAAATGAAATTTTTAACTCATACTGCCACATGACATTGCAGTATGCATTACTAGCAAAAAATACAGAAAAAGAAAAAATCTGGCACCTTAAAATACCCTTTGTCTTCCAGAAACCTGCCAGCTGTTTGGTTGTGTAGGTCAGAAACAATTTCATAAAACACAGTGTAAAGTCCAGTAAAAATGTTCTAATGATGATTCTCTTGATTTTATTCTGCTTTATAGCTCTTATGTTATTAAATAGTATTATGAATTAGAAGGAGTTTAGTCATTTTTGGTAAAGGTAGCACCTGAAGTTTTTTCTGGGAGGAAGAGGGTCTTACAGGGGAAGAATTCTTATATTTGTAATAGTAATATTTTTAATAGTAGACTTTTAGTAATTAAGCAGTAGAAGCATTTGCATAACACATGATCTTGTGTAGTTGAAGATATGAATGAATTGCCTAAAGAACATCCTTTGCTAGCTCTATATACATAAAAGTTTTGTGTTCCCATATATTTTTTTGTTCCTTTTCAAGAACTGGCTGTTCAATAAGCAATTCCCAAAACTGTTTATTCCATCTAACAGTATTGACCTATACACAGTAAAAGAAAATTAGCTGGTTTGAATTTAAATTAATTCCAATGAAGGAGAGGAAATCAGCCGTATTCTAAATTAAATGGATCATTAGCATAATAAATGGATCATTAGCCTTTAAAGCAACATTGATTAAACTAGACCAGAACTTTAAGAACATGACTAGATTGAAAAATAATATATATGTTCTTTGTACCTGCTATGGGATATATTGTTCTTATAGAACATTATGTACTCTAACTATTCTAGATACAGTCATGACTTAGCTAAGCTGCTTTTAGTTTTCTTGTTTGGTATTACTTTCCCAAAGTTCCTCTTTTTTGCTCTTTATTTGTGGTTTGACATGGAATAAAAGGTTTGTTTTGTTTTTTATGAAGAGTTTTTGAGGACAATACTGTTTTCCATATTCTGATTCATGTATATATTAAAATATGGATTACTGCATATTTGTAGTATCTTGTTCAACTATTGTGGATAAAGTACATGAAGGTATAAGGGATTATTCTAATGAGACAGATTGCTTTTATTCAGACCAGTAATGAAATGATCTTTCAATTTTAACAGATCTTTGAAAGTAAGTGAGTTTCTAGATCTTTGTTGTATTGTTCGTTGCTTTTTTTACTTTGTCAAATCATCCGTAGGTGGTTTGGGTTGATGTTTTATAGCACACTGTAGAGCCAATTTTTTTACTAATCAAAATTTGAAAGAAGGTTTTAAAGAAAATCAAAGGCTTCAAGTGTTTGTACAGAATAGTTTCAATAATTCAGATTTTGTGTCATCTTAGCAGACGTTGAAAAGGAAGAAGCAGGGTCACCTTCTGTCCATAGTGGTACAACTCAACCAGCGTCGTCATCATCTACATATGAAGCTAACAACATACCCACTAGTAATTACACTGGCATACATATACCACCAGGTGCCCATGCACCAGCCAACACTCCAGCTGAAGTACCTCATAATACAGGTATGTTCAAATCACACCTAAAAAATCCATGCCTTTATTGAGAGACAAATTCTAGCCCATGTTCGATTACATATAAAGTAGAATAACACAGGTATTATGTGGCAGAAGGGTCTTCATAAGATAACACTGTAAAAATGCCATTTGAAATATTTTTTTGTTTTTTTTAAAAGGTGTAATTGGTATTTTAGAGCACTTTTCCAGAAGAGATATATGGACTGAAAAAGTGATTGTTCCTGCAGAAGGAATTTTTTTATCTTCTATAGAATAAGTACAATGGTACTGCATTGCAACATCTATACTGTAAAGCACTATTTGGATCTTTCACTTGATAGATGAAATTGTATTAATTCATTTCATATTTAGCTTTCCCTGTGCAGATAGGCTGCTGTTCTTTATGTGGGAGCATATCCAACATAATATTGAAATTGCTACAACAGCACTATAGCAATCATATATATCACTATAGCCTGATGTACCATTCATATTTTTCTTCTGTTTGGTTTGTGCTCTTTTTCCTGTGCAAGTATTTTAGTGTGATTAACCTCAGACAATATTATTAATGGGAAGTTTGTCCCTACTGCTAAACATACTGCCTCCTACATCCTTTTTCTTATTATTATGTGACATTTTTGGATCAAAACCAAGTTCTTGAAACTCCGAAGCTCCTTTCCAGTTGCTGTATTTAAAAAATGTTGTATTAACGGATTGGTGAATACAACTTTTTAATCTCATTGAACTTTTTATAATAATAATAAAATATAATTATCAATTAATTATTAGATTAAAAAGTTGAAAGCTCTTGATTTCAATCCTAATAATCATTTATTGCTTAGATATGGTTTTATATTATTGAACATATGAGATATTTTTGTCTCACAATCCTTCCATTTACTTTCTCATTTTAAAGATGTTTCACCCTATGAAGAGTTCAGGATGCTCTTTTTTCAGCTTTATCAAAGGGAAATCCTTCAGATAGGTGGAGTTTTTTTGGGTCTGGGAGGGTAGGTGTTGTTTTTACTAGATCGAAAAATTATGGAGCATGTACCTTGTTGGAATACATTAATTCTTTGCATTACATAGTTTTAACCCCATCAATCATTCCATGCAGTCACAGATAATTTAAAAAAGTGATTATACCATCTTCCCACATAGCAGATGTTGTAGAAATAACTTTATGTTAGTCTGCTGTGTTCTGGACACGTTGCAAAAACACAGTTTTGGATCTAGACAAATGAGTGTATCTGAAATGAGAACACTGGTACAAGAATGCTTCACAGTGTAAAGTGCTGTTTCTTCTTCTAGCACCACCATTTCTCTTTTAAGTCTAGCTAGCTTTTTTATCTTTACCAATTGTTTTCAAAGGAATTTGGAAGGAGATAGTTTGCAAGTGTGAGATGACAGGCATAGAGCTTTAAAAATAAATAATAGAGACTGTTTCTGATATTAAAAGGTATAATTTAAATTTCAAATATAAGAGGTAACTCACACTTTTCTTTAGCAGGTTTTCCTCAATGCTGTAGGGTAACCAATGGCTCTTGGACTAGTGTTTTCCTATTTTTTTGATGTTTGAAATTAAATTTCTGTGAAATCCTGTACTGATAAAATGAACAACAGCCTGTACATTCTTCTGTATTATTTTATAAAACATTCATAATCTGAATTGAGGGCTTTAAAATTATTTGTTACACATTTTTAGAATTAGTAAGTTCTCAGCTGTGGAATTTAAAAATCACTAGGTTTACCTGTTCCATTTTGTTTCATTACTTTTAAAGCCTATGACTAAAAATAACCCAAGTCCATCTTTTTTGCATTGATTTGCAGGAGTGACAAGTAACACCATTCAGCCAGCTCCTCAGAATATTCCTCTAGTCGATCCTTCTCTTTACAGTGCTCAGTCTGGAGGTAAGCGGGTAGCATTGGTATTGTGTGTATGTGTACATACTGTGTCCTGTGTGTCTCCCCTGCACTGCAGGAAGAAGTTTGAGAAATACTGTCATTGTTATCTGAATGCTACGGATTCTGAAATTGTAAAAAGAATGGACGTCACCCAGCATTGTGTTGCTAAGAGTTTATTAGTTTCTGAAAGCTTTGTTATAATGGGTAGTGCTGTCTGTCTGACTGTTTCATACCAATGAGCCACCATTGTGTAAGATGTTTATGTTGTTGCTTCTCAGATCAACTTCTGATGTACTTAGCAAAGCCTATATTCCTGATGGCCTTGCTAAATTACGTTTTTGGTAATTAATACACATTCCCTTTACTTAGAATTTATTCTACAGGGTCAATATTTAAATTTTATATTTACTTCATTAAATAATCCCAACATTCCAGTGACGTTTTTAGTGCAACATAATTGTATGTGTGCTTGTTGACTATAAGTAGTACTCATATTAAATGAAATAATTTATAAGGTACTGCTAATGATGTCATTTTGATGTACCATTTAATCAAGGCTTATATCTTCTAAGATGCCATCTGTCTTTGATGTTAAAACTACTAATAATCTACACACCTGTATTTTATGTCTGCTTGCATATATTATGCTTTGAACTGTACACATAAATGCTAACCTTAAGGAAACCATGGCTTGTGAGGGACTAATGACTGACAGTAAAGCTGGAATTGTCCTAGATTCTAGTTTGAACACTTGTGTACATTTGGACAAATTACTAACTGTTTTCTAGAAATTTTTCTGTCTCTTGGATAGGTATTTATATTATTCAATATCTGAATGGTATCAGTGCATTGCTCTCTCTAACCACTTACCTGTGATAACCTCGTTTAATAAGTACATAAAAGGAATTGAATATGTTTGTGAGAATGCGTAGTAAGTAATATTGTGTAATTAAGAGATTAAGACCCTTGCTAAGCACCATGGTAAATCTCTAACTTGACCTAACCTGACTATTTGCATGCCTAAATTCCTCCTCTGCACATTTACTGTGTCACAACAAGTTTGGGTCTTGGTACAGCTCAATGTGTTACATTCTTATGAGGGAGTTTTGCAGAAGTGCAGTGGAAGAGGTTATACAGGTCATACAGATCCTCAGTTCTGAAAGCTTAAAAAATACACTGTCAGTTATATAGGAGTTTGAGGGGGCATAGGGGACGTGTCAGTCAGCAGAGATACAGTGACAGATTTATTTGCATGTGTAGAATTAAAAAGCTTGAGAGCAATGGAAAGTGTGTGTCCTTGCCTGTCACTGTCCTGTTGTGCATGTCTGGTCATTACCCAAAGCATTCTCCCCTCAGCTATACATGTAAGAGTAACAGCAGATACCATTCTTCCCATGCTGCTGAGGAGTCCCTTTTATGCCAACAGTACTCTGTTCCACAGTAGTCTTTTCTTTGATCCATAAGTAGAATGAGAAATGCCTGTATCTCTGAAGGGATGTACTAAACTTAGGGACCCAGGAGCCCTCCCCCTTTCCTGAGTTCCTGTATATATATATTTGGGCTAGATCCTTGCTGTGTGTTGAGGTATGTACCATTCCTATGGAGCTGAAGTTTCCTTTGGATGGGAAGAAGGAGTCAGTATTGCCCTCCAGTAGCTCCGTAGAGCTAGCACAGCACAAAGTACACTTGCTCCATGATTTAGAAATTATGTTTGTGTCTATACTAACAAATTATACACGCCCATAAATATTTGGCGCAGAGAACAGCTGGCACAGAACCACTCACATCCATACTATTAAACTTTTAAACCTTATAAACAAGGTAGCTTGTGAAGACTGCTTGTATTGAATGCTCTGTAGCCTGCTCTGACCACAAGTCATGCCCTGGAATTGTTTGGGAAAGGGCTAGTTTGCATGGGCCAAAACCATACTGGAGTCTGTTCCAGCAGATTGACACTGCACACAGTCAAGTTTGAGTGCTGAGACGTGTTCTTTGGCAGTGTTGAATGTGCTAGTATAGACATAGCCAAACAGGATATTCCACATATTCCTGTAAGACTCTTTCTGGTAGTAAGATGAAATGTATATTTTTAGAATAAATTATATATTTTCTTTCCTTCCCATAACATGGGAGAAGCAATTTGATTAATGCTGTGATGGGAGAAAAACTTTTGGTGGAGAGGAGTAGAATGTTTTATCAAAAGAAAGTTAAGTTAAAGGAACAATGTTCTTTGATTTTTAGTCAGCATGAATCTCTCAATAGTTGTCTTGTCCTGTGGGAACAGGTTTCAGAGTTTAACATTGACTTCTGAAGGGTCAAAACTTTTGCATTTAAGCATTGGTTAATGTGTCTGACAACTGATTGTAGAGCTACGCAGCAACTTCGTGTATGTGTGGGTGCACTTCTTTGGTGTAGTTTATTACCCCTAGATTTTGCTAACACTAAATGCTTTCATAGTTGCACTACACAGTTTTTTATAAGATCTTTTTACATTGCCATATACTTCCTTCCACAGGTCACATAGTATAGAGAAGCATTTGTCCATTCTAGTTGTGTGTATAATAATGTTTGATACTCTACACACAAAGTAGAAATAATAATTTGACATTGAATGTGCTTTCATGATCTTAAAAAGAAATCCTTGAGTACTTATATTTTAAAATATTTTAAGTGCTTTAATGGGGGAAAAGAGCATCTTGTTTCAAAAATCATTTGTTACCTTTGCCATCACTGTTTTTATGCACCAGTTTATGTGATTGAAATATTCTTAATCAGCTGCCTTATATTTGAGCATCATAAAAAGGAAAAAACATCTGATTGATAGAAAATGATACCAGGGAAATGCAGATATATCATGTAAAATATACATTGCTTCCATTTTAAAACTACTTTTTTTCCCAACATGATTTTTAGCAGCTCTGTCAACTTGTTTTTACTTTGTGTTCCTCTTAAAAGAACCATGCTTTTTATGAATTCCATATGCCTGTCATGTTTTAGAACTACCGCGCTAATAAGTCCACATTAACACAGAAGCAGGTTTGTTTCAGGATAAATACAGTATACTTTTCCCATCTCAGTGTTGGTGGGCTTTTTTAGAGCTCAGAATCACAGGATACTTTCGGTCAGAAGGGACTTGAGGACATGGTCTGGTCCAACCCATCTGCTCAAGGAAGGGTCCTGTAAAACTAGTCACTCAGGACCATGTTCTTCGTGTCTCCCCCTGCCCTTGCACTCTCCCTGTAGTTTAATTTGCTGCGCTGAAGCAAGAAGTTTGAGGAAAAATGGCACTGTTAATACAAAAGACAGCTTTTGAATTTCTCCAAGGACAGAGACTCCACAACCTCTCTGAGCAACCTGTCCCAGAGCTTGGTCACCTTCACAATAAAAACTCTTTCCTGATGTTCAGGCAAGATCCTCCTGTGTTTCAGTTTGTGCTCATCGCCTCTGGTCTTGTCATTGGGCACCACTGGAAAGAGCCTGGCTCTGTCCTCTGTACACTCTCCCATCAGGTATTTGTATACATTAATAAGATCCCCTGAGCCCTCTCTTCTTCAGGCTGAACAGTTCCAGCTGTCTCGGCTGCTCCTTCTGAGAGGTGCTGCATTCCCTTAATCATCTTTGTGGCCCTTTGTTGGACTATATCCAGGATGTCAGTCAGTCTCTCTTCTGTACTGGGGAGCCTAGAACTGGACACAGCACTCCAGGTGCAGCTTCACTAGGGGTGCAAGTAGCCAGTATCACTTCCCTCGACCTGCTGGCAGTGTTCTTCCTAACGCAGTGTGGGATGCCACTGTCTCTTCATCTCAAGGGCAGACTGTTGCTTCATGGACAAACTGGTGTCCACCAGGACGCTCAGGTCCTCAGGTCCTTTCCCCCGAAACTGCTTACTCCTTAGAATATGTAGATTGAAGTCGGTAACTAACTTCTGTGGTTATACCTTTGATGTATGGTAGTCATTATGGTTAACTTGCACATTATTTTGAAAACTTAAAAACACAGAGCTGGTTTATTTCCCTTTTGTTTGTTCATTGTGAGCTGCTGACTTCAATAGGAATTCAGGCTACCGAGCACATCAAAAGATCAACACCCTTGCTGTGTAAACTTTGGTTTATAAATTTAAAATTGTTACCTTTTTTCCCTCAAGTTATGTCATAATAGCATCTGAAGTAGATTTCATAATAAATAAGGCTTTATGCCAGCACAACATTAATAGAGCTCATACTGTAAAAATAAGATTAGACGGGTGAATTTAGGCCTGCTTCCAATAAATTAGTTGAATACTGGACTGATGCCTTGGCCAGTTTTTAAAGAATGATTTTGTAGTTTCTTTTGGCATCGTAGCATAGAACTACTTTGAGGGGAACTTGGTCTTTTTAATTTCTTAAAGATGTTCAGTAATGTGGTCGCAGATTGACCCCAGCTGCTTTTAGTCTGTGACTTTATTTAGGCTACAAAATAACAGAAGTGTGTGCCTGTGTTTATGCACTCCCTCATGTGTATTTACTCCACATGTGTATTTTAAGAGATTTAATGTGGCTTCATTTATTCAGCAGTAAACTAATATACATTGCAATGATAATGAGCCCACCAAGTTTTCATGTACCTCAATGGTTATATTTATTTATTGAAGAGAAGATAAGTAGACTTTTAGAGTATATTTTAAAAATTGGTAAATTAATCTTAAGAGCACTTACCTTTCTGCTTTTTATTATGGTAGTGTTGTTTTGAAAACCAGCAGACCGGTCTAGTTTTTCATATTCCCAGGTTTTCTGTTTTATTTGTTCAAAAGCTGTTCTTAAATAATAAGATTGGGGGAAGGAAAAGCAAATATAATAGAATTTTTTTGATAAGAACTGAGATTCTCTAGTAAATGTTCTCACAGTATTGCTAACAACAGTTCTATTTTGAAAGAAAGAATCCAGCTAACTGAAATTGTGCCATAAAAAATGGATTTAACTATATTCATGTTGTTGCTTAAAATGTACTCAGAGAGGTTAATCTTTGTTTAATCAGTTTTTATGTAAAATCTATGGTGCGTTTAAAAATGCATTTTCTCTTTCTATGAAATCTGTTCACTGCTTATAAAATGCTGTGTTGGAAATTATCCATCATTTACAAGTTAAATTGTTCTAAAAGAACATGTGTAAAGGTTTTATAATTTGCCCACAGATTCTTGGAGTGGCATGGAATTATCCTTAAAACTCCTAGTGAACTTGTGGGTAGAAGGAGGTACAGTAACATAACTGTGCTTTATTTTGCACACTATTCACATATAAAATCTTTTGCCAGTCAGGGCATAAGTCCCTACTATGCTTTCTTGAAGACTGAATGCACGTGTTTGAGTGTTACAAAATTCCAAATATTTTAACTTCTGTTAAGGAAATACTCTGATTGATAAGTAACAGATGGTTTATACTATATTATGAGAGTATTTTTTGCTAATGTTCTCCAGTGTTAAAAAAATGGGCACATTTCATGATATTGATCTTGTTTCCAGGCATCTTACATAAAATTGAAAACATAAAAATTATTTGAAAAAGAAAGAAATATAAAATGTGGGAAAACAAGCTGGTGAGGAATTCTTCTACATTTTGAAAAGTTATTCCAGCTAAGAAGGCACAGTTTCTAATTATGTATTATTCCTGAAGAAGAGAGCAAAGTAATTACACTGTAAACACAAAAAGCACTGTCCTTGTTTCTCACGGGTTGTAATATGAGGACAGCTAACTCAATGTTGTTAAAAAGCTCTCCTTTGCTGCCTTAGATGAAGAGCAGATCTTTTTCAAAGATACTGACTTACTTTTGAAAGGCACTGGGTCATACAAATACCAGCGTTTAGAAAGGTGCTCATATTTTTCAAATACCAGCACAAAGAAGTTAAGCATTATATGAATGGAAAGAAAAGAGAACAGAAGAAACACCATAGCTTGGGCTTTGTAATACTACCACAAATATTAGCCTGGTTTTCATAATATTACCTCAAGTATAAGTCAAATATCAAAATCATAAGAAAGGAAGCATAAGTCAGATTTCCTTTATAGTAACTTTGTAATATTTATGTTTTTTCAGAAGTCCGCTTGACTCCAGAGGACTTTGCCAGAGCTCAAAAGTATTGCAAGTACGCTGGCAGTGCTTTGCAATATGAAGATGTGAGCACTGCTGTGCAGAATCTACAGAAGGCCCTGAAGTTACTAATTACAGGCAGAGAATGAAGCCTTTATCCAACAGATTCATCTTTTGCCTGAAGAACTAACAACTTATTACTGTACCTGTTAGGGAAGTGGAGTTACACAAAAGCTCTCAATCCCATCACCCAGGACAATGAAACCCCAGTTTGTTGTCAGATTAGCAATTAACGGTACAGTAGGAATCTCTGTTTTCATTTTACAGATGGTGGAGATAGAAACATGAATGCAGTGTCTTGATGTAAGCAAAATAACTGAAGAACGTACTGTGAACATCATTCAAGAGTTAGAATTCATCTTGCAATATTTAGATTATCAGAATGGGAAAATGCTGACTGTAAAAGTCTTGAGAATTAGGATGTTCTGTTAAAATTCTTGCTCTTATTTTATTATTCCAAACAATTATTTAATAAGTATAATAGCTTTAAAGTGGTAACTAAGATTAGTGCTTTCCTCCTGAAATAAGAGCGTGTGAGAAGGCTGACAGATCCACAGTGGGAAGGACTTTATTCTATACATAAATTTTTTCAGTATTTGTATTACCTGAGGCATAAGTCAAAGTTGAGGGAGACTTGAGAACCCTTGTATTTCATTTTAAAACGTGCTGAAAAAAAACATGTCTTGTTATTTCAGAGGGAGTAATTTTGTTGGTGTTCCAATCTAATCCCCTACAGCTGCACAGATTGCTACATATACTCTTGATTATTGGTTCTTGCTCCTTCTGTGTGAACACTTCACAATTTTGTGTATGTATGGGTAACAAAGAGAGATTACCAATATTTATCAGCAATGATCCTGAAACTGGAGGCAGAGATTCTAAACAGCATGAACTTTTAGGGAGATTGACTTCATAACTTCCATCTTTTTAAGAGGCTGAAAAAAAAGCTTGTTCTTCAACCATTAAAGCAGTATAGGTTTGTCTCTGGTATTAGTGTCATAGAGTTTTGTATTTGCAACTAATATTTTTCCTGTCTGCTTTGTTGTGGAGACTTTTTGGACTTGGGATTTAATTAAAATATCTTGGAAACTGAATTTTGAGTCTTTATGAGGTCTGCCCTTGCAATTATAGAGCTCTTGATTGTTAAAAATCCCTCCATGCTGTTTAAAAGAAAGAATAAGCAGTCTTAACTGGCATGACATAATAATCGAGTACACCATAAAGCATGTCTGATTCATGTAATAATTTAAATTACATTTTATCTGATCTGTCTTTCTTTCCAAGCTGCCGGATCAAATCCACATTTGTATAGCTGCACTGCTTTGCAGTGACTAAAATAAGTCTTATATTCAAAGAAAAGAGATGAGGAAAAGAAAACATAAGAATGCATTAAAGTTTAGCTGATCATATCCTTTTAAGAGTAGAATCTTTGGCAGTAGGTTTGAAAGGGATAATATGAAACTTGTAAATTTACGCTTAAGCGCTCTAGTTGACTGAGATTTAATGGATAAAACATGGTATTTTTTGTGTTGCTTTCTGATCTCTTATAGCATGCTAATCTGGACAGTGAATTGGGTTAGATTTTAATTGTTTTGGAAAATTTAGGAAAAAACCATCTGAAACTCTTTTGACAGTAATTCTACAGATCTGAGCAATAACTGTGTTTTGTACAGTACTTCATGCAAGGTAGATCCCTTACATCAGTAGCAGACTGAATTACTGCAAATTATTCTATGCATATTATTGTTGTTTTACACTGTAGCATTACTATAAAATCCCTTAGCATTGCTATAAAAAAAATCAGAAGTTGCTTTCATTTGAGGATCCTACTGCTGTTTCCTAATACCAGCATCCCCAGCGCTTCTAGGAGGAAATTCAGTTTTCCTATTTCCATTTATAAAATAATAAAAAAGATCTTTAGGGCTTTTGTATTACATGCAAAAATAAGCAAACTATGATACAATATTGTATTAATTTGAGGTTTTTAAATCAAAATTGGTTTGTTTTGTGATTCAATGATGTGAAATGGAAGTACATAACTTAGGAGATTGAAAATGAAAATTTAAGTCTTTTTTAAAATGTATAGAACATTGTCTGTTGGCCATGATTATATTGAACCTCTTGGTTCCTTTAGAAAACCAGGGAATCATCAGTAAGAAAAGCAATAAGCAATGTAAAAGTCATAAGCGGTTTTTTTTAATTATTACTTGCAAATCTATCAACATTCTTCTGCCTAGAAAGAAATTAGAGTAAATGTTCCTGAGGGAAATGGACAGGAAAATGCTAGTACAAAGGTTTTAGAATTTCTTAGAGAAGCTATCAAGGCATTCTTTCTGAAAATAAACTAGTGTTTAGAAAGTTTACTGTATAAAATATAATGTAAAATTTAATGTATCCTAATATCAATCTTCAGACCACAATAACTGACTTAGCATATTGAGTTTTATTTTGCATCAAATTATTTTGCTCTGATCATTTATTTTTCAGTTGAGAAGTTTTATAACAGCTCATGAAACCATGTTTGAAATTGCATCTTTAAGCTGCTAACGTTTGATGTAACAGACTGAATATTTATCATCCAAACTGATGCCTGAAGTAATTTATAGCAAAACATTTCCATTCCATTAAGTATAGCCTCTGGGACAGCTTTAAATACAGCAGATAGCCCAGAAATATAATTCAACATTGCAGAACTGTTCAAAAAGTGTACATATTTGAAAATGTCAGCCTATAATTATTCCAAATTGGAATTTGTGGTAGGCATTGAAATTTATGGCCCCATTGTTAAATATTGTGTGAGCTTTTAAGTGTTGACCGATTCATTTTACAGTTGCTCTGAGTGATAAACTATCAACCCATAGCTTCTCTTGACTGGTTCCCAGCACATACAAGTACAGTATTAATTAAAGCAGAGTGCTGGTTTTGTTCCGTGCTGCAGTCAGCAGCTCTCCTTTTCAGTATGATTGCCACCTATATGCTTGTTGGCCATTCTCTTTTGGGTTGAGTCCTCAATCTTCTCAGTATTACTTAAGGAAGGAGAAAGAGGCATTTTTTGTCAGATACTCCATGTTCAATTTTGCTACTTATGTAAGCTAGAATTTTAGTAAATCTGTTCCATGTTTGTTACTCGAAAAGCTTTCGGTATTACTTTATGTTTTTGCAGTTCTTTGCATTTTTCCTTCTCTCCAGAGAAAGTTCCATACTACGCTTCAGGATTTCTGCAAAAGTCTCTGAAAAGTGTCTTGCGGAGCAGGTCATCATTTATGGAATGGTGGAGATTTTTTCAAATGTGCATTAATTGGATTTTCTAATACTGGAAAGCAGTGTTGTCAAATTGTTGAAGTAATTTCAGGTGGAATTTTTAATAATGTCCTTTTGTAAGTGAAGTTTCAGAATTACAGACTTAAGTGTGATCACATTCCTCAACGTAACTGTAACTGTAGTTTTTGAGACTATATAATATTGACCTATGAAAAATTAACAACAGAGAAACTGACTGTCTGAAGTAGAATTGGGGGGTGGAGGTGGTGTGTGTGCAGACACATGTGTCTGTGCATCTGTAATATAATGCATGTAAATTCAGTGGTGAGCTGTAGGAATGCCTTCCAAAAAACATAATTATTACCTTGTTTACAACTATTGAGAAAATGTCAGCTACAAATATATAGCTACTGCTGACAAATGTTGTTCATAATGCGAGGTTTTGAATGTACTGTTGCAGAACCAAAATCTAGCATTTAATTGTATGGTATTCCAAATGAATGATCATCAATTTTCTCTGTTTTTGTGTCAACAGTAAAATAGGAGCCTAGTACAAAAAGAATGAGACCACAAATTTAGAGGAAGTTAGATTTACAAAAGATCAAATATGATTTCTGTTATTCTAAAGTCTTTGTGGTAATGTTTGGATTGAGATTGGAAAGTGCCCATGCTTATAAAGTATAATTCTTGCTTTCTTTTAAAATGCCCTTTGTTGTGCGGTTTATAGAATTGGATCCTGAGCCAGGATATCTGGAGGAGGAAAGCCTAGACTTTGATGCCAAGTTTCTAAACCACCAGTGCATCCTGATACTGATGGCAACTGTTCTTCACAATCACTTCAGAGTACCTGTTTTTAAATGCTGGAATTTTGACCAAGTTTGTTAGGAAAAGGAGCAGTGCTTTTTTTCTTACTTCATTACCACCTTTCAGTGCACAGCTGTAGTAACAAGAGAACTGGAGAAAATGTGAATTTGCATTAGATACTTCACTATCAGCAACAAAAGAATATTAATGCTGTCAGCAGAGCTTCCTTTGGCTTACAAGATTGTTGTAATGCCCTAAATTCCACATTGTTGTAATGCCCTAAATGATTTCAGAATAGGAAACTTGTAAAAAAGAGCATTGAAAGAGAGTAGACATTGAAAGAGAGGAGCATTGAAAGAGAGGAGAGGCAGGAGAGAAAAAAAAGTCACCTTCTCTACAGAATGAGAAGGGATATAGAAGTGACTGCAGAAGAAAAGTAGTTGCAATCCACGTGGGAGGGGAGCAGGACAGTGACTGGAATGAGATTAGAGTTGTCTAATTTCTTTAGAACCTTGAAAGAGATGCAAAAAAGGGAGAATTACAGGAAGATAGGAGAGATGGAGTGGAACACTAGAATGACAACAAAAAATACACTTGTTTTAATGCAGACTAGGAAAAATGTGAGTTACAGCACAGGAGAAAGTTTTCCTAGATGACAAAATGATAGCAGAGACTAAGTCTAGCTCTAAAAGGGAAGCAAAAAAAAAATACAAATTGACAGCATTCTGAAAATAGAGAGGAGCAGATCCTCTCATCCTTGGAATCTATCCTTATTAAATATGTCATATTTATTAAATAATTAAAATTGATTTGATGTGGCCCTTTTGGAAAACTTGGGAGATTGCATAAGTAACCACATGGTATCTGCAGAGAACTAAGCCATCCATGTTTGCCTTAGAATGCTATCTACAGATTTTGTGCTTTCCTTCCTGTTGTGATTTGCCCCCTCATTTTCAGTCTATTTAATCTGTTGTGCTCACATAGCTAGAGGGGAGGTTGCTTTAGCTGCACACAATGGTAAGTATGAGTGATAACCCACATGTTTAGACATTCTCAGGTAGTTTGCAAAGATTATCTGATCTGGTTTTACCTGGTAGGTGCTATAAAGAAAAGGAAGTGATTGTACTTCTCTTCTTAGCTTTGGAGGCTCTTTGGCAGCAGTATGACTACAATATCTAAAGAAGGATATCTGAAAATTAACTGCAGAGCCGTATTCCAAGTCAGAGCTCAATGGACTAATCTCTAGGAGTTTGGAGACCTCCAGCTAAGCAGTTTGTGCAATTTTCAACTTTCCTTTGCCTCAATTAAGCCATTTGTAAAATGGGCTTTAGATTTAACACTTCATAATACAGTCAGGATTTTTGTAATTCTGACAAGTAAAAACAGGAGAAGGGCTGATTATTGTAACAAATTCCCAAAACAGTATTTAGGAGAGGCAAAGAAGGTAGTGGGAAGTTATGTAATGAGAATGGAAGAAATGGAAAAAGTACTTCATAATATAAGTTAGGGGACAATAAGCAGGAATGAGGAGATCTGAGATATGGAAACAATGCAGTTGTAAGTGGCACATAGCCACTATATAGAGTAGTATCTAATGCAAATCTTAAAATGTTGGATTTATCAGAGATCCAACATAACCTCCATTCTACAATACTGAAATAAGTATTAGTACAGTAAAAAGAACTTCGAATGAAATAAAGGAATTGTGTTTAAAAAAAAACAGCTGTGATCAACTTCAGACTTGTCAGTTTAACCACAAGACTAAGAAAAAGCTTCAGATTGTGAACAGAAGTCATGGAAGTTCAAAAATAGTTATGATAGCATATAGTATGTTTCCTCCTAGCCCTTTCACTCTGCCCCTTAGCCCAACTAGTTTGGAACAGTCAGTTTTTAGAAAATGAATGCAATTAATTTAGTTTGCTTAAATTAAAGTAATGCTTGACATAAGGCTCTAAAAATACTGAGGTGGAAATTGATTAACGTGAGAGTTGAAATATAGATTAAAGCTGGTGGAAAGAGAGATTGCAGTAAATTATAAATTATTTTCAGGATGGAAATGGAGAGAGATCAGCCTAGGGACACATCCTATTTCATGTATCAGTAACTTAGGCTGAGGTCACCATCTAAGTCACATGTAAATTGTGGATGAGATGAAGTTGGGAAGTATTGTAAGACCTGCAGAGAACTGGGGAAAATTCGGTGACTTTGACTGAAGGACTGGAATGGAATGAAACTGAGAATACAAAATACAAAGTCATTCACTTGGGTTCTAATGAGAGTATTTTTTTTTAATTCAAATTAGGATACTGGCAGCTGAAGCAATTCTGATCAGCCTTGCCTAGTTCAGTGGGGTAATGTGAATTTAGGATGCACTGGATGAGATTGTGTCAGTACAGAGAGTAAGTACACTGTCAATTAACAGTGCTGGGTTTGATTCTGGTAATGGTTGATGAAAGTTATTTACTAGTACAAGATGCAAAGAAGGGCTACTGAGATGATGAAAATCTTATTGAAAAAATATTAACTTCAGTTACAGAATGGTTTTCTTAAGGCATTAGGGATGAAGTATTTATTTTAAGACATCTTGATAAATATATGGATTGGATTGCAAGATGGAAGTGATTCTAGAGTTAAAATTTCAGTTTGTCAAATCAATGAGCTTTGAGAAGGTTTTTCTGGCTTCTGCTCAACCTTGAGTAATGGTCCATCACCCAAAATACCTGGAAATATAACTATTAGAAAAGGTATTGCAGTACTTGAGACATTGTGGTAAGCCATTTTTTCCAGTGATACATAATTTTGTCTTTATTAAGCCTAGTGTTTGTTACGAGGCATTATAAGCATTTTGCAAATAATAGTGTGGGGCAGAATGAAGAGATAAATATTGTATTAATTCAAAACCTCATGTATGTTTGCTTGTGATTGTGGAAGAATATCCACAGTCTGCATGTTTCTCAATGCAGACACCCTTTAAATTTGCAATAATGAAAAGTTTTTCAAAGATTGAGATGTATGGCGCATTGTCAAGATATGGCACTGCTCAAAGTAGAGGCCATATCTCTTCTGTGAATACAGCTTTGCAGGAACAAGCCCATACTGAAATCTCTGTAAGCTGTTGTAAAAAAATCAGCAAATATCTTTTTTGTGCTGTAGTTAATCAAGTGTATCAGCACAGTCTTGGGAAAAATACTTTATTCAGTGTAGATACTAAATCTATATTTGTAAAACAGGCATGCAGGTACTCATAACTGCTGCACTTCAGCTCAGCAGCCATTTAATAATAGAAACCACACACATCTGGCCTTTATCTTACACTTACTTGCCTGAGTAACTTCACTCATGAATGGTTCTATTGAGGCAATAAGAGTACTCATGTACATAAGTGTTTGCTGTGTTCAGGTAGAAGGCTTTGCTTGCTGTTAACAATGGTAATGGCATTAATGGATCCAGGTGTGGTATGCTGATAGTTCTTCAGAGTGGAGGTTCTAATCCTATAATCTTTATACTGGCATTTATTTTTTTTTCAGCCATTTTACTGAAACTGTGTCTGTTAAGACTTAAATTAGTTTCTTGAGATTTTGGCAGGCAACTGGCAGGAGTACTTCACAAGGATAGTATGTTGAATCAGTCTGTATCTTGATAGGTTCCTTCATCATCACTCCAAAACAAAGGTCTTGCTGACTGGCACTGAGTGGCTAAGTTCAACATACCTGCCATTATACTCAAATTTCTGGGAACTTGGGCAAAAAGTACAAAAGACTACAGAAGAGGCTTGTTTTGTTCATGTGACCAAACACAGTAGCCACCATGTCTATTGCAGCCTTTGAAAACAATGAAGAAACAAGAACTGAGTGGCTTTGTTTACAATTGGACTGTCAAGCACTTGATAACATTTGAAGACTCACTAAGTAATTTCTTCTGGGATTTGGCACAGAGGTATTGTCATGTGTCTTTGGGCCTCCCAGGAGGATACCAGAGCACATGGATTAATATCTTTGTGTGTGTCTTGATTCCTGAAGAAAATTTATCCTGCAGTGAGAAATGTTTAGCATTTGTATAGTGATTTTGACATGGATAGCTTGATAAGGTCATTTTGATAAGGATAGCTACTTGATAGTTTTTGTCACTATGAGATCTCCCTGCACTCTTAAAAAATAGTAAATCTGATCTTTTTGTAGTATACAATTCAAATTGTTAATTCTCTGTGAGTTATGACTTAGACCTAATGCCATTTTAGATGCCATTTATCTCCAGTGTTTGACAGCTGGTAACCTCAGACATGCTTAAAATAATGAAACAGTTTTTCTTTGCTACATTTGAACTCTTGCTCTTTTTTTTTTCCTCTTCTAGAACACCTCCCATGAAACTCCCATTCCGTTTTTAGACTTGCTAACAGAGTCAGGCTCAGCGTATGCCTAGGAGAAAGGGAATTTAAATTATTTGTTGTCTTTAAAAATTAATATATCATTGGCCAATCTTAAACCTTAAAAACATAAATACATTTTTTAGTTGAAGTGAAGAATATCACAGATGACATCTTCAGTGGTTCAGTTTCTCAATTAAGTCAGACCTGATCTGGGCTATTCCTGGTCAGAGTCCTCTTCATAGTACCAGAAGGCGGCCCTCTTCACTTTGCTGGGAGTCAGTCAGTGGATCCAGTGCCTCAAGTATTGAATAAGGAAGCTGAGGTAAAACCAGTGGATATACCCGTAAGTTTTTGAATATTCTCACCTACTGCCTTTGAAGCATTTGGTGATGGCCTCTCCTTCCATTGGAAAACACAGTCCTTACTGTGACTTAATCTTGTCTCTATTTTTTTGTTAATATGCCTTTTGGTCAAGGACTGCACTATCTTCTGCCAAAGAAATGCTTTTTCTACTAGCTATCCATCTGATCAGGAAAGAGTCAGTTTCTAGGGTAAAAGCATGATACTTTGAGGTCTTGGTTTCTTTGAGGATTCACCAAAAGGTTTTTTGCTGGAGGTGGGTGTCAGAGTTTCACCTGAAGCCATTGTTTGTTCTCATCCTTAAAACTATTCACAGAACTGATGCTGTATCGTTTTCATTTTTTTTCTCTTTATGGAAGTTCATTCGGGTTATCTTCTTGGCTTTGTCTGCAAGTAATTGTCAGTCTTGCTGCAGAGGTACTCTCAGTAGACTGTGATGAGGTGATATGGGAAGAAATATAACCATGAATGACAATGGAGCATATGCTGTGGAAATGTGCCATTGTAAAGGAATGGAGGAGATGGTTGAAAACAGAAATTCACTAGTTAACCCTGCTATATACGTAGGTAATACCTCTTGGAGGGAATTAGTTATAGGTAACTAATCTCTTATAAAATTTTTAAGGCACCTTTTCATCACTAAAATGACCATAGCAGATATTGTTCATGAAGATGCAATGTAAATTACAAAGTTAATGTATATGCAGAATAGAAAATAATAGAAAATGTAGGGTGGCTGTTCATATTTATCCTTTTTTTCCAGCTATGCTCTGGGCAGTGTCCAGTAAAAGGACTTCATTTGGAAAACACATCTCACACAAAAATTTCCACAGAGAAGTGGATGGAAGAAAGGAAAAATGAACCCAGATTCTAAAATAAAACAAATGTTGAAAATTTAACTGCCTACATCTTTATTGCTGTGAGTGTTTGGGGGGATTATGCTTATTTCAATACTGTAAGGTTCTATTTTTATTCTGTGTGGGCATCATAATAAGATGAGTATGTCCTTCATTCTTGCAAGTATAAAAGAAATTGCAGTTTCTAATGTAATTAATATTTGTCTCTGGCAAAATATTATTGAAATCAAGATTTTACGTATTTGAAGTCTGACAGTAGTAAAATGTAAGAGAGGCTAGAAGTAGGAGAGGAAACTACCCCCATGAAATTCACTCATCCATCAAGTATTTTTCTTAGTGGATTACACTAAGATTTTACGTATTTGAAGTCTGACAGTAGTAAAATGTAAGAGAGGCTAGAAGTAGGAGAGGAAACTACCCCCATGAAATTCACTCATCCATCAAGTATTTTTCTTAGTGGATTACACTAAGATTTTACGTATTTGAAGTCTGACAGTAGTAAAATGTAAGAGAGGCTAGAAGTAGGAGAGGAAACTACCCCCATGAAATTCACTCATCCATCAAGTATTTTTCTTAGTGGATTACACTAAGATTTTACGTATTTGAAGTCTGACAGTAGTAAAATGTAAGAGAGGCTAGAAGTAGGAGAGGAAACTACCCCCATGAAATTCACTCATCCATCAAGTATTTTTCTTAGTGGATTACACTAAGATTTTACGTATTTGAAGTCTGACAGTAGTAAAATGTAAGAGAGGCTAGAAGTAGGAGAGGAAACTACCCCCATGAAATTCACTCATCCATCAAGTATTTTTCTTAGTGGATTACACTAAGATTTTACGTATTTGAAGTCTGACAGTAGTAAAATGTAAGAGAGGCTAGAAGTAGGAGAGGAAACTACCCCCATGAAATTCACTCATCCATCAAGTATTTTTCTTAGTGGATTACACCATTGATACATTTGTTTGCCCAGAATGAGAGATATGTACAGACTTTTATTCAGAGTTTTTACAAAGGTAAAGTGCTCAACTAACTACTTTTGTACTTAAAATTGTATTTTAGGGCAGATAGAGGCAAAAAGTTTAGGTAGTGTTTGCAAATTTATATTTCGACTCATAAACATTTAAACATAGTACATGCATTTTTATCTGATATTTCTTTAAATGCTACACTTGCCACTGAGTGTATGTTCATAACTTATGTTATGGCATTCACAAACAAGCTGGCATGCTTCATGATCACACTGGAATTTGTTGCAAGCATTCAGCTTTTGAACGCAAATAAATATTTCTTCAATGATTCCCTTCCCTGGCACCATAGATTTTGATTAGTGGCACCAAAATAGGCAGGAAGAGAAGAACATTACGTGGTCCAATTCTGCATGAAAAGAAAGGTAGTAAAAGTCAGCATTTGAACATTGGTCTCTGGCTTAGAAATGCCTGGTCATATCCAATTGACTGTCTAGATGGCAAATTTTTCTGCTTATGGGAGGAGGAATCTAGAGCCATAGAGATCTTTGCTTTAAATGATGAAATTAGCACTTTCATGGGAACAAAACTGGGACTTTTAGTAAGTATATGGAATTCTCTGCAGAGAAGATTATGCAATATGAGTATTTATGTGGAATAAAAATTAATCTTTCAGTTCTGTTGGCCACTGTCTGACTGCTTTCAATTACTGTTCCATGCATACAGCCAATTTGTTGGTTGCCACGTGTCAAGAACAAGTCACATAAACAATTTAAAAGAAAGCAAATCCCACCCCTACAACGTGGCAGCAATGGCAGGTACTTTAGACTTGTTAGTAGGGTTTTTTTTTAATACCATTATGTTGTAAAAACTGTGTGACTTGCTGGGGAGTGGCTTCCTTCATTCTCTTCAGACATAGCACACTCATACATATGTGTGCTGTTTCACTGAGTGCTGCAAGCATTGTTTCCATGAAGCCCTATAATTGCTACAGGAACGGTAGGAACATTGGTAGGTACAGGAACACTCCTGGGATACAGGATTGCAGAGCATGTAAAGGAGAAGAAGGGAAAAGGATGAGGGAGTAGGGATAGTTTGACGATGCTGGAGAACTGATATCCAGATTGCCTTAAGTGGAAGCAATGATGATTAAAATAAAAGTACTCTTAAAAATTAGTTCAGAATTTGAAGACTTAATTTGTTGTAAAGATTTTAGCTACTAAACTCTGCTCCTAAAACTTTTTAACATAGGTTCACAGTTTATACAGACTAAATGCCCGGGTTTTTTACAATACAAAGGTCTGGTTCCTGTGGAGCATGTGGTATAAAAAGAACTATGTATATTTTATGAAGATTTTTGTCTCTGTCACATGTGTACCTGTGCCTGTATTTGCTGCTTCTGAGATTTGCTTGGGAATGAAGTTGTAATTACCAGCTGGCATACCACCATCTGGGCACTTCTGGAGAGCACAGTGTTCTGCTTGTGCCACGACATTGTTAGCATGCTATAGAAATTCTTTTTTTTCTCCTGGGATACAGGTTTCCACAACTTCTTGCTTTTTGTTCCAGATCCATATGCTTATTGAAAGCAGCCTAGGTCTTCATGGAGGAATTCACTTATTTCTGTATCTTGCCAACTCCTAAAAGTCAGCAGACTAACCAAAGGTGATTTTTTTTTTTCCTTTACAGCATCTTATACAAAACAGACAATTTGTAAACTGCAAGGAGAAAATTGCATCACTTCATATGTTGGGGTTTTTTTTCATTGGTTGGTTTGGGTTTTTTTTATATAGCCTTATTCCACATTGGCCAATACTGTTTTTTCAGTTGTTTCTTCCACTGTAATTTTGAGTGTATTCTTTCTTGACAGGATACATCTTTGTTTATTTTCTCTAATTACAGTTTTAGATGTGAAACTTGACTAGATTTGCCAAAATGACAATCCAGTGAACCAAGACTAGTTTAGGGGGAAAGGGCATGATCAGTATTTTGCAATGCAGACTCCATTTTGATTAGGTTTCGCTTTGTCTTTTGGAAGGTTCTTAGATGACAAAACCTGAGGGTACAAACCCACATGGACCAAGGAGACAGAGTTCAAAGCAGGTCACTGTGTCAAACAGCATCCCTGAGCTTTGCATAACTAGCTGTCCTATTTATCCTATATAATTGCTACCTATTTTCTATATAGAGGATTTATCTAGCAGGTCTGATGCTTTTTTGTTTGGGGATTTTTGTTTGTTTGTTTGCCTTTGGTATGGACTAATTTCTTTCAAACAGGAGTGCTATTTTGAAAACAAAATAAGATTTAAGTATGACACGTTACAAAAGAAACAAGATGTAAGCATGCCGAGAGTTTTACAAAGCACCCCTTTTTTAAAAATCAAGTGTATGAATGTGTTGAAGTATATCGTGTCAATTAGACTACAAAGGAATGACTATCTCTTTGCAGACTAATTAGACTTCCTACTCTTGCCTGCTTGGACTCCACAGTTATTGTGTACTGCTTCCTTGACAAAACTAGGAGGCATGCAGAGAAGAAGGTCAGACAGAGCTTTGACTTTCCTGCCTTCATAATGGATTTGAACTTCTAAAGGGAGAGCTATGCATTTTTATGTTTAACCTTAATTGCTTTATGAATGAACAATCCCTAGCATGGAGCTAGGACCAAACAAAAAAGAAAAAAAAATCTAACCTTTACTTTGATTCTATGATGGATTTATATTATAACATTTAAAGTTTTAATTTTAGTTTACTGGTAAATTCTTATGAGTCTCATTCAACTATTGACTGTTTATCTATTGAGCATGTTTTCTACTTTCTATAGCACAAACTTAATAGAACTGATAAATTTTAAGAAAAGTTGCTATTGAGAGGAACAAAAATCATAAAAGGTTCAACAATCAAGTGCTTCTTGCTTCACCTGATACAGTTCATTATTAATAGAATTTATTAATGGTGAAGTTCTAATATATTTTACTGTCTTCCGAAAGGAACATGTCATTGGTGTACAAAATATTACATTAATTTGTCTCCAGAAAAGAGAGATCACCACTGTGGCTGTTCCTTGATCATTCATTATAAATGTACATGCTGGAGGGATTCCGACTTCCCCAACCGATGTCTCTGCTTTTCTGCAAAGACAGATGGCAGTAAAAGCTATTCATAATTTTTCTAATAAACCATTCTGAAATGTACAAGGAGAATGTGCAATTACAAGCAGTATTTTCAGCACAAATTCTGTTCTTCTGAGCTATGTTTCCTTAGGATCCCTACTGGCATGCCTCTCAGGGCATTCCCTCAAACCAGACTTTTATCTCTAATGGAACAGTGACTACATCCATTTTACTTGTCTGGTTAGAGCTGGTATCCAGTGCTGTGACAGATTACTCCTGTGAACAATCTAATCTGCCTCCTCTCATTTTGATCCCCTCTTCCACTTTTTCTGCTGTTTTCCTGTAGTTCTGCCAAGCATGAAGAAACATTTGTGTTCTAATACGTGTCTTACATAAATGTAGGACCTTTGATCCTGAAGCATACTAATGCAATAATTTAGACACAGATTATGTCAGTGGTGAAGAAGGTAAACAAACTGGGAAACAATATATTCCTGCCAAGTAATTTCAGGGAGGTATATCTAGGTAAATTCCACTTTCCATAGCCTGTCACAGGTTCTAAATCTTCCAGAAAAGCATCTGAGCATTCAGCATTGCTAAGGGGCTACACAGGAGACACACAGCTTGTTCCACATGGCATTTGAGTAAGCCAGATGCTAGAAAGAGAACTATAGATCATAGAATCATTAACCCAGCACTGCCAAGTCCATCACTAAACCATGTCCCTATTATTCAAGCCACATCCATAGCATGAGATTTGTGTTCAAATAAAAGGTTGCTTTATAAATCTCAATAAAGCTGGCATGACAGCATTGGAGACCAAATAAACTATGCCTGGATTTAAACAAGTATGGTGATTTTAGAAAGTCTAAACCAACTCTTCATTAGTGTTCATATTTCTAATTTCATACTGCAGTTATGCTGTTGTTGAGTTTTAGCCATGCTTTAGGCTCAACAATCACAACCCTTAGAGTGATAACAATGGCACAAGGTGTTACAAATTAAGGCTCTGTACTAACATACACTGTGGGAATTACCACAGTGAAAAACAAATAGTATGTAAAAAAGTAAATGAGTATAATAGGAACAATTGTATTGTCCAAGTGGAATAAGCAATTTCAGATTATACCTTTTTAACACTCTAGAATGTCAGTTTTAAAGGTTCATCTTTTTAACACACCCATTCTGGACAGATACTCAGAAACATGATGAGAATGACAGCAGTTAGTGTGACAGTTATTTTCAAACACACCATATAGGTGGGAGTTTTAATTGGCCTTCAGTTTCTGACTTTTTTGACTTGAGAGACTTCACTGGGTAGAAGTAGCCATAGTGAAATACACAGTGACATAAGTTCTGACTGTATTAAATTTACTGCATGTAGAAGAAAATGAAAAATTTTAAGTCTGCTAATGGAACACAGTATGGAGCTGTGTGGAATTTACAGCATGTTTTCACCAATCAAGAATAAAAGATTAATTTTTGTCACTGTATTTCCACCTCTTCTTATATGCAAGTAGGAGTTAATTATTCCACATATGATACTATGATACAGTATCAAATAAGACTTTCGAATCATCATATCCCATTCTAAAATGACCATGCAAAACATTTGCATTTTCTTGGTATGTGCTTTTAAAAGTTTTCTGCTTACAAAATACCTGGCAGATGCCAGTTCAGTAGAAATTCCCTGTCTGCCCAGGTAGAGAATTGTTCTGGTGAGCAACTTTCATATACCCCTACAGTTCTTGGGACAAAGTGAGGAAGCTTCAGGTATATGTGGTGTATGAGAACTGGAGGTATAAGTATATAAAATTTAGGGAAAGCAATATATTTGTAAGCTCTGGTGTCTTCATAGTTATAAATCAAACATTGTCCATTCCAAAGGCAGTCTCCTGGTTTGATGTTAACATTCCTCATCTCAGTGATAATTTCGATGACACTGACAGCTTTCTGTAAATAAATTCTTTGAATGGTGGTATTCTCTGACATCTCTCTTCTTTCAGCAGAACTATCGATTTTGTCGTCTTACATCATAATCTTGCAAAAGCACATGGAGAATAAAAATCAATTAAGTAAATAAGAACCTGATCCTTGAAGTATTTCTCTGTAGGTGACATGAAGTAGATTAATGGCTCTGTTTGTACACATATTTTCCCTATTTCGTGTCTAATATAATAGCACTATCACTTATGAAAAATTATTCGCTGAGTACTTGTCATGTGAATTTACATCCTGTTTGCTTGTCACTTATCAGAAAGATAGAGGCAATGTGCCGTTTCTGGTGTTTTGTTCCCAGAGGACACAGAGGTGCAATAGCTGCGGCAAATGTAAACCAGGCAGACACTGGAGACGAGGAGGGGGAAGGAATTATGTTAAGTGCTTAAAGGTGGGTAGTGTAAATATTGTTTTCCCACTCCCCAGGCTGTTGAAATCCCAAATATTTAGACCAACTGATAAAGCCAAAAGAGAGCTCTTTGTTTCCATGCGCAATGCAAGAGCATATTTTTGAAGGCTGTTTAGCTTCAAGTGAGGAGCATTATTGCAGCAAAAGTAACCATGGTCTAAGTTACCTTAATACTGCCCACACACAATTGTGGCAGCTTGGGTTTCAGCATTGCTGGTTATCCCTCTTGGCCTAGGGTTAGGAGTGCTAGTATAGCAGTGGAAGCCTGTGTTGGGGTACCTCACTGCCAGCAGTACTGCAGATGGTTGCAACAAGTGCTTTATGGTGCTTTCTGGACTTGGTTTTATTATAATAATAGTCAGATTATGCTTAAATCATTCAATTAGACATGTTTCTCTGAAAAGTGAAGTAAGTGTCCTCAATTACTCCTTTGTCCATCGAATTAAACATTTTGGTGATGCCCTTTACTGGAGAAGAGCTTACTTTAGGAATATTATTTTTAATGCATTAAATCTTCATTTTCCACTAGTACAGACAGTTTAGTCGCTGATCATACTCTGGGGTTTTTTCCCTCAGATCAAAATAGCATTTTTTTGCTATACAATAATTGTTCAATTTTGAAGCCAATGTGCACTGAAACACTTTTGGAGCCATACCAGAGCCAATTTAGTCTGCCCAAATGTTTCCTGTTTTTCAAAGGGCACGTGCAAAAAATGTTACTAACAAATCATATGTAGAGAAGTGTTTGGTATCAACTATATTTCTGTAGTAGATCCCTTTAGCAGAAATGGAAGAAGTGTTTTTAATATTTAGGTACTTTTAAAGTAAAATTTTCATGTGAATTGCCTGCACTTCAGATAAAGTAATTTTAAAAGAACTGTGTCTTGAAGAAAGAGACTTTATGAGTTTTCATACTTCAATACTAATGTGAAACTTAGACTAAACCGGTAATTATAATAAATGTAATTTCTTTATCATGTGCACTACAGCTAAACGCAATTTTCAAACCCAGCACAGCCAAAATTCCACACAAATTCACTGAAGCCAAATGAGCCATTTTAGCAAATTTCACACAACGTATTCCCATGACAAGCTGCATTGTGTTTCCCTCCCTGACTTCTAGTTTGCATTTCTGTATAGAGGTAGAAACACTTATCTGTCAAAGCTATCTTTATCCTAGGGAGGTGAAATTTCTTAAAGCATATTTCTAATCTTCAGCTCCAAGTTTGCCATCAACAATTAAGTTTGGATCTGGAAACTTTGCTGAAGCTGTATCCAGTCTGCAAGAGTTACCTAAATACCTGTTAGATATAGAATGGAGTTAATTCTAGTGCAAATGATTTTTCTTTTCTTAAGTGAGAAGAGATGAATTTTGGTTATAATTTGACTGTTATCTGAAGAAGTGGGAAAAATACAAGATTTTACCAAAAACCCCCCAAACAAACAAACCAAAACAAACAAACAAAAAGAACCAAACCACAGAACCCCCTACCCCCCCAAAAAAAACCAAACAACAATCAAACAAATAAAAAAAAAACAAAAAACAACAACAAACCAAACAAAAAAATCAACATACCTATAATTCTGCTAGGTGTTGTAGTTCTCAGCTGTACTTATGTTAAGGTCATTTAAAGACATGCTTTACTTTTCAGTGCAGCCTGACTTCCAGTTGCACTGTTAGCAGTCCTTTGAACTGAAGTTGATTTTCCCTGGCTTTGTCTGGACTGCAGCCTTCTCTTTATAACCAGCCTATTAGTATTATAGTTACTAGTTCTAGAGAAGATACATAATATATCAGATTTCAAGGAAACTGTAAAGAGCAGTAAACACAAATACTTTCATTAACAGTACAGCTCTCACATGAAAAATTTGTAAACAGTAAGTGGAAATAGTAAATTAGGCATGAAAAATAAGTCTTTCCTTAAAACTGACTCTGCTGTTCCTTAAGTCTCATCCTATTGTGGGATTGCCTGTTTGTATCCCTTTAATTAAATCTTGGCGCTGAGGGCTCTAACAATTATAGCCTTGTCAATGAAAGACAATAGCACAGCTTTCTCTTTCAAGTATCCTCATTTTATACAGTTTCACAGACTTTAATACTAGGAGGAACAGTGTATCTATTGTCCTGGCTCTGGATTTTATTGAATAGTTGGTACATCAAATCAGCTGTAGCTGATTTGGGTAATTTAAATAGCATACAGTAATAGCTTTCAGTGATACCTTAGTATTGGGTCTGTATGATTTCTGTTTTGGCGAAACTATGCAAGAAGTTACATCAATATAATTCCTTTTAGGAGCATTAGTGGGCTTTTTTTACTAGCATCTGGAGGGAACCTTCCCCCCAGATGGATATACGTTATTTTAGTATTAGCAGGTATGATTGATTGAGTTGTATCTTTACCTCTGGAATTATCCTTATATTTAATCTCCCTCTTCCCTCCACCCCATCAAATCTTAGTGAATAATACTGTGAAGGAGCATTTTTAATTTGCAACTGCCACATTAATGAGCTGGTATAGATTGATAGTTGCATCTAGCCAAAATAAATGTCTTTTACAATAAAACAAAGAAGTAAATGAAGACCAAGATGTGCACATGGATCTTATGCATTCATTGGAGTGCAATGAAATCAATAAAGTAATTAAAGCATTTTTCTGTCCTCTATAAATTATGTTTCTAATGGTAGCCAGGCAGTATGTGCCTATATGAAAGAGATTGACCAGCCATTTGTTCTCAATAGTGGAAAACTGCAAATCACTTGCAAATTGGCAAGCAATTTCAGTAAACAAAAAAGGTCTAAAACAGTATAGCCAAATAGTGAGTACTACAGCCACCTGTAAGCTCTTCCAAAGGAAATTCCAGTTACTAAAAAGAGTTCCAGCAAAAGGAGGGACAGCGTGAGTCAAGATGAATTAATGGAAAGGAGCACCTCCCCTTTCCACCTACTGAAAGAAACACAGTTATATCTACATGTGTTAAGTTCCTTTCCCATATCTTAAAATGTGCTCCAAAAACTACTGAACTGTGTATAAAAATACTTTGGATTGGAAAGCCTCAACTTTGAAATTCTCATACGCAAAAGGGAAAGAAAGACAAAGGTCAGAAAGATTTACTGAGCTGAGCTGACCTCCTTCTCTGACAAAGTGATCTGCTTAGTAGATGAGGGAAAGACTGTGGATGCCCAGGATGTATCTACATGGATTTTATTAAAGCCTTTGATGCTTCCTGCCACAACATTCTTCTGGAGATACTGGCTGCTTACAACTTGGAGAAATAAAAAAACTGGATGGATGGCCGGGCCCAAAGAGTGATGGTGAATGGAGTTACATCCAGCTGACAGCCTATCTCTGATGGTGTTCCCCAGGGGTCAGTTCTGTTTAATGTCTTTATTGATGATCTGGACGAGCTCTCAGTCAGTTTGCAGATGACACCAAGTTGGGCGGGAGCGTTGATCTGCTGGAGGGCAGGAAGGCTCTACAGAGGGATCTGGAGAGGCTGGATCAGTGGCCTGAGGCCAACTGTATGAGGTTCAACAAAGCAAAGTACTGGGTCCTGCCTTGGGTCAAAATAACCCAAACAGCACTACAGTCTGGAGGAAGAGGGGCTGGAAAAGTGCTTGGCAGAAAAGGATCTGATGGTGCTGATCAACAGTGGCTGAATATGAGCCAGCAGTGTGCCTAGGTGGCCAAGAAGGCCAAGGGCATCCTGGCCTGTACCAGCAATAGTGTGGCCAGCAGGACCAGGGCAGTGATCATCCCCCTGTGCTCAGTGACTGGTGAAGTCGCAGTTCAAATCCTTTTGAGCCCCTCACTGCAAGAAAGACATCCAGGTGCTGGAGTGTGTCCAGAGGAGAGCAATGGAACTCGTAAAGGGTCTGGAGCACAAGTGTTATGAGAACTGGCTGAGAGAGCTGGGGAAGTTTAGCCTGAAGAAAAGGGAGACGACCAAAAAGGAAGTTGTAGTGAGGTGGGGGTCGGTCTCTCCTCCCAGGCGAGTAGTGACAGGACAAGAGGAAATGGCCTCAAATTTTATCAGGGAAGGTTTAGATTGGACATTAGGAAAAATTTCTTCACAGAAAGGTTTGTCAAGTACTGAAACAGACTGCCCAGGTAAGTGGTGGAGTCACCATCCCTGGAAGTATTTAAAAGATATGTACACGTGGGGTTTAGGGACATGGTTTAGTGGTGAACTTGGCAGTGCTGGGTTAATGGTTGGAATCAATGATCTTAGAGGTCTTTTCCAACCTAAATTATTCTATGACTCTATGAATTAGATTTTTGGAAAAATGGCTTTTTCTAGCTGTGGACTGTAATGCAGCCAGACAACCATTTGCTCTCCCACTCATGAATTGAAATCTTATCTTGATGAGTGTTCTATGTCAGATATAAATGTCAAGTACTGCTGCTGGTGATTCTCACCCTGACTTGCTCCAACAATTCAATATCTATCAAAAAAAACCCTACAAAAAACCCCAAAACAAACCCAAAGTGTTTATTCTGACATATTGTCCCAGCATCTTTCAGCTTCAGTGGTAGTTCCTTTTACTGCAGAGAAAACTGTGTTATAAGGTCATAGTCCTCAAAAAGGCCAAAAAGACAACCCTCCATATCTCATCCTTGCAGTATTTCCCACATTTCATTAGATACATGTCTGTTCAGTGGGTAAATGTGGCCTCTAAAGAGTTTGCATTTTGATCCGACTATTCTTCAGCTGGAAACCTGACTATTAACAGGCTGCCACTTCTCAAAATGAAAACTGAAGATATTTTCTTAGTAATATACTTAGCGTATTTCCAATTAAATTTGGAGAAACAGTTCTTGCTGATGTGGTTGGTAAAAGACAAGATAGAAACACTCACCAATACCACACTCAGATGTATTCTGTAGCTCATATCAAGGGCAGCGTTGTGTTGTAAATTTCAGATCCTGATGATGAATAAAGGCAGAGGATATCCAGATAGAAGGCAGAATCTTAGCACACAACAGAGAAAACAGAAATATAATTTCCTACAGTGACTGGATGAAGTCAAGTAAATGTTCTGTTACCATGTGCTAATTAGTCATCTGACAAAACACAAAAAAGACTTTGGAAGGAAGCCCAAAAGTTTTGGAAGCTCTCCTGCAAATCAACTGGACTGAAGCAACAGTCAAGAAAATGAATCTCAAGAGAAAGACAATACCAACAGTTTAGCCTAGAATGAACCATAATACAGACTTTCCTACAAAAAACATAGCTCTAGTCTCTTAAACCATGTGGTGGAAGAATATATGCACATGCCTGCCATCCCATTACCTCTGGAAAAACCTGTAGAGAGTAAAGACAGTGTCCCATTAGTGCTTTCAGATTTTGAAAAAAAATTATATATGTATATATATATATATATATATATATAAAAATTCTGAATTATGGATCATACAGATGCATAAGAAAGGTGGAAAGGTGATTTGTGCTGTGTGTTTTCTTGAGGGGACTGTGACTAGAAGGCAGAAAAGGGAGCATCTTACCTTCTTGTCTTGTCCAGGCTGTCTCAGCCCAGAAAACCTGGAGGAAGAAAGTGAAGATTGCACCATTGTTTAAAGCAAGCAGTCTTAGCAAGGGAGAAGCATTTTTCAAATGCTTTAGGTTTTTTTATAATTTATTTAGAAGGTCTAATGGCATCTCTTCTGAGTCATTAGGTTCTAGTTTGTGTTTGAGTATGCCAGTTTAGGTAGATGGTCTTGTTGGGATGTTCAGTACATTCACTTCCAGATCCACCACAAAAGTGTGGGCTGTCTTGAGATCCCATGAGTCCAACAGCTATGTTCTATGCAGCTTTCAGTAAATGTGGCAAGATTGCCACGTGCAGTTGCAAACCTACAACCAACATGTTTCAAAGGCACTTAGTAGACAGAAAGATTAAGCAATATGCATTCCAACTGAAGGAGGAACTGAGATTTAGTATCAGAAGAAGAGGTAAAGTGAAGATTTAAGTCTGATGGCATTGCAGCAGCAGACTCTAGTCAGAAAGGTGGATATAATTCCATGAAGGATGGGATAGAATCCCACTTGGCATCTAAATGAGCTGGTGCTGTGCTAAGATGAAAACATGTGGCTTTGATCATAATAGGACAACTCAGAAAACCATTCTGATTCCTAGAAACAGTGAGAGGAAAGGAGCCAGAAGAGCCTAGTCTGGACGATACATAACTCCTTTTTGGAAATAATGCTCTGAAGGCTGAAACTTCATTCACTGTTTAGGAGAGGACAGGAGAGGGAAAGGGAGATTAAACAAGGTGGAGAGTACCTTGAGTTCTGACGCTGTGTAATAGGAAATTGAGACCAAAGGATGACTGCCAAAGCCATTGCAGAGATGGATATGTTATTGTCTACATAGACATATTGTTGGCTTACTGTTATACTTTCCAAAAATGAAAGCCAGATTCCTTCCCCTCCTCAAATTTTCTTTGTTTAGATGCCAGTATCAGTCTTAAGAGAGAAAGGAAACACAGCAATTGTGTGGGGTCTGTTTCCATCCTTGGCTTGATGGGATTGAAGTTGTGGTCTATTCTCTTTTTCACTACTTCTGTAAAGAAAAGAGTAGGAGTGGATGACAAACTAACAAATATTATAAATGGTCATGACAACCATTACAGAAAGGTTTTCCTTCAGTCATTTGGTGGCCCTTTGAGGGAAGTCTAGTCACTTTATTTCTGTGCAGACAGCCTGTGTTTTCTCAGTATGTGAAACTCAACACTTTTATCGGTGGTAAGCACACAGTTAACAGAATCAGCAGTGAATTAGCCACTCCTGGAATTTTTATTTAGTAGCATTAGTTAAGGTCACAATCTTACCTGAAATTTTTGGAAAAATTCTTGGGCTTATTTTGAAATAGGGAGGACCATTCTTGCATGTGAGAAGTAGAACGGTAAGATGGAAGAAATTATTTACAGTGGCTTATAAATACATGAAGGGAACTCCAAAGTTGTTGCAGACAAATCAGTGTCAAGTTGAGAGCAGGTCTGAAGAGAAGGCCTTGGAGTGTTCGTGGATGAGAAGCTCAACATAACCCAGGAATATGCGCTTGCAGCCCAGAAAGCCAGCCATGTCCTGGGCTGCATCAAAGGAGTGTGGCCAGCAGATCAAGGGAGGTAATTCTGCACCTTTGCTCTGGTGAGACCCCATCTGGAGCGCTGCATCCAGCTCTGGGGCCCACAACATAAGAAGGACATGGATCTGGTGGTGTGAGTCCAGAGGAGGGTGATGAAAATAATCAGGGAGCTGGAGTCCCTCTCCTGTGAAGACAAGTTTAGAGATTTGGGGTTATTTCACCTGGAGAAGGGAAGGCTTTGGGGAGACCTTACAGCAGTCTTCCAGTATCTAAAAGGAGCTTACACGAGAGCTGGAGAGTGACTTTTTAAAGGGCATAGGACAAGGGGTGATGGCTTTAAACTGCAAAAGGGCAGGTTTAGATTAGATATTTGGAAGAAATTCTATACTGTGAGGGTGCTGAGGCGCTGGCACAGGTTGCCCAGAGTTGTAGCTGCCCCATCCCTGTAAGTGTTCAAGGTCAGGTTAGATGGGGCTATGAAGAACTTGATCTAGTGGAAGGTGTCCCTGCTTATGGCAGGGGCACTGGAACTAGATGGTCTTTAAGGTTCCTTCCTACCTAAAGAATGCAATGATTCTATGACCATTTTTTTTATATTTTTTGCTTGTTAACATAACCTTCTAATAACTGATTCAGGAAAAGCATAAATAATTAAACAAACACCAAGTGAAACACTTTTCCTCCACCTTTCCTAGGTTCAGCTTCAGTCAAATATCACTTCTCTACTCTTCCTGGTTTCAACTCCCCTCATTTTCATCACCTGTTGCATTGAGACTGTCCCAGTACCTTTACAACAGTGCACTGCCTGAAATTGGCATTGTCGAATAATGATTACTGACACTCCTTTCTTACTACTTCTCCTCTACTTCACTAACACCCAGTGTGAGTCACTCACAGGCCATAGGCCCTCTGAGGTGTCCCTGCTGTGGCACAGGTTGCCCATAACTGAAGTCTCTCAAAGCCATAACTCGTTGGAACACCTCCTTCCAAGAGTGTGTCTCCAGCCATGTCCCAGGCAATGTCACCTTCTACTTTCCTCCTCTGCTCCTCCTTCCCCTAGCAGCTCCTGCTCTTTCTTAAATGTCTGAGCATAGGTGCTGGGTGCCCCTCTGCATTAGTGTTAAGCAGGTTACTCACACAGGTTTCAGAGCCAGAATGAAGGGTTGTCTGTGTGGGTTTCAGAGCCAGGCTAATACAGCCTTCTCTAAGCCCATAGATGAGTTAAATTCTGCCAGCTACCTTTCTTTCAGCTGGCTTGTGCCAGCTTGCCTCCCTCATTTAACAGATCTACGTGCAGAGTTTGAGGATGCAGTGAGGCAGGCTGGGACAGAGGGTGTGTGAAGGAAAAGAGATGTAGGTAAAAGGCTGTGGTCTGAAAAAAATTACATTATGGGAAATCATTTGTTTTATGAACAAAACAAGGAGGAAAGCAGACTGGGAAAAGAGAAGATTTAAGGCTGGTATCCTCTTGTATTGCCCTAAGCACCACAGGGAACAGTGGGATGTGATGGAGTCTGCAGGACTGGGGTCTCTACAGCACAGTGAGGGTCAGAAGAAGAAGAGGATTTTGTGAAGAGGACAGTATGTGTGTTGGAGAGAAGACAACACTATAGGTACCAATTTTTTTCCAGGCCATTTCTTTCTAGTGTTGGGTATCAAGGGGAGCCAGTCCTGCATCCATCAAACAGAGGACAATTCTGAAATTTTAGTGCACCATGGCTGTGAGAGGAATAACTAAAAGGCTGCATTTTCTATGGTTTAAGCAGCTTGAAATACAAGAAAAGATACATAGGTAAAGCATTAACTGAGGGAACATAGATTTTTGGTTAGACAGTGTTACCCTCATTTGGATTCCAGATCTTAACTGTTGTCTTGGTGATTTTACTCACTGAGCTGTGCAAGACTAGTTTTTATTACATCTGTAATTTAAATGAGTAATTCTATCATAAGCTAGAGCTAAAATAATAAACTAGAATATATTTACATCTATATAGACACAAGTGGGTTCTTAGTCCCTTTATTAAGGTAATATTTTACTCAAGCAACACACATATTAGCAAGATGATTGTTTTTCCATGTTATTTTCGGAACACAGCACTTCTTTTCCAGCGTGCGTCTATGAGTTCTCAGTTTCTTTCAGTCCCCATGCACACAATAAATCAGTTATTACTCAACACACAAACACACATATGTGTGTGTATAGGATATATATGGATATATTTTGGTCATAACACACAACATCTTCTCTGAAGTCTTCTGCACTAACTACTCACACTGTCCTGCTGTTTCTTATGCAAGTCAAGTAGAAAAGGCATGATCAGTTGCCAAGGAACTATTACCTCAAGGGAAAATAAACTCAAAAGCTCAGGCATTTGAATCTCTTGTGCATTTAGAGTAAAAACCTATTCCATGCTAAAAGAGACAAAAATCAGAGGACCTGCAATCTCATCAAGGCTAATTGATATACTTTGTTTCATCCCCTACCTAAAGTAGAATATAAAATTTAGCATCCAACTTACCTGCAATAACTTTGCATCATTAACTAAAATTTTACTGAATCCAGCCCCATGCTTTAACAATCTAATTGTCAAGATGACTTTTTTAGGCATGCCATGATAAGGCAACCCTACTGTATCACCAAATTATTTTCCTGCTAAGTCTGGGACTGAGGGTGTGGTGAATGGGTCACAGTCAAGGGATTTTTTAATTGTGGTTCTTAACTGCTTTTATGTGATTCCCACAAAAAAAAAAAAGTTAGTGGGAAGCTTAACTTTGCATTTTCTGAAGAAGAAAGCTTCAAGGGCCATATTTATTTCAGAAGCTTAGACATTAATTTGTAAATTGCACATATTTGCACTGCTGACACTGGGAAAGATGAATGTGGTTTTTGGCTAGGAAAAGGATAAATGCCTTCCTCTGCACTGGAAATTCAGTCTTTATGAACTTGCTTCCCTGCACCAGCCTTTGTTCAAAGCTGGTTTTCTGGCAAAAATGATCTATTTGTTATTTCTTTAAAATGTCAGTGTGTCACAATAAATTTAATACAGTGCTCACATTCACTGCTTTTTTTTCTGCATGTTGGCCTGAACAGAAAGTGCTTGAAGACAAAAATAGTGATTAATCCATTGCTGATCTAAAGGATACAATATTTAAATGCTCGTAGTGCCTCATCTGATAATTTTAATACGTGTCCAGTCTATAGAATCATAAAATTATTTTGGTTGGAAAAGACCTCTAAGATCAAGTCCAACCATTAATGCAACACTGCCAAGTCAATCAATAAACCATGTCCTAAGTGCCATATCTACATGTCTTTGAAAATAAATCAGTGTGATTAATTCTGGTCTAGTCTATAAGTCATTTATTTTCAAGATTTTGTCCCCACCATTGCAACAATTTTTAAATCTAGTATAATTCAGAAAGCATTAACACATTTAAAGATATGAAAACCAATGGAAAATGAATATAAACATTTCTCAATATAAATTGAAATTTTTGCTGTGTCCCCACACAAAATCAACTTTTAAAGGGATGTCTTACTATAATCTCATTGAAAAAATCATTCCATAAAGGGATATTCCTTGGCTTTTAATATTCCCAAATTGGATAAAAGGGAAGGCTAATGTCACATACTGAGAGTACACTCTGACATTTAACCCAAAACCTTGTTTATAAGAATAGTCCATGAGTTCTAACACCACTGACCAGATCACACCTTCATGTATTTTGATTGTTGTCACTGTTAGCAAGGGCTGTTTAAAACAGGATAATTTCTTATGAATGTACTCACATTCTGCTGAAGATTTGAGAGCAAAAGAAAAATTCAGTCTTTTCTCCTGTTTCTTTCCTCTTGACCTTTTTTTGGATAGGGAATAACTGGAGCTAAAAAACAAAGGATAGAAAGTCTCATCTCTTCCAGGAACGAAGCATTCTGAAATTCCCTCTCTTTCTGTGTTTGTCTGGCAGAGCCCCAGATTCTGTCACCAGTATTTACCCTGCACAGAACCTTATTCATAGTTTAATCCAAAGTCTGTTGAAGTCAGTGGGAACCTTTCCCTTAACCTCAGGGGGAATCAGCTCTGCTTGTGTAGGCAGAGCAGTTTCAAATTATTTCCACTTCTGATTGCAGTATAAGTACTTGTTGAAATCATTAACCTGTCCCAAGATCCAATGCTACAGCTAAGCTGATGATGTCTTAACTTACTATTACACTCTTTTAGTTTTGTTTTCAGAAGCTTAAGCAGTAACAGCTGCCAGAAAAAAACCTCCAAAACAAAACACAAAAAAACCCCAAACAAACAAACAGCAACAAAAAAACCAAACCACAACAGATAAATGACTTTACTGAGAGTAAGGAAATAAGAACAACAGTAGAGTTTCAAGAGATTGTCATCAATAACCATCACTGGAGACATCATAATGATTCTTCTTGTCTTTTGAAATGTCCATGTCAATAATACAAAGTTATTCAGTTACAATAACTCAGAAAAAAACCCCTTACTTTTTGTCTAAAGACTGCTTTTAATGATAGAGGAAGTTCTGATACAAGATACAGGGAGAAAATTTGGAGAGCAGCTTAACAGATACTCTTCTTATTGACTTCATATGAATTTGGGGTATTTGGATCTTTCTGAATCTGAGCTGGTTATTTATAGAAACTCTACAAAAAATCCCATTTAAATCTTGCCGGCTATTGAACCAAGTAGTGCTGGGAGCCATCCCAGGCAGACTAGAGCAAATTCAGCTCCATTTTCCTCATTAGCTTAATGGATGTCTGCATTCAAGTTCATAAAAAAAAGGAATCAGAAATGGAGGAAGAATGTAATAATTGTAAATTCATGGCTTTTAATGACTTAGATTGTTCATCCTTATAATATTTAGTGTAGTGGACATTATCTCTCTACACACACATTCTCACATAATATGTGTGATACCTAAAAACAGTGCTCTGAAAAGCGCATTTACAATTACATTGTTAAAATATTTACAAAAATACTTGCTTGCAGTATATGAACTCCAGGACCAAGTTTTTGCATCATGTTTTCCACATTCATTTCCTTTTGATCTAATAATTTTAATTTTAATAAATGCAATGCTTATTTCATATTTGGTAAGTTTTTTAAGTTTTCCAATTTTATTTATTGGTTTCCTTCGGCACCTCCTTCTATCATCTTCCATTCTTTCCTCTTCTCACTATAATATTTCTAGCCATTTTTTTACTGTTTGTCGGTATTTCCATTTCTCTTCTCTCCACTATGTGGCCCTGCCTATGCCTCTTCAGTACCTACTTGGCTTATCCCTCCAGTCTTCTACCACTAATTCATTTGCAGTGCTTCTACCATTTTCCTTGCATCTTCCTTCTGAACCTCTCACCACGCTTACTCACCCCCTAGACTTAGAAGATGTTTTCAGGCTTTTATATCTTTCCCTTCCCTTTTCTATATGGCACATTATGAAAGAGCTGAACTGGAACCCAGAAGAAGACACACTCCTCCAGCACATCTCCACTTCCTCAAGAAAACCAGGGGACAAAACACAGTAACACATATCTAGAGACCTACACATGCTGTGTGCCAAGAAGCACAAAGGAACTAACACTTCCTGGCATTTTCTGGATCTTCTTAATCACCCTATAGATGTTTGTCTTCTGTCACTTCATACACTCCCTCTTCTTCCTCAGTAGTGGTTAGGGTTTTGCACTCCTTTGTTTACATGTGCCTCATTTGTTAAGATGCTGTGTGAAATTCCACTGTAGGGTGGACCCAGTTGCCAATTATTGAGCAAGGAGAAGGTGGAGGTGGAGTGTTTCCTTTCTCATCATCCTCCAAAAAAGGCATGAGGGAATAAGGGCAGAGAAGATATAGGGAGGAAGCATGTTTTGCAAGAAGAGGGAAAGGACAGCACCCAGAGGAACGTGCACTCTGAATAGCTAAATACAGCAGTTTATAGTAGGTTCATTTAATGATACACAGCATAATTGTACTAATACATTAATACTTCTTGCATACTACTTTAAATGTCCTAAGGGGATTATTTGAAAGTGGGATTCCAGTGCTGCAGATTTTTTCATAGAAGGAGTTTGGGCTAGACATTGCTGCCTTCCCAGGTCACAGAGCTAACATGTCTTGTCCATAAGTGGAATGGTATATACCTGCCGTAAGGGAGAGGTTGGCCCTCACTGCAGTCCCAGTCACTTCTCTGCAGAGACTTTATATAAAGAGTCCAAGGCAGATGTTTAGAGCTATAATGTGATGATGGTAAAACCAAGTAATTGAGAACTGGATTCCAATAACTTAGGACATAAAAGAACCTGTATATGAGCTCATTGCTTTAGGGACATATCTGGGCTGCTGAGTCATTAACTCTAATTGGTTAGCCAAATACCTCAAGTTTAATAAATTACTGACAGTATCAGTGTTGTGAAATTAATGAGTAGCACTAACATTCAACTGTCTGAATTTCCTTTTCTGTTTGAAAAAATAAATAAGTACATTCAGGATAGATTAGACAAAGGTTAGCTGCAGGAAAACATTGCAACATCCTGATGAAAATGGTGAGCTTCAAAAGAATTACTGTATTTTTTCAGTTAATCTTTGTGGCTTATCAAAAAGGATCATTAAAATAAGTTAAATGGGAATGATGTTCAAATGCTTTCAAACTTTGTGAATCTTGAATATTTTTACTTGTACCTGTATTTACGTTATTTGTAGTGGTTTCTATCACTGTTTATTGTAATAGATTTCTGAGATTAAGAGTGTATTTAAGTAGTCGGTAATTAATATTATTAACCGAGATTTTCCTTATTTCTTTTATCTTAGAAGCACAGTAACCCTAATAAATGTTATGATGTAAGATTTAGAGCACACAAGTAATAGCAGCTCTCACAATTAGCTAGATCTTATGTCTGAAATATGGAGCAAGCCACAGGAACACAGAAGCAGCCCCAATTCCTGTGCCGTGGGATACGTCCTCTCTTCCTGTGTCCTGGTCCGTGGGCAAAGCTTGCTCCTCGCTTCAGTAAGTAATGGGTGATTTCTTCCCATGGGCTGGAATTTGCTATGGGTAAGCCACTGTCTCTTGCTGCAGTTGCTCCACTGGTAAATGCTATCATGTGCCTTTTTAACCCCAGTCCTGGGAAAAGGGTTGTAGTATGGGGGAGGGTTATACTGCCAGCTCTATCTGCATCTAAATTACTCCTGGTAGTCAGGGGTACAGTGGCATTTTGTATATCCATATAATCCCTAATATATCCATATATCCCTAATGCTTAGGGAAGTAAAATAAACAGTCTCCAGGTCCTAGGAAAAGAGTACAGGAGATGCTTCTACTGAGGGTGGAATTGGTCCATATTTCCCAAACAAATAGAAAAACAGCACTAAAAACTAAAGGAAAAAAAGTTAGAAGTAGGGTTTTGGTGGGTTTTTTGGTTTGGTTTGGTTTGGTTTGGTTTTTTTCCACACAGAGGCTTTGACTGACTTTGTTCTATAATAGAGTTTGTTCTTTCTATGATGTTTTGAAAATTTCATACAATTCAGGGAAATGACTGAATATATCTAGGTAATACAAGCTTGGAGTTTGTGATTTCAGGTTTGTTTTTTTTTTCCTGCAAACATATATTTATCTCACTATTTTTCAAAATACATGCAAAACACAGATTTTTGATACTTTAAAGTGTATGTCATATTTTTAATTTAAGTAGGTTTTAATATAGAGTTAGTTGAATAACATTTATTTTAAAATCTCAAATTGAAACAATTTTACCATCAACTATTTGTAGGGAGAAGGGGCAGAGAAGGGAGGGGAAGCAGGGTAGGAAGGAAAAAAGGAGGAAAGGGGGCGAGGAAAATTTTATAATAGTAAGAATGAAACACCAAAGTTTCACACAGAGTAAAATGGAAAATACGTTCTTTTCTCCTTGTATATTTTCCTGTGACTTGTCAAGCCCTTATTTTGAGTTAGAGAAGTAGACATTCTTTGTTTCTTTCCCCTTCCCCACAAAATTTTCAAGGTCTTATTTATTCATCATGAAGAAATAAAACCTCAACTGTTTTTCTCATGTACTCTCTCTTAAATTAAGGAACAAATGTAGATATAACCATCCAACACATGCTCCATAGAGGTAATGCTAAAAGCCTACATGAACTCAATTCCTGAGACTGTATTTTAGGATGCTTTGCTATGTCTTACTATAGACTAAAAACTGAAGAAAATGCATAAACCTTCACAAAGGATTTAAAATATTTTAGAAAAATTGAGTGTGACTTGGGGTATGACAAGTTAAAAGCACATCCTACAAACATAGTCTTAATTACACTTCACTAAATGGGAAATTCATGGGACTGCACATTCAATTGCAATACAAGTAGAATCAGTCTTGATTCTATGATGGGAGTCACAGCAGTGTTTAAAAAGAAATAAAATAAATCAAAACCATATGTGTCTAGCTCAGCTTTCACAGTGAATTGAGCATATTCAGTGCTAGACTAAGTCTTCTGTGACAATTCTGAATTAAATCTGTCCATAAAGCTGTCTGTTTGATGTCTGTTTCTCCAACAATGAATTCCTCTCCCCATTCCACAGCTAGTCTGTGGGAAGTCACCACTGATACCTCTCCTCATCTGCCACAATCACATAAACATACTCCTGTTCCAGTAGCATTTCTTAATGAGGTTTGCCTTTGCTTTTCAGATTTTTTTTACTGCATTTTACCTTTGTTTTCAATTATATTCTGCCTGTTAAAGGAAGAAAGAAGACACAAAGTAGAAGTAGCCAGGAGGTCTGCAGAGGTGTAGATTCCTATATCATCTTGTGGAAAAGTCCAGGTTTGGGTGAGGCAAATATGCATTAATCTAGTGATTCTGAACTCATTTTGGCTCATCTAACAGTATTCCTTTGAGTAAATATATTACAACCTGTTTCAGATTAGCTATTTTCTCTCACAGCTTTTTCTTCTTTAGTTGCAGGATATTGTATCTGTGTCAGGTCAGCTTGGAGTCAAATATGGTTGCTTAACTGCAGGTTCTGAAGGTACGTGACCCAATTTCTAGTGGAGCTTCATGAGCTGGATGTGGTTAGGAAGTAGCAATACAATATAATAGCAATATAATGTAATATTGTGATATAACTTTTCAGTTCTTATCACACCTATTCAAGGTTCCACCTCTGTTCACTGATGGTAGTCTGTACATACACCTGCAAGAATCATGATTATTTTTAGAATTTGAGATGCCTCTTCATTGTGCGCAATACCTGCAGCCAAGGAGAAAAGGGGACCAACACATGGAAAAAGCATTGAAGGCAGAAAAAACTATTTTAAGGAAGTTACAAAGAATTGGTTCCTACTGCTGCCATAAAGTGTTTTAGATTGAAAAAATATCATTATTAACTGCTGTATTTACAAGTCCCCATTAACTTTTACTATGAGGAATCCTGATCTCAACAGGAATACATCTAAAAAAATTCAGAAGTGTTATAAATATAGCACAAAAAGTAAAAGGGAAAATAATATCCTAAGATTTTTAGTCTGGACACTTAGTATGTGGGTACTTTTCTGTAAATTTTCCTCTCTGTCTGTCAGTTCTCTATTTGGAAAATTATGGTAAATCCATGTAGTCACTCAAGTGTACTGTGTAATCAACCATTCAGATATTATGATGATGGTAATTCAAAATGTGCTTCGAAAAGTTCAGGGTTTGGATTTTTTTTTCTCAGATCAGTACCTTTTTTTTTATTTAACTGCTCTCATAGTGAATGGGGCCTGGGAAGCTGAGGGCTGCCAGACAAAGTGTTACCGGTATCACTCCATCATGTGCTTCAGGATCAAGAAACTGTCTCACTTCTTTCTCATCTTGTGGAACAGACAGTATACGCTTCTGTAATTTATAATAATGCATATGCACAGGAAATGGAATTTAAGTTATAAACGTAGGCCAAATTTTCACATAGTTTTGAACCAATATTGGTTTTAGTTTTGTTTTGTATAATTTATTTAAGCCTGAAATTGCATGGACTTTTTCTTGTATCTTCAAAACAATACTTTACACTACTGTCTCAAAACATCGGTATGGAACTCCTGGGGTTTCAGCCTGAACACAGTGAAAAGTTTGAGAAGAGCAGTGGATAGCTAGTTAATCACAAACATGGTACTAGCTCATTTTTTCTTTCATTCTCTTAAAAGTTAGAAAGGCTTTATACATCTGTATGTTTACTGCTTTCACCCTAGAACTACAACCCTGCTCTTTGAATCCTTCTTTTAATTTAATGTTGCACTTGTGTTTAGCATCTGATTTCCATTCTGCTTGAGAAGTATATTATTTTCTATTACACGGGGAGAAGTTAATTGATTATGATTAACATGCAATTATTTCCATTTCTATGTGATCCTATGATTTTGTTACCACTTGTGCGGTTTTTACAAAGAATGATGAATACTGTTCTCTCTGGTTTCAGTTCTGATAAGCATCCAAATATTTTGATGATTACTCAAAACTTATCCAAACTTTCCTAAGCTCTAGAGTCTGCAAAACTAGTCTGAACACTTAAAGAAGGGCTTTCCTCGTGAGGTTTCCAGTTGTTCCACTAGTGGAACCTGATGGAAATACCATGAAGTCAGCTTTTCTTTCAGTTGGTCCAAATATTTAACATCTGGACAGAAACCGGATGTGATAAATCCTGCCCAGAAGTTGTATTATAGGAAAAGTTTGGTCCTAAAAATAGATGAATGACTAGGTTTTTTAACTCCTCCAAACTGGCTAATCCATGACTGAAAAAAAAAAAAATGAACACAAAACAAAACAAAACCAAAAAAAACCCCCAACAACAAAAGCCCAAGAATCCAGAATTAGAGATGAATCAGGTTAACCGGTACCATAAAAATATAGTCCTACTCAGCTGAAACCTGTTGCTTCTTAGAATTTGGTTATTTGTGAAGTAACACATGTGAAGCAAAATTCCAGTTTGTTGACATTTTAGAATCTTTCAGGGATGAGTATTTATTCTCATTCCAGTCAAGTATTTATTTATTTATTTATTCATGAGAAGGTTGTACACAGATCCTGGTGGGAAAGGTTATCTTCGTCTTGTACAAAAATATCAGTGTGTTTCCTCCCAGTATTGACACGGTAGGGGAGACCCTAGCTCTCAGTGTTACCTTTTCTAAATTGTTTCAATTTCAGAGTTAATCTATTGAGGAGGTGGGAGAGTTTAGCTGGTGTTGAATTCATCATTGAAGTTACTTGCAGCCACAGAGGCATATTTTTAGACAAAAGAATTTGACAGCTTAATGATTTTACCCTGTTGATTGGTATCTAATAAATTCAAAGTGTATTTGGCAGTAATGAATTCTCCCTTTGATGAAGCTCGTATTTTCACTTTTTCCCTGGTGTTGTGTATAACACCAAGGATGACTAGCTCTCCCTGTGTACCCTTTGATCCTACAAGCTCTTTCTTACCAGGTTTATCCTGTTCAAACACCAGACACCAGCTCAGATCAGGCTGCTGGTAATTTTTCCTTACTGATAACATCATCCTACAGGTTTTTATAGTAAGAGTGCATCACCATGTAAAGTGAGCATGATTTCCAAGTTCATTCATTTGAAGCTAGAAAAAGTTATGAGGTTTCTCTTTCCCTTCAGAGAAATCAAAGTTCAGGAAGCAAGGAGCTCCAGCATCCTCCCAGCCCCACAGATCAGAAACGTGTGCAAAAACACCAGTGGCAGCATGCTCCAGCAGGATAAGGTTTAGGACCCCTGGAGTGCTTGTTCAAGAGTAAGGAGTTGAAGTGGGTTCAAAAACCATGACAGTGATCAAAGACATGAAATCTTTTGTGAAAACTACCCAAATTAATTTGCTGCCCGATCTGTCTCTTGCTTTGCTTGAGGTCACAGACTTTACAGAATTTTATGGAGTGCAATGTATGCAAGCACTATATATGCCATGCTCTCAGCACTTCATCAAAGACATCTCATGTGGCATAAAGCACATTGTTTTAGTTGGTGGTAACCTCCTTGACAGGAAATATTTCATAACCTGAGTTTTATGCACATGAAAGCATAGAGAAAGTACCAAGGAAACAAATATATGAGTGTGTGTTAGCCCCTGAACTTCTGCACGTGCGTTGTAAAAATACATTAGAGTGACAATTCACTTTATGCTTGCTTTCAGAGAACATCCATGTCATTTATTGGCAGTTTCACCAATTACTAACTTTAGACAACATGGCCCTTACAATTCCTTTGCCTCCCAAGTTCCTGGAAGCCCATGCTTGCTTGGTACTTGGTCAAGCATAGAAATTGCATCCCATTTCCCCCTATCTACTGGGTCAGCAGCCTCTAAAACAAGGCCACTCAGCATTTAGCCATTCCTGCCCAATACTTAGGGTGAAACCACTGCACTAAGGGCCACATGAAAACTGACTTGCCACCTCTTCAGTCTCTTACTAAGGGGAACCAGCCCTGTCTGGATGGTGTCTCAAATCTGAAGGGAAAACAGCTCTTAAGAGAAAAGAAAAAGGAACTAAACAAAGAGAAACATGCTTCTGATTCAGTTCACACTTCATTTACACCTGAAACAGAAACATAAGGTTCTTAATCTCTCAGACAAGGGAAAATAAGGAAAGAGGAGCCGTTTAGAGACCTCCTGGCATTAGAAAAGCCAGGAAATTTGGTCAGATTGTCCCCCAGACTGTGAAAAATTGGTTCTGCAGTGACCCAGGTAGGGGCAAACAAGGCTGATTGGCACTGGGAAATCTGGGAGCTGTTTAAGTAGTCTTTAGAGGGACAGAAGATGCTAAAAAATGAAAAGCTGCAGAACTGTAGAGATTACTTAACATAAAAGCATAGTGAAACAAAGTCCTTGTGTGTTATGTATCAACAGTCTGAAGTAATTCTTGAATTGTTTAATTGATGTGAATGCTGTTCCAAACATTTCACATTAATTCTGCTACTTCACCATCCAGACCAACACTCAGAGTTCAATCCTCAAAATCAGCTTTTGGGAGCTCACCTTGGAACTTTCAGACTCAGCTGTGGTTATCTATCATGTTTTCTCCAAAACAGGAGAATGGCCAGGCAGAAAGCTTAGAATCGTTGTAGAATGCAAAGATAACTTTCCCCCCCGCCCTTGGACTTGTGGGAATGCATATGATCTTGAATTTTCTTGATGAGTTTATAGCACTGCACTATTTATTTTCAGCTTCCTTTTTATTGTTGCAGGTTAAGTGCCTTCTCTTTTGCACTGTTACAGGCAATAACATTCCAGTATTTGCACTTCTTTGGAAAATAAACACACATTTTCCTAAATGTAATTGATATAATAGAGAGGAAATTTTCAAAACAAAAGTTCATCAAAAAATCATGTGTCTCAAAGGTTAAAATTAAGTATCCAGAGATAAAATATGGTATTTCGCATTATTATTTTATGAACCATTCTTTAACATGCTTATAAATATTTTTAGAAGTCCATGCAAAGTGTCACAAACTATAAGGAAACCACCCTAACTGTAAGTTTAAAGAAATACATGAAAAAAGTCATAAAAATAGAGGCCTATAAAATTCATCGAAAATATTTCACTAATCATCTCAGAATATTCATTAAACACTCTGGATTATTCATAGAATATGTTACCCCTGTACCAAACAATACTTAGACACCATTGCTTGTAGTGTAATAAAAATAAGTGCGAAGCAACATTGTCACTACAAATGCAGTCAGAAAAGAATAAAAAGGTCTGCTCGCCTTTCTGTTGGTGTCGCTCAGTAGATGTCAATATAAACTACCTTTCAGTGTTGATTGTAGCACTGTTTTCCAGACTTTTGTAATTTTTTTCCTCTTAATCATATAGTGCAAAACACAGCCTGCAATGTTAAACTGAGACGGGTGTTGCAAGGTAGCCTGCAGTTTCTCACGTTGAGACAGAGATCTTAAAACCACTGTAATCTACACACAGAAACTCTCACTCTTGCTAAGCAGCAGCCAGAAACGTAGCCCTCTCTGACTACCCACTCCATGCCAAGTCGTTTCACTATTGATTAAAGGCAGATGTGGCACAGTGAGCTGCTGCCAGATAATGATGGGCATTTCCTCATGACTGATGAGACTTCTCTTTGCTGCTCTGCAGCTCTGAGACTGTCTCCAGCAACATGCTACTTCATCGTCCAGAAAATCTGCACTGCACTCTATCCCCACTGGACAGCACAGGCATTTCTCACTTCGCAGTGTCCCGTTTGAGATCCAGGAGCAGCAGTGCTCCTCCTGTGGAGGGGAAAGCAGATTGATGATTGCAGAAGTATATGACAGCAAATTCAGAACAGGAGAATTAACCAAAAAGAGCTCAACAAAAACATGATGAGGAAAAATCCCACAATTTCTTTTTTTCCCTTTTTTTTTAACTTGACTGCGAGGTTCTGGAATTGCAGTCACCTTTAATGCCTTCCAAGTAGGCAAGGAAGATGTCAGTTTTCTACACAGCCAGCAAATATACACTACACACGTATCACTAACCTTATGAATGGCAGATTGACTTCTTCCAGATGCTCTTGATTTATTGTGCGTGTCTTGTACACGGTAGGTCCGATATGCCCAGGAGACACTGAGCTCACATACAGCAAGTCCAGTGCATTCTAGAAGCACGGACTTTGCAGGGCACACAAGGTAAATGCAATCTCTGGATGTACAGTAAACCCAGGCGGTGAGAACTTGTAGGTCGATTTTGCCCAAGCCTGCAATGTTGGCCATGTAGATTTGGCTGACACAGCCTCAGCAGATCCTGCACCCCTCTTCAGTGCCAGGAATTTACAATGGAAAGCAGGCCTATAGCTTACTGTTTTTAAAGACGGAGAATAAAAATTGACCAGAATAAGTGAATATTAATGTTCAGTATAAAGTTCATGAAAAATTTAGTGATGTTTTATTTTTTCAAATAGAAACTGTTTGCTTTTAACTGCCATTGTATCCTGATAACTTCATTGAATGATTCACTGTTTTTTCTTCCCCTATCCTTCCTCATCCTACCAGCTTAGTCCCATAGAATACTGTGAAAATTTTGGATTTCTTTGTTAACTTTTTTCCTATCATTTCAATGTTTTCCTTCATACCTGTAGAGTACGTCCTACAGATTTTTATTGAACAAAGCAACTTAGGATCATTAGCAAATGGCAGAAACTACCATCCTCAAAAAACGCTACCCAGGAGTGAGGTGTGGGCCAGCACTCTATGTGGGAGCAGCTCACTGCCTCGCACACTTCAGAAAGTGGGTCGGAGCTGTGTCACCTCCACCTACACATTCTGTCTCCCAAGCATACTGTGTTGTGTGCTTCAAAGGAAACCGACACGCTTTAGGTGCCTTGGGGTTTGTGTCAGCNTCCTGCCCCCGGTGGGGCGGGTGGGCCGGGCCAGCCCGCGGGGCCGCGCCGGGGCCGCCACCTGACGGAGGGGCGCAGCGGGTGCGGGCGGCCCCTGCCCTCTCTTCTGCGGCNTAACTTGACTGCGAGGTTCTGGAATTGCAGTCACCTTTAATGCCTTCCAAGTAGGCAAGGAAGATGTCAGTTTTCTACACAGCCAGCAAATATACACTACACACGTATCACTAACCTTATGAATGGCAGATTGACTTCTTCCAGATGCTCTTGATTTATTGTGCGTGTCTTGTACACGGTAGGTCCGATATGCCCAGGAGACACTGAGCTCACATACAGCAAGTCCAGTGCATTCTAGAAGCACGGACTTTGCAGGGCACACAAGGTAAATGCAATCTCTGGATGTACAGTAAACCCAGGCGGTGAGAACTTGTAGGTCGATTTTGCCCAAGCCTGCAATGTTGGCCATGTAGATTTGGCTGACACAGCCTCAGCAGATCCTGCACCCCTCTTCAGTGCCAGGAATTTACAATGGAAAGCAGGCCTATAGCTTACTGTTTTTAAAGACGGAGAATAAAAATTGACCAGAATAAGTGAATATTAATGTTCAGTATAAAGTTCATGAAAAATTTAGTGATGTTTTATTTTTTCAAATAGAAACTGTTTGCTTTTAACTGCCATTGTATCCTGATAACTTCATTGAATGATTCACTGTTTTTTCTTCCCCTATCCTTCCTCATCCTACCAGCTTAGTCCCATAGAATACTGTGAAAATTTTGGATTTCTTTGTTAACTTTTTTCCTATCATTTCAATGTTTTCCTTCATACCTGTAGAGTACGTCCTACAGATTTTTATTGAACAAAGCAACTTAGGATCATTAGCAAATGGCAGAAACTACCATCCTCAAAAAACGCTACCCAGGAGTGAGGTGTGGGCCAGCACTCTATGTGGGAGCAGCTCACTGCCTCGCACACTTCAGAAAGTGGGTCGGAGCTGTGTCACCTCCACCTACACATTCTGTCTCCCAAGCATACTGTGTTGTGTGCTTCAAAGGAAACCGACACGCTTTAGGTGCCTTGGGGTTTGTGTCAGCAGGACTGGGACACAGTGGGGCAGTGTGGTTTCTTGCACTGAGCAGGCAGGTGTGTGTGTGTGCTCACCTCTGCAGTGCCCATTGTAGTGGGAGTGCAGGGTGTGCTCGCCCTCAGGGGCATTGCTACCACTGGGATGCTGCGAGGTGCAACATGCCCAGGGTGCTGTGACCACCAACCAAGGTCAGTGTCTCTGGTACAGAACCTTCTCAGAGGAGACCCGCGTCTTTTGCGGGTGGCTTTGGGCCTGTGGCTACCACCTCCCGAGGGGGGTTTGGGGGCTGCACACCCCCCGGCTAGCGGAAGGGGGTCGCGGGCGGCGGGGTCCCGATAGCCACCCCTCTCCCGGATAGCCCACCCCTCTCCCCGGCAGCCACCCCTCTGGTCCCGTGGAGCAAGTTCCCGGAGCAAGTGCGCGGGGGCCCCCNTGACCTTTGCGAGAAACTGGCGAGGGAACGGGCCAGAGGCAGAGCGAGCGGCAGCGGGGGAGCATGGTTGCTGAGGGCCGGAGGAGAGCCGTCCCGTAATGTCAGCATGTAAGTCTCCTCTCCGGTCCCTGGGCTCCGGCTGCGGCTGGCCGCCCGCGGCGCTGGGGGCGCGCCGATAATCCCATCGCGGGGCAGGGAACCTCCGGCAGATCGGCAGGGCTTCCCCCACCGCCACCCATAGTAGGTGGTGAGTAATACCAGGCTTCAGCCGCGCAGGCTTCTGAAGGAATGGGGAAACGGGGGAGTTTCACGCCGGGAGCTCAGAGGGCAGGGCTGGCAGGGCTCTGCCCCGTCCGGGCTCCGCGGCCGTCGGCGGCTGCCCTGCAGGCTCCCGGGCGGGCGCTGCCTTGCGCAGGGCACCGCAACCCCGTCCTCAGGGCCGGGCCGGTGAGTTTCCCCGTGCTTGCAGGCAAGTAGCGAAACCCTCGCCCCGCTCGCCGCCTGCCCTGGACGCCGGTGCCCCGGCACCCTCCCGGCCCCTCGGCTCGGCGCCGCGGGCGCTTCCGTCGAGGAGCCTTCCCAGGTGCGGTGCCAGCACAAGCAGGGATGAAGTCGGGGAAGGGAGAGGCAGGGCCGGGAGGGCTTCATAAAGCATTCCCAGCTCCACCGCGATTCTCCCGAGCGCACGGCGGAGCGGGGGCAGCGCGGGGCTCCGCCGCCGTCGGGGGTCGAGGGGCGGGCGGGGGCGCCGCGGCCGGGTCGGGGGCTCTCCCTACGCCGCCTGGTCCCGGGCGGGCAGTGCCGTGGCCTCTGCGCGACTTCCCTGAGGTATTTCTCCTTTACTGACTGTCTCTCGCCGAAGGTAAGGCGAAGGACTGAGGTTTGAGGTTAAGTGTTTTGCCAGTGCGTTCTCAGCCAAGAGCGAGGACCTGTGGCTGGACCGGAGGGAATCCGTACAAGGGGAAAAAGGCTGGGTGGTCCTCACAGTGCACCGCGAAGTTAAGACAGAGAATGAGAAGGAGTTCCTAAAGACCTAGCGTTGTAATGCTACTGGGTTGGAAACAGCCAGCAGATTTGTTGCCTGCAACTGGGAGAAGTTCCTTTGGAAACGAAAACCAGGGGACTTAGATGGATCTGATAGAGCTGATACTGTTTAAATTAAAAGGTAGCATCTTTTTTTTTTTCCTTTTTGATGACCATGAGGCTGTTTTCAAGGTTGACTGTAAGAATAATTAGGAACAAGTAGTGCTTAACAAAATGAAAGTTTTAAGGGGTATTGTGTAATTTATCTTTTAAGACATTCATGTACTACAGTTTAAAGCAAGGATTTCAAAGTTAAAATCAGCTCCTCTATTAACCTTCAGGAACTACACTGTGAGCTGCCATCATCTTTCACTTATAATTCCACTTCAGAGTGATTAAAGTATTTTTGTTTACAATCTCTGTGAGAAAAAAAATAATTGTGAAATTGATTTTATCTTTCTTTTAATTTTAAAGTGTCGGCAGTATTTTTCCTTAATAGCTTTAGACATGTCAAAGACCAAAGAAAGTCATGTCAGTGTGCCTAAGGCACACTGTAGAATTCACATCCTTCTTCAGGGAACTTTGACAAAGCTTTGAACAAGGAAGATGGTGTATTCAAATTTGTATGGCGTGTTTTGAGATGGTACAGTATACAAATGAAATGCACCAGGATTATTCACATTTTGTGTACGTTGTCTTGCAGAGCTGTATACTCCCTAAAAGGTGATGTTGTTGTTCTTGCTGGCTGCTGGCACGTAGTGTAAAAGATTTAGTAGCTGGATGTAGCAAAACTTGCAGTAATCCCATCTTGAACTATGTCAAGTTACCATCCATTTGTGGTTTAGATAAATTACATGTCTATTTTGCTCTTCTGGAATGAATTGTGAATAAGCTCATTGTCCCTTTATGTTATAGGAAATGAAAGTAGCTGTGGACCGGACTGTACTGAATTGATAGCTAGAGTGCATAGCTGGTCATGTCACACAGTGTCTACAATAGGAAATGCAAGGCCATAGAAAAATTAGTACTTCTTCTATCAGACTCCACAGAAGTCTAAAAAAATGAAAAAATGTTCAGAGGGATTGCTGTCTTGAGACTATATCCAACTCTAATAGATGTATTTCTATCATAGGTGTCCTAATAGTTCCCAGACATATTGGGTAAAATGTTTTGGTTCTGTTTGACAATCTACAGTGATTTCTTCAGAGCTGCTAGTGTGTTACCAGCTGGGAATAGAACAGGACTTTTTAATTTAAATTGATACAAAATAGAGAAGAAAACTTACTATGGTTTCAGCAATTTTAACGTAACCAAAGCTAAAGAGTGAAATAATCCATATATGTGTTCTGAACTGTTTGCTAATTTTTCTATTGTATTATTTATATGCTGTTTGGATTCACTTGTATATGTTTATTAACAGTAAGAATCAAGGAAAAGAACCTTAAGTATAAACATAGAGGGTATTAATAGGTGAATAGTATCTGCAACTAAGTTGTGGAGTTTTAGTGCCTGGGAGTATTTCTTTATCAGTTATCACCACACTTTATAATAATTGTCTGGTACATTACACTATAAAAATATCAGGGATGGATTTTGTTGTGGAAGAAGCCTTTCTTCTTGGCAATGTGTTAGTTGTCTTCCATCTCTGACAACTTCTTGTTTGGACAAGGGTGTTACATATCACAGTGGAAGGCTGTGAGCAGTCAGTTTTCTGAATTTGACTTTTTGTGTCTGTGAGATCCTAAGAACATATAAATAAAGTGATTTCCTCACTCATTTGTAGCACTTAGCTAGAGGTTAGGCTTTGTAAAATAGTTCTTCAAAAACCCTCTCCAAAAGAAACAGTTCTGACTCATGGTGCCCACATTAGTGGAGTGTTTTGGTAGCACGCTTCTCCTGTGGTCATTCTTGTCTGAGCTTGATAAACCTTTATTTCTTGTCAGCTGAGATGATGTGGTGTAAAGAGAATTGTTTTGTCCTTCAACTGGAAAAGACAGTTTTGCTATTTTTTGCGTATTTGTTTATTTTTTTTGTGGAGAATTGTATATTTTTTAATAGCAATTGTATAATCATCTAGCATTTTTTCTACAAGGAAAAATCTTTATAGCTGCTCCTTTCTGCCTTATTGTTTGCACTTATTTATGCTCTGCTCCATTGTTCACTGTGCATGTTCTTGAAATCTTTCTTGACTTGTACTTCTTACACAAGTAAAGATGAGGAAACTGACTGTAAATTGTCACCATGGAATACCATGAAGTACTGGCTTGTAAGCATTACTGCAATGCAAGTGAACCTTAACAATAGAAATTGACCATATTAAATACCTGCTTTAGACTAATGCAAAATTTCGCATTATTTAAGAAAGGCACTAAAGGCAATGTGACTGGGTAGATTCACATTAGATGTAGGCAGCAGAAAATTACCATGTTATTTTTCCTTTAGTATCACAAACTTGGTGTTGTGATTCTCCAGCTATTAAATGAGCAAAAACTTTGTCTGAGTTCACAGAAGCATCAAAATTGATGATACAGATAACATATTGGTTTGATAAAAACCAACACAGATTAATTCCAAATTAATAAATGTTTGCAACTGTTTCCTAGTCTGATAAGTGTAACTGTGCTTGCTCAAAAGAAACTAACAATCAAAAAACAATAATGCCACTGCATTAAAGGTTGCCATTGGCAGATTATGCATCAGGATGGCATGTAGCTCATCCGTACTGCAAACCCTTCTGTAGGAACAGCAATGTTCTCTTGTATCTGAGTATATATGCATGTTGTACGTGCTTGCACGTGCATGTAACTGTTTTCATATCTTAAAAGGACTTCTCTTCAAATTCAAAAATTAACAGTAAAGGTACTGTGGATTTATGAATTATATACATTGAACAGTAATGGTTCCAAAACCTCAGCATTCTGTTGTCTGAGATTTTAATAGGGATTTTTGGATATGAAGTTGAAAGACAATAATTCTATTGTTTGATAATCCGGTTATTTTGTGTGTCTGGCTTCATCAAAGGGATTCTTGTATTTCAGAGCCCAGTGTTCTCTGTGCTTGTCTTCAACACTTGTTAAGTTTGACTTTACAATGTTTCAGAAAAAATAAATCTGCTTCAGATTCCTAACTTGATACAACTACCCATAAAGAACTGAACTTCTTTTGTAATCAGATACCTGTGCTGTGTAACACTGCACTAAAGAAAAGCCTAACTGACTGCAGCAGTCTGCTGGAGTGCCATTTACCTGGGCCCACTGGTGCCTAGCCCACAGGAGTGCTTTGATGAACTACCACTTCTAAAACTGAAACATTAGTTCTTCCTTTACAGTGGTTTGTCTTGCTGCATTAAGCTTGGCTTCTGCTTTGGGAAGAAACAGAAGCTGATGCTGGGAAAGGTTTTATATTTGCCCCCAGCTTTCACTGGTAGGTTCGCAGCAATGTCTGTGGAGCAGAAGAAAGAGTTTTCTCACAGTGTACGTTCTTACTGAACAAAAGCCTGTTATCATCACCAAATAGGAAGGGAAGGAGTTGGTCAAAATAATGTGTGTTGTGGTTCGTTAGTTGTTGCTTCCTTTTGCTTTCTGCTAACTTGTTGAATAAAATTAGATGGTTAATGTGATGGAGCACCATTTGTTTTGAATACATGGCTGAAGATCTGACCAAATTTATTAAGTCTTTCTTGCTTCCTCTTCTGCCCACTATGGAGGAAGCATTTTTAGTTTAGCCATTAAATATCCTGTACACTTCAAGAGAAAGAAAACTTTAATTTCAGTCTCTAACTGATTGAGACTTTTATATAATTGCATTTGTTTTATTAAATAATAAAGCTGTCCCTGACTTCATTGGCAGCACATATGAGCTCCTAGATTTTGGCAAATAAAATTTCAGGATTTTCATAAAAATTGTCAGCAGAAAATGTTGTAACTGTTAAAATATTAGCAATGAAAAGAGGAAAGCCTTGTTAAGGGCAGAGGCAATTTATCACCTACCATATTCATATCTGTATGTATTATATATATTGAAATAGCATAAATGTGTTTATGTGTGTAAAGTAGGTGAATATAGCAAAAGTTCCTATTTCAAAAAAACCCCACACTTCAGCTCTTTCAGACTGTGTTTCTTGTTTGTTTTAGTGAAATACCACGCACATCTATCTGCTTAGAAGCCCAACGCTGTCCAGTCTTCCTCTTTGTTGTCTGCTAAGAACCAGACAATATAATTTCTGACCCTTTTTGGCAGACTTATGTCCCCATTTAAGCAATACTAGAGCCATCCGTAATTTTCAAGTGCTGCTTTACTTACTGCTAGTTACTAGTTTGACTAACAACAGTATTTTCCTCATTTTCTTGTAAAACTCCCTGAATTCTTTCTTGCTTTGTTTCTTCCTCACAGGATGTTTCATATAAATGAAATGTGGTGCTATCACTGGAAATGGAAGCTGCAGCACTATCTCTGTTTGTTTACCTACATATATATTATATGCATGCAGCAAGCAGGTAAGTCAGCAATTTATCTTCTTGCAAAAATAAATGGTCTATGAGCCAAAGTTTTGATGACTGAGGATTATGCTTATATATGACTGAATTATGTACAATATAACATTTTGATCAAAGTTATGCATTGTAATCATTAGTTGTGATTTGATAACTTGGGTCCTATGCTCTCCTGCTGCTGAATTTTCTTCGTGTTATTTTATGTAATTTTGCTTTCTTTTGTTAATATTTTTGCGTTTAGTTGCTACTATATTTTTGCTTTGGCTTTTTTCTTTGAATTCTTCTTTTTACCCTTTCTTTGTGTTTACCATGTTAATGCCTATCTCTTTTGAATTTCTTCTGGTTGTTGGAATACTGTGAGTAATCATGTAGTTCTTCCATTTTCCACAGTACTGTTTGTGCCTGTAAATTATGCATTCAGTAACTCTTCACTCTAGTTCAATGTTGTAAAATAATTGTAGTGTGTTTATTATTTTTAAATGCTTTTATGATTCAAAAAATAGAAACGTACCTCAGCAATTTATATGTACGTAAGATAATAATACGCTGTAAAGAACAGTCAGTTTAAACTTGACATAATCTTTATCTGTGGTGATACGTCAGCACAGCATAATGTAATACATTGACTGTTTTCTTTAAACATATGAATGAGAAATTTCATCCACTAAATGTCTTGTCCTAACCACTAGAGTGCGAAGTATTTTAGGAGCTCCAGCTGCTTTACTGGAAAATAATCTCCAGAGTTTCTTCTGGATCATATGAAAATTTTGGAGCAGCTTATGGTGCTCAGCTAATTCTGTATAGGATGGGTAGTTTTGCTTTTACAGACTTGCCATTGGAAATAAGCATTGTTTATATATAGAAAGAGTTTCCAGCTTCTTTGCTAATGTTTTTGTGGGGGTTTTAGATAAAAAGTGCTTTTAAAAAAAATTTTTCATACCTGCACTTCTGTTCCTTTTAGAGAAAAACCAATGCGGTTGTTGTGCAGTAACAGTTTCCAGATTCATGTCACTTTATTAGGTATTTTTCGTTTTCATTAAGTTGTGTAGCCAGAAACGTACTTGGGATCTGCTCTTACCTGTGGCTCCATTGGCTGATGGATTTTGTGTCCCTGTGATCCTGGCCCATATGAATCCTGGCAACTGCGATCCTTGGCATAAAGTAAAATCAGCAAAATCTGCTCTAATTTATATGTGCTGTGGGCTGTTTTCTGGTGACTAGAACCTTAAGACCCAAAGATTATTGATCTTTTCCTCTTGATAACAGTTTAGTTATTGAAAGTGCAGGTGACATGGCAAGCCTAAGTCCTGTGAGCCAGAAGGTCCTAGCCAGGATGCTGTGAGGACAGAGGAAGCCAACCACAAGCTCACCTGTGCATTCAGCTAATTGCTACATGCCATGGATATCTGTGCTTGTACTGAACAAGTAGATGTGTCAAAAGCTCTGTGCCAAACTCCAAGATACGTTACTATGAAATCATATATGCCTCTGGCTAACCACTTCAGCAATAAAATGGTTGGTACCACTGGATTGGTAAAAGCAGCCGAAGTGTTCCAGAATCAGGTCTCTGATGGAAATCAGAGCAGAGACCTAAAGCTGAGTTTTTTGGATTTCAACTGCATCCCTGTGGGGGCTTTTTCTTTCTTGCCTCCACAGGAACAAATTTGAAATCTTCAAAACTTTCAATAAATTGAAAAGATATTTCCCTGTCTGCCTGAATGATAAGTAGATAAATACAGTACCCTGGAAACGCCCAGGTTCAATAGACAAATGTTTGCTGTTCAACATAGATGATAGGCAGTCTGCTGTTAATACTCAACTGAAATGAAATGAGACATTAGCTTTATGGGAACCTGTAATTTGGCAGTGCTTGTCTGTAGACCCCCAGGATTCATATTTATTTTTATATTAATGTAAAAGCATAGGTTATGTTGCAAAATGGAGCATTTTCATCTGCTTTTTTTAATAAAGCAAGACATGCAAGGTGGGAAACACTGTTGCTCTTGCATTTTTTATTTCATGTTCTTAAAAGGTATTGGTCACTTTGGCTGTGGATTTATATGGTATTCATAATCTCTCTGGCAGCTTAAGCTTTACTGAAGTTACAGTAGAAATATCATAAAGCCTGACATTCATCCAGCCTCTCTAGTGAGCTGTAAGCTTAGAAAGCTTTTGGGGCTTATAAAGCTTTACCTAGAGAAGGTTACATACAAGAGAGGGATTAAGATCATCAGGTCCAGGTTTTATGGATTATTTAAGGGGCTATTCATAAAGGTAAAGATATCAGTCACACTGTGACATGGAAAAATGTAAAAATAATAATTTTATAGTTTACCTTCAGAAAAACTACATTACTTGGCCTGCTTTCAGAAACAAAACTTAAGAGAAGGATTACACAGCAGAAAACTTAAAACAGGAGCTGGATGGTTGTGGAAATAAAGAATGTTTAGTCACAAATTGATAAGCAGGGTACTGACAAGCAGGTGTAGCAATGGAGTGCAATCCCAAAATATAGGTCTGATACCTCAGAAGAATCATGGGAAACAGAAAAAGAGAAAGAAAATGTTAAAATGAGAAGGACTTATAAAAATATAACATGCACTTTATTTAAAATCTCAGCAGCCGAAACTGTTTTGGCATACTGGCTTCAGGTCATGTGTTGTGACATGGGGTGAAGTTACAGCACAGCTCAGTTAGTAACTTGACAAGTTTTCATTCCTGTCTGGGGCAGATGTCCCTGATGGCCTTATATGAATCATTTAGCTGTGCCTCAGTTTCCCCATTATGAGTGTATGCCTCACCTCCTTTGTAAATAGCTTCCCTATTTTTCTGTGAAAGGACTGTATAGAAGCTGAGATGTTAGAATGAGGGTGTTTTAAACAGAATTAGTTAAATCCGCTTTTATATTGCATTTGGACATTCCAAACCTTTTGTTTGTATGTACATTTCATTAGTTCCAGAAAGACCAAAAGAGAACAAAAAGACTGAACAGAGTTCTGGAAAACATAACTAATGAAGGCAGACAGAAAACTAAGATTTTTTTTGATCTAGAGTAGTCAGAAAGGGGAATGTGTAATAATTGAGAATATTTAAAGAGATAGCTGGAGTGGGAAGGGATAGACTAATCTTTCAGGGCAGTCGAAAGGGCAAAAAGTATGGGCTTACATTACAGCATAGTAAATGAAGGGAGGACATCTCATCAAAAGGTTTAGATAGCAGTGGAATAGACTGCCAAGAAAAACTGGGGAATCTCAGTCCTTGGGAATGTATAGTAATATCTGCCAGAAATGGTTTAAATCTACAGTCCTTTTTCCTTGGGGCTGAGAAATACATTAGATAATTTCCAAACTTCCCTAATTTCTATAGTGCTTCCTTAATCATTGCCACGTAGAATCTATTTTGGTTAAAAATCTGGGAAATGAGTTCCTCTGGAAATTGCACTTCTCAGAATATGACAGTGGTTTTGCTCTGCCTAAAATTTGTATTGGTGTTTGTCCGTTGCAATGGCTTCATTTTTTCTCACATAAGAAAGCAGCAGTTCAGTATGGAAAGTAACATTCTGTTACTTCAGGTGTGCGTAACCTCACAAAAATGTTCAGTTTAGTCCCTCTCTTGCTTTTCTGCTGTCATAGCAAAATGTCTGAAATTTTAACACTGTGCTATCTTTTGGAGTTGTCTGTGCTCTCTCTGGTAACCCAGGAACAGAACTCTCATTCATATATCCTCTCTTTAAGTGACCTTAAAAGCAGATTCCACTTTGCGTAATTACTTACCAGTCTAGTTTTCAAGGGTCTTGTCAGTACTGGGCTTTTAGAGTTTTGAACACCTGAACATTTGAGGACATCACAACATCCTCATAAGAGTTTTTACTTTCTAATAGAAATTCTGTAACTAATAGAGATACAATTATATAAGAGTTGATAGACATTTAAAATTTTGTGTGCTGTGCAGCCATGATTAGTTTTATTCAGACTGTGGAAAGCATTTATTTTAGTAAAGCCATGAGGACATCTATAATTCTTACTACACTATTTCTTATGTCCCATACTGATGTTATCACACAATTACTGTGACTGTTCCTAATTCTAGGGTGAGCATTTGTTCTTTTGGTCATCTATCAGTAGAATGCACTGGTGTCTGTAGTCATATTTTCATGTCCTTGAAGGAGTTTAATCAATTCCCAGAAATTCACTGAAGAGTAGTTTCAGTTCTATTATAGGCCTTGAAATTTTAATTTTAGTGGTGATTCAAAGCAAAATTTTGTGCTGTATTTATTTCGTCAAGAAGGAGAGGTTAGAAAAAAGAATAAATCTGAAAGGTTCTTCACCCACAGCATGGCTCATGATGGTCCCTAATATCATCAGATCATCTCTGCTTATCATGCTCCTTAAGTGGGCCTATGTAGATACAGGAGGGTTTAAAATCTTCCCTTGTTTATGGGAGCATTTCAGATTGAACCTATGGGTTCAGGAGGCTAATAAGAGGTGGGAAGTCAGTATGGTGGGAAATATTGCTCATGCTACCAGTGCTAGCAGCAAGCATTAGTGACATTGCCATCCGTGGAAATGGATTGAGTTTTATCTGGAACAGCCAAGTCAGGAAGTGTGTTTTTTCACCACAGATCTCAAGCTGCGTACCCCAGACAGGGGCCAAAGATCCTATCACGGAGCAAATGATGAAATGGTTGTCAGCACATTCCCTTATCTTCCTCTTTCTTACCATGTGCACTTCGAGAACTGAAGTGCCAAGGCATTAACCCTGTCAGTCAGCACATCCTTGTGTACAGCTGGGATGATTTTATAACGTTATTACTGGTGCTTTGTGAAACTTCTTTCATGGCATCTCAGGGGTTGGAACAGGTGTGCATAGGTACAGCAACAGCATGGAAATTCATGTTTCTGAAAGCTATGGAAAAACTTGGGAAACCTAAAATGTTGGAAAAAAATACTTAGTCTGGTAGTCTTTTTCCTCACATAGGCATACGTACATCATGAGTAATTGAGAGATTAGTCAGAAGGAATCTGTGTATTTAATTAATGTATTTAATGAATAGCTCCCAAGTATTTTTATTCTTTCCCTTTTCTCTGACAGTTTTCTTTTATATTTTAGTTTAGCTTAAGCAAAACATATTAAAACCAATCCCCCTTTATGTTCTTTTTAATATCTACATTTTTGCTGGCTTAAGGCATGTGTTTAGAATTTCTGGTCATACAAATCTCACAGAGAAAAAGTTGCTAGTTGTCTTTCTTGTATTTCCCCTAGTTGGCAGTTTGTTAATGTAAAAGTAAATTACTGTTGAAATGAATGTCACAGGAACCTGCCTCTTATTACCTCTGTTTACCTTTTTTAGCTATTATTTTTTTATGGCGTTGATAATTCTTTTGCCTAAAGTGTTTGGATCTTATTGCATTAACCATAACAATATTGCCTTAAAAGCACAGTGATTTTTCCCCCTCCTCTGATATGCACTCCTAGCCAAACTCACATGGAACATGTGCAAACATCCTGGAATTTTAAAGCTGACTAGGACTTTATCTTACAGGGTCTCTGCACTCCTTCATTAGAACATAGGCTAAATAATTTACCTTTCTATAAAGAATATGCCTTTAAAGAAAAAACATTCTGTAACTGAAGGTCCAGTCTTCATGACCTACAGTATTTTAGAATCCATTTATAAATTATTTTTGACTCATTTTTTTCTGTTCACTGTTAAAAACATAGCCAACAAAAATTTGGATGTTTGGCTATGACAACAGGTAATAAGAGTACCTACCTTAGTGGTATATCCAACAATAGCCCCAAGACGACTTGTGATTATGCTTTACAAAAGGCTGTCCTTGGTAGAGGTTATTATGTTAAAAAAAAATAATTATGGTATTTGTCAGTTCCTCTCAATAAAGTGAATGAACATTTTAAAGCAAAATGTGTTTCTCTCTTATTAAAATTTTGAAGTCTTTGAGAATGTCACTTTTTTCTCATGTGGATTAGTAATGTGAAAAGTGTTGCATCATGAATGAAGGTGTTAACTTGGAATAGAAGTCTTCCAGATAGAAGTTCCTTATATACAGGTCTAGCAATCGTGTGATGTGCATTTCAGTATGCATCACAGTTAATACTGAGTAATTAAAATGGTTGATTTAATATCCCCGTGGATCTTTTAGATGTGAGTGATTACCACTGTAAAGTCAGCATTTCTCAATTAATCAGAAGAGCTGATCATGCACATTTTAGGTGGCTGTTGCTACGTCCATGATTGTTTTGCTACAATGTAGGATTTCGTTACTTAATGAGATTGCTTAAGTGATTTGCACAAGGTGTAACATGCAATGATCACTAAATCAAGTCCTCAGTTATCACTCTCTGATAATTGAAATGCTAAAATTTGCATTTTTATACAACCACGGCACAGAGATGTCTGAGATAGATATACAATATTAAAATGAAGAAAAACATGTACTACTTTTATTTTTCAAGAATATGAAAAAAAAATTGAGATAATTGTAGCTACAATTTAGTAAAGTACAACAATATAGGAAAACTCACCTGGAAAATTGCATTCCTTGTTAAGATTGTGTAAGAAATACCTCTTATTAAATATTTGACCAGTTCTGTTTCCAAATTTTTTCGTCTCATCATGGAAGGGAGAAATATCTCTCCTGTGAAAGAAAAAGAAAGTATGTTAGCTATTTACTATAAACATTTTTTACAGAGCTAACTAAAATGTTAATGTAATAATGGTAAGTTACATCAGAGAAGTCCATTCCTTACAGTGACACATTGAGCCAAAGCTCTTATCAAGGGAAGGGAGAGCTTCCAGAAACACCTCTTGTTTTGTCTTGCTTCTGTGTTTGTTGGTCTGCTCAGTTCCTGTAAATGGCAGACCAAGCTCTAACTCACTGCATTACAGGAAAATTAAGTGTATAATTCATAGTTAGAGGTCTGCTTATGTGGTCTGGCCTCCAGATACCTTTCACACTAGTTAATTTTGTTTGCCTTCTCTTGAAAGATCAAGCCAGTCTCCACTCTAAACCCAATTCCAGTCATAATTTTTTGGTACCACTATGAACTTGTGCTCCTTTTTTATAATTTTTCATGTTGTAGTTTTTTTCTTTTCATGTTGTAGGCGGGGTTTTTTTGAGTTTTTTTGCCTTATTGTCTGGGACTACAGCCACATGAACAGTATGTTGTCTGTTTTCAATTTGTTGGTTGGAAACAATTTTGCTAATTGTCCTTAAGCTTTCAGCCTGAAAATGTGTTTACCAATTCCCATTTTGTGAACTTTCTTTTTAGCAATTTCCAAACATCTTTTCAGTTATTTACTGGTTTGTTCAAGTTCCAGTGTTGTAAATTAGTCAAATTTGACAATAGAGGCCACCACAGTGGTAACTCAAGTTGTGTAATGCTCTAAAATTACAGCTATATCAATTAAGATGTAAGATACTTAATATTGTGTAGAAGTGTCAGCATGGCATGTTTTCAGAGAACTTATTTTTTGAAAGTTCTTTGCGACTGAAAAAGTATGTGTTGGAAAATATTTTGCTCTGTTAAAGAGTGAGAAAAACTTAGTTCCTATTCTTGAAACCATTTTCCTTCAGGATATCCCTGAGGTAGTCCAACTGTCTCCCAGTACATTGTGAAACAGTTGGTTTTTTCCCAGGGCTAAGTATCTGCGAGAGTTAGCTCTTGCAGAATGCAGGGTAAATCCATGAGAAGATTGTCACACAACTAATCTAATTTTTCAAAGGATACAATGTGATGAGAGTTTTTCCCAATTCCAGCTTTTTCCCTCATGAATATGCTTAAATGGGTGTCAGCCAGAAAAGCTGTGACTCCCTATCTCAAACAGAGTTTGTTTTGTTTGAATGCATGCTCTGGCTTCTCACAGTTCTTTTAATTAAGAGCTGTGCAGTGAGAAATCCATACGATGAAGCTGAAGGCAATTTTTAATCAGAACTGCTTTTTAAGTGGAGAAAAAGACCTCATGGTTGAAGTTATCACAGACGCATTTGTACAAGTAACCCAGTCCCTTTTGACTTTTTTCCTTGTGTTGTGAGGACAACTGTTTTTTCTCATTGTCTCCAATTTACAGGAGAGGTCTGTAAGTGGGTTTAAATTCTGAATCTTTTAGTGGGTTTTTTCCCCTTCTGATTCTGTCTAAATCTCCTTCACTTCCAAAGTCTGTTAGTCATATATTATACTGCACTTTACAAAAACTGAAAGCATACAGAGAGTCCTGAAATCATCTTGTCTGAAGAGTTGTTAGAAATACACAAAGGAACACCAGTAATATGTCTTTTGTAATGAAATCTAAAATAACTGAGAGATTTCATGCTGCATGTGGGTGCCCACCTATCCAATATTTTGAACAACATATCACTCAAATGGTGTTCAATGGTGTTGGATTTTAGCTTTAGTTTAGAGAACCATTATATTTCAAGTATGTATTTAATATACACACAAAAATAAAAGGGGAAAATATTGGTGTTGAGCAAAGGCATAATAGTACAATAAGTTACATATTGTGGAGCTTTTAAAAAAGAAAACTGTTTGACTGATAAAAATATTTAAAAGAAACGTAACAATAAAAATAATGAACCTCTTCCCTCACATGGGTAAGCCTAGTTCATCAAATGTGCTGTGTGCACCAGTTGCTCTGTTTAGTTTATTATGTAACTAGTTTATAAAGCATAGACTTTTTCCTTTGACCTGTCAAATTTTGGGACTGTTTCCATGATGTCTAGTATTTTGATCTTATTCTGGATTGGGTGTGCTTCTGCTAAGATCTTGCCATTGGAACTGGCAAAGGTACTGTATTATCAGAAATGCCACCAGTCAGGGCCTTGCTCTGTCTGTCTCTGCACATGAGGAATTGGTGTTCTGTTAATTCTTTACAACTGAATTGCATTTAACCCTTCTGCATTCTTGGGAGGGTCTTTGTGGAAGTCAAAAAGGCAGACATAGCAGTGGTAGAATAGTAAATTTCTTCCTCTGGTGGCACATCACAGTCATAAGATAATACTGAGGATTAAAAAAGGCAAACATCTCTCTATGTATACACTCCCTCCCTCTAATAAAATATACACGTTTTTCACATGTGAATAGTACCAAGTGAGCAATTTCTAAATCTCTTGCCAAACAGTGGTAGCCTAGAAGTTACCTGCAAAGAATATCTGGCTTAGTCCATTGTCTTTTGTTTTGGGTGGTCTTCTTTCCCTCATTTTCAGCAATGTTGATGTATGTAATAGAAAGTATCCTTTTTGAGGCAGCTCCTGTAGTTACTGACTGCTTTGACTGTTTCCTTCAACAAAAGTAGCTGAAGTTGTTGTATTTTTTATAGCATATGAAAATTGAGTAACTGGCAATTTAATCATAGACTCAATAGCTGAACTCAAAATCTTAGGAAAAAAATGCTTGGCTGCATAAATCTTTTCTGAGTACCACATCATAGGACTGGAATGTATCAGATGCCAGAAATGTAGCTGATAAGAGCCCAGTTTTTAAAGCTGTTGTTTTCAAAACATTTATCTTGCCTTATCATCTTAATCAGTTTTCTGATGTAATAAATATTCTGAATTTGAAGGAGAAAATTACATTAATTTTAAAATTTCACCATGTTTTCTTGAAAGAATTAATTTTCTTAAATAGAGTTTTTTTTTCAAAAAAGTAAAGAAAAAAACTTAGTAATAATATGATTGAAAAAATAATTTCTTAACAATCATGCGGTTTGCTTTTTTGTGCTTAGGAGTGGTGAAATTGAGACATCTGCTTTAACCTTGAAATATTTTTACACAACTTCTGAATTAAGATAAAAGGAAACTCTTCAGTGAATATTCAGCTGTGTATGGTCTGGTCACTTTTCTATTTTAAGTGAATTGCGTATCACTGATTTTACTGGGTTCCACCAAAGTCAAAGCAGGTTTTACTGTCTTTGAATGTGAGCAGAGGTACATCATTGTGGAGCTCTTTGGAAAATCCCTCCCCAAATGTCCAAGTAGAAACTATTTGGAAGTTCATGTCTTGGCCAAACAATGTTCCAGTGTTAGAGGAAGCCAAAGTTGCGCCCCATGCCTTTAAAAGATTTAACTTGCGTGGTGCTGCATCATTGCTGTTCAGTGTTCAGAAAAGAAAAAGGCTGAAAGAACTCAAAAAGAGTTGCTGTGTACACTTGGCAGTGATTATATGTTGTAACTTGTGGGTTTTGTCTGCAGATTACTGTGATCTCACCCAGTGAAATGGAAGAGGTTTTTATATTCTGCTTTTTGTCTATGTAATCCTCATGTCATGTGCGTCCCTTCTTGGTACTTAAGAACTGACTTCAGCTCCATCAAAAATCTCAGATGCACGAACTCTTTTGGAAGGACTGATACTGAATTTTTCTTCCAGCACTTTTCATCCTTTGTACAGCACACAGTACCATTTGCAGGAGTCGGAGCACCTCTGATACCCAGAGATTCAGTGGGAAACAAAATATTCTCAGCACTCAAAAACTGAGCCGAGGAGAAGGCAGCATTTTTGCTATATAGTCCTCTTTCTCATCTAGGTTTATTGGGGATTGTTCAGTAGCTAGCAGAGTCAGTTAAAATACCATAAGAATCCAGACATCCGCTCTTGTTTCTACTTACCCATCCATCCATCATCTGACTGGTTTTTAATCCTAACACACAGAGGAAAGCTTTCTTCTTTCCCTTGAACTGGTTTGTTTTTGATTACAGTGGTATGATTTTTTGAGCTTTCCTCATATTTTACTGTAGTTTCTGCTTCTAATGAGAAGACAGCTCAACCTGGCCAGAGTTTTAATCTTTAGGGTGAGGTCTGCAGTGCCTCTTATCTTAATCAGCTACTGTGTTTATTCACTTGAAATATGTGGAAATCTGAAGAAACATCTTCTATTAGCAGGGATCAAGCCAAACTTTAAAAAAAATCTAGTCTCAGAAATTTGTGGTATTTGACATTAGGTTTCTATTAGTTTTTTTTTTATAGAATTCAATATCAGAAATAATACAATGACAGCAGAATAGAAAATAGTTACATATTTTAAAAGCAAAGAAAGGTCTTAAACTAAAATTTGGTCGTCAAAACGTGAATGTTGTGAGTCACAAATATAAATTACTTAATAGCAGTTGGTGAAACTTTTTTTCTTGCCCAGAAGCTCTTCTGTGGTGCTTCCAGTTTGTTCTTTAAAGTTTGTCGTAATTTGTCTTCATGTTTGTGGTTCAGTTTTTTATACTGGCCCTCACAATAGTTCTCATCATCAGTCCCCATTATTCCTTTTATATCATTCCTCATAATAATGATGGTGTCAGAGTGTAAACTTAGAAGTATGTATACAAATACCAATGATAACAAATATCATGATAGTCAAATGCTATGCAAGTAGACTTTGTATGGCTGAGGTAGTCTATACATTCAAGAACCAGTTACTTGAAATGCAAGGAGATATTCAGCACCATTAGACACCATTGTTGGGCTACACTTACCAATTTGTCAACAATTATGAAAAACATGGAAGACCAATACACCCAATCTAAACACTGATCTAGTGAATATGTTCCCTTATAGACCTTTCTGGGAGTTATGGTATGTATTACACACGCAAAGTTTTCATTAAGGTTAACAATTTGCCTGTTATGTTTTTAAAGCTATAAAGCAACTCCAAGAGGGTTGTCCCCTTAAAGTAATTATATGATAATAATATAAATGCTAAATAGTAATATTAGGGAAATGCTATTATTTTTCTCCACATAGCATGAACTTTCCTAAGTAAACTAATAATAGTTAGGATTATCATACCTCACTGGAGATATATTTTCTGGAGGTAGGATTACCCTGGGGCTGTGTACTGCAATAAATAAAGTTACTTGACTTATTCTTTGACACTATTTTAAAAATATAGTTAATATAAATTATAGGTGATAAAATGACTGATAAAAATGATCCCAAAGCATTATATGTTTATAATTCAACTTAAACTTTAATACACATTATTGTGTTTATTTGGATTGTGCAGGTGGATCTTCTGTACTGCCTGTGTGCGCTGACAGATTTATAAGTCCAGCCCAATAGCACAGAGCCTTTGTCCACACTTTAAGTAAATTATGTTCTTGAGTATAGGCTGCTTTGGTCATGGAAAAATATCTCTGTTTGAGACTTGAATGAATAATGATTTTCATTGTTAGCACCTTTTTATCAGCAGCAATAAGAGAGGTTTGAGTGAATATCTAGGCTCCCAATTATATATGGGTATTGCCATATCCCTGTAATCTATCTTTTCTAATTATGACATGGTATGTTTATTTCTGAAACGTCACATGCTATTATATGTCTCTTAGTTTTCTGCTTTAAAGTAACACAACCCTTCAATCACATCAATTCTGACAGAGAGTAAGACATTTACATAATTTTACTTTCTCATCATGTCCTGTCTTGTGCGGATGTGAGGAAAAGCTTGGGATTCAGCTAGTGAAATAGAGAATGATAATCTAGAATCAGCACTTGCCAATTCAGTTGAAATGTCAGAGACCTGTGTGGTAGACCAGCAGGTTAGGTTTCCTTTGACTGTCACACAAGGGTGGTTTTCAAATTTAACTTATTTTAAACAACAGAAGAAAACTTTACTAAGAAAATAATTTAAAGAAAGTATTAAGGCTAGAAAGCTGTCAGTTCAGTAATAATAGAAATAACAGAATTGAAGAATTCAGTTTGCCTATGATTTTTCCCCATCTGTGTTGATGATGCAGGTTTTACTACAAAGCCATCTGCTTTTTTGCCATTAGCCTCCAGCTTTGGACAGAGCAGCCAAGCTATGAGGCTCCAAACATGGAGTTTAAGGTCTTTGCTTAAACTGTGGCCAGAGGTAAAATATGTATGCTGAACAAGGTACTGGATTGCAAGAAGATCTCAAGGCCTGGGGTGGCTGAAGGCTGTGTTAGAAAACTGTCTCTGACTCCTTTCTGCTAGGGGTGACTGAGCAAATGAATTTCATGGCTATCTTTAACGTGTCTCATTTTCTGTGCCTAATTTAAACTTATAGAATGATTTGCATCTCTGATTGCAGCTGCAGTGAATAGGAACTGTGTTTGACTATATTAACCTCTATTATAATTCTGCAAATCACAAGTAAGTTAGGTCCTGTGTGTCTGAAATGAGATACTTAACATTAGAAGATTCTTCTGATCTTGATATTCCCCAGCTGCACTTCTGTAAAATGAGTTTAAGAATACTTCTTCCCTCACAGTCATTTTGTAAGTTTTTAATTAAAATAACTGTTGGAGAAATGTTCAAATGTTATACTAATGAACACCAGAGAAGAGCTCCTGAGTGATTATGTCTGAGGAGAGGACTGGAATTGCTTCAAGGCTGAAGGGTAACACATTGAAGAATTGAGGTAAAGCAGGATATTGCAAAGTTGCTTATTTCATGCATTTTGTCCTTCCTGTGCACTAAATGAGATCCTGCAAAAATTGTAGTATGTGATTATGTAATTGAAATTTTTTTTCAATTATCTATGCACAAAGGTCAGAGGAAGGTTAACTGTGGCATTTCCTAACTGCAGTAGTCCTTGATTGTGCAGTCCTAATGGTGTCTGAATGTTTCTGGGAGGGGTTTGTATTGTTGAGATGTCTGTGTGTATGTAGATAAAAATATAATTACTCTTAGAGATGCTTAGTTGGAATTTTAATGTATCCCATATGCAGAGGAGAAACTCTTGTTATCAAAATGTAATTTACTTATTTTTCTTGTTTTATTTATTCTCACTTAATCAAGATGTTCTCCACTATATTTTTGAGACAGTTGAAGAAGGCTCAGATTGACAGTGATTGGAGTAATCAAACTGCTTCTCTGGGAAGCAATTTGCTTAGCAGTAAAAGAACTTTCCTTTTAATTTAATTTTTTTTTTGCAGCCTTTGAATAACCCACCGGTTAGAACAACAGCAGCCTGGTTCTGCGTGACCTATGTAACATCAGGACATAGTCTTTCATAATGAAAAAGAAAAACGGGAACAGAGAATTCTGTTGTAGTACTTCCTGCACGCTCCTATCACTTGATTTTTTTTTTCCTTCAATTTTTTTATTTCATGGGTATTTCTGGTTGCACATTTGAAAAATATAATTTCTTCATCTTTTCCAGTATTCTCTCTGGGGTGATGCTGTGCATGGGTGTGGTTTGGTGTGGTTTTTATCTTTGTTTTTTTGGGTTTTTTTGCTTGCTTGTTTGCTTTTTTGAATGTTTGTTTGTTAAGGCACTGTAATTATTAGTTTATTGATGATTGATTCGCATCATGCTGTTGGAAAGAGAAAACAAAACACTCGGCATTTGGATTCAATGTTCTGCTCAGCAAAAGAATGACAAGAAAATATCTATCTAGTGAAAATATGTTAACGCTTCTGCTTCTGCAGTGTTAGTTTCTGGAGGAGCACTGGGGAAGTGTTGGAGTCTGAATGAGTAGGTCCTGTGTGGACTGAGGTTTGAATGAAGGTGGCATTTTACTAGGAAGTAGGGTTCTCTGAAACACATAAAATCTTTGTGTATCTGAAGTAATGGCAGGGTGCCCAAAGCTTTGTGGAAAGATTCATAATTCTTCAGCAATAAATAATATAAGTAAATAAATAAATGTATTTAGTCAAGGGTAGGATATCTTTGATGTGAAGGTATTCTGCTAGATGAAAGACTAGAACTGGCATGCAGTGCCGATCATCCCCCTGCTTCCTTAGCGCCTCTGGTGCCAACATCCTCAAAAAGAAAAGGATTGTAATCCTTAAGACAGCAGATTTGAAAAAGGATTTCCTTTAGAGCTAAGGTTGTTTTTCTTACCCTCCAGACATGTAGCCAGTGGTAAGACAAATGAGTCTTCTAGAAATTAGGACATGTTTAATAACTGGCAGTTTTCATATTACAGGTCATCAAATAATTTAATTTTCCTGTAACTGTGAGCAAGGTCCTAATGCCCATCTGCCCTTGAAACAGATTAAGTCTGTTACTGGTTTAAGCCACGGGTCAGAGCCCGGTATTTATAGACGGACACCTGGACCAGAAGAGTTAAAACAAGGCCTGTGTAAATGATGCTTCCCCTCAAAACTCTCCAAGTCTTCAACTGTTTCCATTTTGGGAATATAAATCTCACTGAGGCTTGTGTGGCTTGCCTGTTTAGTAGTCTGCAATGGATATTTGCCAACTAGTTGCCCACTCTCCTTTTGAACTTGCACATCCACAGTTGTCCTCAGGCAGGGACTGCCATGTGTCCTCTTCCTGCTGCATGAAGAATCACCTTGTTTTCCTTACTTTGAACCTGGTTTCTATAACAAGAGACCACCAAGTGAAAACAGTGAGCAGGTACTCCCTATCTCTTTTACCCCTATAACCCACAGACCTTCTGTAGACCTTTGTCAGATCTCACTACATCATCTCTTTCCAAGCTTGAAAACTACCTGACTACTCCCTCCCTTGCCCTGACCATCCCCACCCAGTACCCGCACCCATGCATCTTCTGCCTGTGGCACAGCGCAGTCTCACCGTGTCAGAGCTGGGTTAGTAGACAGGGTGAGGTGAAGAAGCAGGTCCAGGGTCCATCCAGGGAGTCATGTCAGGAACAGCCAGAGGCAAAGGCCAGAGACAGACACACCTACAGCCTATGTTGAGCAAGAACTGAAAGCCAATTAAGGGCTTTTAGTGCACTCAGGGCACTGTCACACTTATCTACGTTGACTTTTATTTGTCATTTTATTGCCTAGTCACTCTGTCTTATAAGAGACCCATTTTTCTGTTCTTTACAATTTGCCTTCAAGGTATCTGCTGTCTGGAGAGCTTTCCATCATCAGCAAACTTTGTCTGTACTCTTCTACTGCTTTTCCAGATACTTTCTGGGTATGTTAATTAATGTGGATCCCAGCAAAGACCCCTGTGGAACTCTGCTGGTGACTTTTTTATGTTTTTGCAGCTTCACATTTGCTCCTGTGCCCTCCTCTTAACCAGTTCCTTATCTGTGCTAGAACTTTCAGTTTTATACAATGGTTTCTTAGTTTCCTTTAGAGCTTATGGTGAAAGTCTTTGCCAGAAAGTTTCTGGATATCCAAGTGTACTATGTTGACTGGGTCACATTAACCCGCATAGCACAACTGAACCCAGTAGAGAACTCCAAGAAGTTTAAAAGACAAAATGTCACTTTACAGAAGTCATATTGACTCTCCCAAATAGATTTTATTTATCCAGGTGTCCACTAATTCTAGCATTTCTTTTACCACAGATTCTTTGTGGTAGCAAAGGCACTGGTCTGGTCAGAGGGAAAAATTGGAGTAAACAAATTTTACCTGACTGCCAGTTACTGGCAACCTTTACAGGTGTTAACATTATTAGCAAATCTTCAGGATGTGTGACCTGTAATTACACTTCTGTCCCAGTGCTCTAGACTAAGACTGCATCTGGGAGAAATGGGCTTCAAAATAATAGGATGTGTTTGATCATGTTGACAAGCAGTGGAAAGGACTGAGCGGTACTTCTAGTACTTTATTAAAATGTAATGAAAGGTTCAAGCAGCACACTTGAGTGTTAGTTCCTCACAGCTGTGAACATTAGCAGAAGAACCTTTTCAGTTGCGACGAATAGCTAGACCACAGTTTTACCACCCTGACAAAGATGTCAAATGTCTGTTTTTCATACAGTGCTCCCTCAGACTGAAGGAGAGAAAAGAACCATTACTGGAAAAAGAAAGCATTAATTTCTGCTTTCTTCTGAAATGCAGAAGAGACAGAAATAAACTAAGATGAAAAAGGAATCAACATAGTCAACAATTCACCATATATGCTGTAAGTTCTTTCTCACAAATGAGGGAACAAACCTGCTATTCTGCACAGTGCAGATCTGGTAGCCATGGCACTAATGGTTCTACCTATCTCCTAAAGGACAGAGCACTTCTGCATATCATCATAACAATTCAGATATAGTCACATAAGTGGATTATTTCTTGATTGATGGCCAGTTCAGAGATCAGCTAGCTCAGACTTCAGATGTTTTTAGACCTTTCTGTTTGAAACTGTTGTTCTAGTTTTAGTTTTTTACTAAGCCCAAATGCAAAGAAACTTCTGATACTATTACTTCCTGTAAAGTAATTGCTTTCTCAGAACAGGAAGGCTTGTTGCTTGTAAATAAAATAGCAAGGTTTGCATTTGCAAAGAATAACAAAATTGGCTTAAAGGAGACTTAACTATAAGACAAAATTGTGTGAACAAGAATAACTAAATTATTTAATATATTTAAATTACTTGAATTTTAATTCTTTGGGGTTATCAGCATTACAACTGAAACAGCAGATTTTCATACATTCCACAAAATAATAGATCTATACGTAGGTAATGGGCATTATTCATTGCTAGAACTTCTTAGAATTCTTTTAAAATTAATGACATTAATGGAGTGAAAGAGCAGCTGAGAAGTCAGTAGAAGTGTGTTTCTTTATGGCAACCTAGTGTCTTGTCTAGAATGGTTTTTCCACATTTCTATACTAAAGTTATAATTTACCACTTTAAGTGATTAAAAGGAGGAAAAATCATGTACTTCTGATTATAGTAATATATTTCTAGTATATCTGTTTCCCATAGTATCTTGGTCTTCTGCAGTGTTTACCATCACTTTGACTCCTTGAAGTTTTAGAAATTCTTATTGTCACCATCATTTTCCATGAAATAATACAAGTTTCACATTGCATCTGTGCTAAGAGTCACAGATTACAACCAGAACAAAGTGATTCGCCATTATAGCTCCTGCATTGGCTTTTGAAATGGAATTGGACCTTTGGTTAGTCTTGGGGACAGTCCTAGAAGAAGAACTGGCTTCAGGCAGAGCAGAGAGTTCTTTGGAACAGAAGTCTGCTATAGGCAGCAGAGCAGATGTAGTCCTGATACGTACCATATAAGGTGGCCTCCCTGCCATTCAGGAAGGCGTGTGAACGCGTGCACATGCTTTTATCTCCTCACTGGTAAGGCAGTAGGTGCTGCAGGGTTTGCTTTCCAAAACTCTACATCACACCTTTATCACTCAGCCCACTCTGTCCTTTATACTTTGCTGAAGCTGCTTAATCACAGCCCGTTCTCTACAGACAGGCAAAATAAGGCCATTCTACTCTGCTCATAAGATCTGAATGTAAGCATGGTGGTGGTTATTTTTGCTGATTTGTTGCACCTAGAAGGGTGGTACAATAAGCTGGTTTAGACTGCATTATTTATATTTTTGTCTCTGTTTTCATTTTGTGTTTCATCAGTGGAGTTAGCCTCAGAGGCAGCACTTGTGAAGAGCCAAGAAGCTTTGAAAGGGAAGGAACAATTGTCTGTCTAGTTCATAAATGAATGAAGACACTTCTGGCAAATGTTTGTGAGGCACAGCTGGTGATGAATCTAGGAGTTGCCTGCTTACTTACAAACAACTCTTTGCCATTTCCATAATTAAAAACTGTCTAAATTTGCTGCTGCCACTTCATTTTATTTAAGCTTAGAGTTTAAGCTGATGCTGACTTACCAGATGAGCCAAAAAAGGTGTTTAGACTGCCACCATTACTTGTCCATAGTGCACTGGGTGATTCAGTACTGGAAGATGTTACAGTTTCGAAGCCATTTAGATGACATTTAGATGACATCAACTTTTTGTTTCTGTGACATTGCGTAGATAAAAGTGGTACCTGAATGGTTGTGTTGGAAGGAAGGCATTCCACCTGATCATCAAGAATGCTCTGCGGTTTTCATAACTGATCCAGACTGAAGATAATATGCAAAAAGTTACCATCTGAGCTATTATAAGAATTTTTCCTTCTTGTAATTGTTGCAGCCTGATCATAATGACTCAATTGCCACATGCTACAAAATGCTGTAATTGCTGTTAGTCCTGTATACTGTCAGAGCCTGTTCTGGCTGTTCTGGCTGAATAGTCTTGAGTCTGACTGCAGGAGGGGATGGGAACTGCCTGGATGGAGAAAAGCCAGCAGTCATGAGAGTCACAGAAGAGCTGTCTAGCACACACAAAAGCTTTTCAGGCTATAGATGGATCTCCAGCGCTCTGTCTCACTGCAGAGTTTGCTGCACAGTAACGCTTAGAAAAACTACAAAGAGGAAAGAAAATATCAGAGTTCCTGGAAAGCTTGGATGAGGAATTGAGTTGTTATTAATTAAGATTGATTTTTCTACCCCAAATATATTGTTTTTGTTGAAACTGAAAAGTATAACAATTTTAAAGGAAAGTGACAGGATAAAAATTCTAGCTTAAATGTTTTAATGGTGGAGAAAAAAATGTTGCTTTGAAAATTCAAAGCAAGGTTTTAAGTAATTGTTTTGAACTTAGTTCAATATTTGAAAAAGGTTTTCTAAAAGTTTTGAAGGCAATAACAATGAAATATTTTTGCATTTATTTAGTATTACTTTGCAGAATATTTTTGAAGGAGATTTCTTAATCTTTTCTTTTTTTGGAAATAAGATTTCCCATCTAGTTTTTTGTATACTACTTACATTCAGGAGGCCTGATTAGCATCTGTCATCTTTGTAATTTCCCAATAACTTCTTTTCTACGCCAAATTAATGTTTGGATCAGGTGACCAAGTATTAGGTTCGTATTAGATTTAATACGTGCAGGTATTAAAACATTTCTTGACTTTTCCATGCACACTAAGGGAGAGCTATGCTGAAGCTATTCTGAACCACACTGGAGACTTCCCTGTTGGTTTGCACACACTGCTCAGCAAGTTTTGCTGAAAAACTTGCAATGATTGATGCTAGTGCCAGCCACACAGCTACTAAAATAGATTTAATAGATTTCATAAGTACTAGGAGATCTGGAATAGCCTGTCTCTTAAGGAAGTAGATACAATAATTCTTTAACTCTTGGCCAGAAGCTGTTTTGCAGACTAGACTTGGCACTAGGGTCAACTCGAGTAATTAAAAAAAGAAGGAATACTTTCCCTAAGGAGCTCTTTATATTGACTATATCTGAATTGAACTACTAGCTGAGAGTCCTTGATTAAAAAACTCTAGCAGAAAGCAAGAATAAAGTCACTAAGTTTTATTGACTGAACTCATGACCAAACTCAGATGATCTGTCTGAAAATTCTGACATTCTTGTCGTGACAGTCTACCGTAGTTCTGGGCTTAGTCACTAGCTTGGTGTGGAAGAAATAATGCTATCACAGGACTGTAGCAAGGTAGATTTAGGTCAACAATATGGCATGCAGAGTACAATGACTACTTGATTATGCACATAGGTAGTGTGAAAGAAATTGTTTAATTTTTCTTATCCATAGCAATTAGACACTGTGGTCAGGGTGAAATGCAAGACTTCCTTTATTTCCTGTTTACACAGGCTCTATCCTTTTTACTCGTAGCTTCTTACTGGTAGTTTTGGACTCTTGTCTCCTTGTTTCTCTGTGCTCTGACCGTCCAGCTAAGTTCTCCCACAGCCATGGTGTTGGACTAATTCTGCAGAGTTGTTATGAAATGAGTCATGACTCATTCTTCTCATGCTTACATGAGTGAAATATGCCCACTAAAAAATCTTACCGTGCTATGGCAAGGAACACTTACTGACTTGTTAAGTATTCTGAGCTGTGTTTAAGCAGGTCTATAAAGCGGGTTCCAGCCTATACAGCACAGCATTACTACGCCTCTTCTAATTCCTATCTGTACCACGCATGGCCTGATGGATGCTTTGGAATGTCCTTGCTTTTAGGATATAGTGTATCATATTCAGAAGGAGACATTATTAGGAGAAAGGAAGAGTCAGATACAGCCCTCACTGTTTTTTCACTAGACTGCTTTTTTGTGATCTGCCCTTGTGTGAGTACAATGATATGATCATTTAGCAAGTAGTTTTGTTGCGCTATACTTTACCTTATTTTCAGTGTCTGTAGTTTTCTTGTTGTGACTCTGTGTTACAGCCAGGACTCACCAAGTTAGTTCTGTGTTTTTAGACCACTTCTTGCCTTTTCTGACTCTACTTCCATAAAGGTAACACATTGCCCAGATGAGGCCTTGTATTTATGTTTTTCTTTCCCTCTGGTAAAGTGCTGTGATCTGCTTCATTATCGTATAGTTTTTATTACTTGCTTCATTCAGATAGGTGTTAGAGGAACATAAGGCAGTGTTGTTGGAACAATTTTTCAGATTACTTGTTTGTGCATATTTTCTCTTCATTCTGTATGCCTGATAGGGACCACATTGAATAATGATTTGAAACTAACACCATAGGTTTACTAATAAGAAGAACTTTCTCCACTCTGTTGCCTGCTGTTTTCTAATCAGATATTATAGTCACTCATAGGTAGTATGCCTTCCATATAAAAACTTGTCATGCTTCAGGTGTTAACCTTAAGCAACTTTTGTATTTCTGTTGAACTTCATGTGTGAAGATAGTAAGGTAGGTCATTTGTTTCTAGGTCAGAAACTACATGACTAGCAGTCAGACCACCCTATCAGGTTTCATTGCTGTCAACTACAGTTTTTCATGTTTGAGCCTATATTGTGCTCCAAATCCCACTGCAAACAGTGAGAACATTTCTTATGTGTTAAGAGTATTGGATGAAGCCTAAAACTAGATGGTCTAGTCAAGGACAATTAAAGCATAAAAGCTTTTATTTAAGCATGTAATTTTGAACTAAAACAAAGAGAATTATATATATATATTATGTATGTTATTTGTTTAATATGTTTAAATGTTCTTCTTCAAAATCTTAAATTTATTACCCTGAATTCATATTTTTAAGTCTTCATCCAGACTTCTGATGAAATATCTAGAATATCTGGGTTGGCAACAGTGAACAGAATTCACCCTAACTTTCTTCTTGACACTATGGTGGGCTGCAGATGTGGGAGACAGCCACTATTGCCACCAGTCTCCTTAGACTGCTTTTGAACACTGCACTGATATGCTTTATTAGCCCCTGAAGTGAATTTTCAATGCAGGGAAATGATCATTAACATAAATCCTGAAACAGTGGAGGTAAAAGTCATTGATGGGTTCATTTATGGACTCAAATTTACAGTTTAATAGATTACACAGCATATGTGAAGAAGTTAGGCAAAAAAGAAACAAACCAAGAAATAAGAGAACCCCAAGAGCAGTGCTTTATCTTTTTTGTAGGAGATGAGTTTAAATACCTTGCTGCTCTACTTAGTGCATTGTGAAGGGTCCTACTGGTAATGTAATGAATTGTACCATAGCAATGGGCATATGTTTTATATTTTGCTGGTTTTTTATTAATTGTCACACATGGCAAATTGCTTTTCTGTTAATCATTTTGTTCCATAACACTGAGATATTTCTCTCTAATTCTTAATTCTTAACTTTGCAGTTAACTGCATAATCATGAACCTGTAGTCATGGGTAAAAATATACTGACTTTTAACTATTTGCTTCTAACTTTTGTAATTGACTGTTACTGCAAAGTAAATCTACATTCAGAAAGCAAAATCCTCTCCCTCTTTAAGAGAAGTATGCTTATACTCTCCACACTAGTATGTTTATGTCTTTGGGCTTGCACCATTGCGTGTTCAAATGTTAACTTTAAGGTTTTGAGTACCTGTAGAATCATTGTGACTAAAAACTATATTAAAAGGTAAGTAATGGGATAGCGGTGGGAATTGTTAGTACTCTTGGAAATTCAGCATCAGATGTTCAATATTAGAGTTTGATTAGTGTCTGTCCCATATTTTTTATTAGGTCCATTTTATTCTTGATCTCTGTCAGGTTTCATCACTGGAAGACTCAGGACTTAGTATCCTGAAGAATTCAATTTTTGCGGGTTTGAAAATTTCAACAATAGAAAACTTTCAGTCAAACTGGGCTTTGATTCTCAGAGGTGTCCAGATAATCTGTTTAGATACTCTGTGACTTTCAAATTGTTATAAGTTCATATTTCAGGTGCAAAGACAGAGAAAATTGATAAATGGACTCCAACTCTAAATATGAAGATATCTTTTTCACTGTGGCTTTGAAATAGGCTCTCCTTGAAAACAGTTGAAATGTAATAACAAATGGTATTGGAAATGGTATGAAGAAGGAGAGTGCCATGGTCACTGGTATTCTCTGAGGTAGGTTTTGCTAGAAAGATTAGCTGAAAAATTGCATGGTGAGAATGTTAAGTTTTGAGATGAATTCACATGTTGGCCTGCTTGAACTTCAAAGTTTTATTGAATACAAAACAACTGCAGAGCTTAATATTTCAGGAAAATATTTTAAAAAATAATCTCAAACAGAAAGAATATGGAAGCAACCCAGGACTTGGCTGTCATTAATTGAATAGTTAAGGCAATTAATGCAGTACAATGTGTTAAAGGTCAAGTAAAGGCACAATACTGGGTTGTGAATGTTAGTGTATAGTCATTATTAAGAGAGAACAGTTTGTTCATTTAGTTTTACAGAAGGATGATGCCATAAAATTCTGTCTCGAACTCACTTCCCGTCTCATTTAAAGGAACACTGTGCACCTGTCATTATACTTCCTAATCTTTTAAAACCTCCTTAATATGTGTCTCCAGAGCTAACAAAATACCTTTTTCCTGTCTGCTTTATATGTAAATAACAGATTCATGAAAGAGATTTCCTTTGGTTGATTGGTTTGGTTTGATTTCAGAAATTGCAGAGTGAGTTAATTGTAAAACTCTGTTGTTTCCATTAAATGGCAAGTGCTTTAGATGTTGTTTCCAAATTATGCTGATGACTGCAGAAAATAAAATAAAATAAATTCCTTCACATGAAGCAAGTTCTGTTAGGACTAAGAAAGCATTCTTGTTCTTATAATCTGAATAACTTGCTGATTTTGATTTGGGGAAATAAGACGTTTCCCTGAACAAACAAGAAGTCTATTTTCAGAATTCCTCTTTCAGTGAAGAATTCGTTTCTCCTAGTATTTGAGATTGAAGCTGTCCAGTATTGCTTGATTAAATGCTATACATGTTTTTAATATGGAGACCAGTTTAACATTATAGCAATCATGCTTAAAAACATCACACCATGTCTGTAAAAGCTGTTCTTCAAGATGTAAACAAATAGTGAAATCAAGACATACAGCATTTTGAAATCTAACAAGTTTTAAAGCCAAACTCAGTCAAGCTTATCATAATTTTCTTGCTTAAAGAGAGAATATTTTCAGTTTTGATGTGGTAAGTGGTCACAGTTGACAAAAAAGGCACGGTTAATCACTTATTTCTGATCGTTGTAAATTTAGTATTTTGCTTTCAGTAAAGGAGCAAGATGCAAAGAGAAGTGGAGCACATACTGTCTATACTCAAGGAGTTAAATACATGTGGTTTGATCAGAATCAAATTCTTGACTTTGAAGTCCATTCATCCACAGAATATTTTTCTTTAGGGAACTGGTATAAAAAGTTTATAGAGTTGGAAAAAGCAGTGGAATGTATAGGGAGACTTTTTGATTGATTGCAGTGGGAATTCAGTGTTTAGAGCAGTTGGAGAACTGGATGGAGGTTAGAAAAATAAACCACATAGCCCAGAGTGACAAAAAAATAAAAGGTTCAGATACAGTCACACAAAGATCAGTCATTGTAAGCTTAATGGAAGCTATAAGGAGACACTTGATTGTTTAATATAAGACTTTGCGGTCTGTGTTCACAATGTTTTCTTTTCTGCTGTTTTGTAAAGGAGAAATGCACCAACAAATAGAGGTGGAAACTAGTAATGCAGCAGTGAAGGAATTAGTGTTTTGAGTTAGGTTTGCCATTGCCTTCCATCTTTACATCTAATAGAAAGAATATGATAAGAAAGCAGTTCTAGATGCTGTATCACTGAAATTATTCAAAATTGTAATGAATGCCTTGTTTGAGAATATAGAGCAAAAAACAGCATTAGAGAGATCAAATGTCCAAAATGCACACACTGGCCCCCCACAAGAGATATTAGTCTGCTGTATCCTACATGGCATTATTCTCTTCTCAGCAGTGAAAAACACTGAGAAGTAATTTCTGATCTCACTTTTGCTTTTGTAGCTGCACTATTTCCAGCAAGTCCCTAAATGAACAATATCTTTAGTCTGTGTCCAGCGTATATGTAGAAGAAATGTATTTCTTGTATGCATCTGTAGGACTGAGGGTTACTAAGAACATGACCTGTGCCTAGATGTAACATTATTTTAACCAGTATCTCTGTGGTTTGGTGGGATCTCAAGTTCCTACAAACCACACCTCACTAAAAGATTGTCAGCTGTTTTTCCACTCATTTTTTGAACAGCTTCCCAGACAAGCATGACACTTGTTTGCACAAACGATACCCGAGAATTTATTTAGCCATACATCTCTTCAGCTTGTACAGCCAGGTGTAGCTGTGTTGAAGCTAACAACTCTCATTGATTTAGGCTACCTGAGGATGTGATCCTCTTTATAACAATGCAGCAGCTGAACAGGTAGGAGCCAGCAGCCAGAACTTCTTGCTGGAGGAGACAAAAACACGACCTTCTTGATGACCATTTCTCTTGTAAATCTTAGCACAATTTGTGATGAAGTGTGATATGTAGATTTCAGGATGAAAACATTGTTACATGCAGCAATGTTACAAAAAGCACCTCACTTGTTCCCATCCTATGCCTTCCCTAACTTAATTTTCTCTTTACTGACATGCATGCTTAGCCTATGTGCTTATTGTATTCACTTGTATACTTACTAGTTAATCCTTTTTTAACCAGAGTATCTGAACTAAACTGTCAATACCACTCTTTGTCCCAAACTTCTGCTACTTCGCGGAAAAAAATCCAACTCAGGCCAAAACCAGCAAGTCAATTCTGTTATTTTTGTAAGATTATCACAGGAATGCCAATGAAAATATTCTTAAGTTACAATGGGTGTAACACAGGATTTTCACATTACCCCCTCCCTCTGGGGGAAATCCATAACTTTGTCTACAGTGTGAACTCCACTCATATGGGTCAGGGCAGATTTACCCAGTTCAGTGTGTTTGTTTCCACTTCCATTTTCATTGGCACAAAACCAAACAACTAAGGGGAAACAGGCAGTGCAGGGCCCCTACCCTGGCTCTGAAAGTATTTTCTTCTATTGTAGCTGGTTCCCTCAATTTCCCAGATCAATCAAAACCTGCTGGAGTCACTGCTGTGATAAAGCTGGTTGCTGTCAGGGGGTAGGATATCTGTGCTAGAGTGATCAAGAGGGGTCAGAATTTTTTTAGGGCATTAATAACCCTACAGAAATAAATATCTACTGAATTCCAGCATAAAATGGGGCCTGGGAGCAGTATGGAATATCTGGAAGCACAACGAATTTCTAATGTATCTCTATTGTGCTAGCATCCCACTTTGAGAGAATGAAGAGCATCAGGTCTTACCTTTCCAGGACTATCATAAAGTTTCGGAAATCCAGCATATAACAAGTGCTGCTAATGTCAATACTTGGGCAACTCCTTTGAAGGCTGGATAGGGTACTTGAGAAGTCAAGAGGTCAGTTCCCTGAAATGTCCTTCCAATATCTCAACAGCCTGCATATGAATGGTACACCCCAAATCAGTGTAAGTTCTGTTTCATCTGTGCCCTTTACAGAAAGGTTTCTTTATTTATTTATGAGAAAATAAATAGCATAATTTCTTTAGGTATAGGACTGTATTACACAGTTGTGTCAATAAGAAATGCAGATGCTTCAGCTGTCTTGGTTTTAGTGAAAAGCCTGCTGCTGTGCTTAGTAATAGCTGGTTACTGCCTATGTTCGTGGTAAATGCTTCCTGAGCTAGTAATTTACTCTTCTCACTTCTGCTTTTCTAATCTTAACCTGATTTGAAAATTAAGCTTTGCTCTTCCTGATTTTTTTTGGTGCATTATTACTGTTATTGAGTGTATCCTGAAAGATAATTTTAATTATCATGTTAGAAACAGGATGTAATACCACCTGCTTCTCCCAGATTTCTCTGTAATGTTTGAACATCAAAACTAGTGAGAACTTCTGCTACGTAAAATACACAAGACAGAGCCTTCTGCTCTGCCTCACATGGCCTCTTCCACTTTCCCACATGTGCAATGGCCACTTCTACTCTAGTAAATGAGATATGCCCAGGGCTCATGCTGTGCCTCAAGTGCACACAGTTATAAAAACTAGGGTAGCTCTATTCAGGTTGCACATTGGGAATGGCCTCCAACCTGTGCTGCCTGCTCAGCTTTGCCCAGGAGGGGTTTGTGGAAGAGCTGTCTGGACTGGCCAGAGCAGTGCCAGACCCTTGTGCTGCGGCCATATGGGCAGTCGAGTTCCGAAGACTGGGAGCATGTCCACAAGTGAGGTGGAGCTATTAATACTTTTCCTGGTAAGTTGGTTAAGATTAATTTCAAACATAAGTCATAAGGTTTACAATTCTGTATACAGTTATGTCTCATCAATTATTTCATACTTGGAAAAATGTCTGTTCACTTTCTGAATTTTATGTTCCCTGCTTTGATACTTTTCAGATCAGAGTTCCACAGGCTGATGTTGTAACATAAGAGAAAAGATTGTCTTTTATCAGTTTTCAATTTGCCACATAAAATTTCATTAATTAAGTGCTTTGATCCTGTCTTACAAAAGAGAGAAAATAATCAGTTCTAATTCCATGTGATGACAAATTTAATTTGTTAACAAACTGATAAGCAATAAGAGCTGGAGCAACAGGAAGCAGGAATAATAAATGACTTCATAGACAACAGTTACACTTTCATATAAGTCTCTATATTAGCCTGTGAGGAGATTTTTTCCCTACCATTTCATTATTCTTAGGTGCATCAACCGGTTCAGCCATTTAAAGCATATGTTGCAGGACATAATGCATCAGCAAAAGATGATGCAAGGCAAGCTGATAGCACTGGCCAGGGCATAGTACTCTCTTTGTCTCCTGGATTCAGTGGCCAAAACTCAATTGTTGAATTATTTTGTGAGAGCACAATCTTGTCTTTCATTGAATTATAAAAGACTCTGCCAGGGTTATGTGCTATTTCCAGTCAGGAATATGGAGGCTTTACATTCTTGCTGGGTACAAGAAGTACTATGAAGATGATGCAACGGGAGTGATGCAGAATAAGAGTCTGGACTGAGTTTTTAATAGCATTTAAAATAGTATTTTCTTACAAATCAACCAAGAAAGTCACATTTGAAAACAAAGACTAATTGTCCTAATTACAACCTCATTGTACCAACGCTGTGCAAAATACATTTGACTATGGGTAGCAGCAGAATAAAGTTTCACTCATATAAAGCTAATAAAATTTTATAAGTTATGCTGGTTATATTACTGATGAGTCTATGAAGGTGATTTCACAGAAAAACTTGTAATGTTTATCCTGTTGGGAATTCTATATATTAAACTTTGCCTTTCCTGGTCCTTAGGCAGAAAGTAATTTGGGAAGGAAATTTAAAATTTGGGAGGAACTATTTTGTTACATTTTTGCATAGAAGTTCAACCTCTATCTCTGCTCCCCTCCCCNCCCGCCCCCCCCCCCCCCGTCCCGCCCCCCCCCCCCCCCCCCCCCCCCGAATTCAATCAGCATTACTTATTCACATGGTAACCAGCTTTCCACATGCATCACGTGTATTTGAGAGTGGAACTCTCTCCCTGGTGTTTGCCTGTGTTGGTCCAGTTATTACTCCTTTCATTAAAAGGAAAAGAAAACGATTAGAACTGCCTAGGATGGCACAGCCTTCCTGACTGCTGGGCTCTGTGCTGTGCCTCCCCTGTGGTTTTCAGATGGCAGCAGTTATGGAGTCATGCCCTCCCGTTTGGCCTTGAGGGGGCTGCAAGGCTGAAGACAGGACTGTAAAGCTTCAAATACAGTACTGAAAGGCACCATTGTGCAGGAAAAGACTTTAAACAGTTGCTGAATTTTAAGTCCATGCTTACATTCAAATCATAACTGTGATTTGCTAGGGTTTGCTGAAGACTTTTGGGAATTTAGAGCTGTGCACACTTAGTAGAAATGCTGAAGTAAAAATTGTTCCATTTAATGATTACAAATCAAGCGGCACAGTCATACTTCCAAACAGTAGACCCCAATCCCGTAACATTGTAGGTTCAGGGACAAACTTCTGTACACAATAGAATGAGAGTCTTACCTTGCAGAGAGAATCCTTTATTTTCTTTTCTAAATCTGGATGTTTAAATAGAATTAAGATTGTCTGTTTGAGGATTGCAATACGTGCTAACATTATATTATGTGTGGTATATAGTAATTTTTATCAGCATACTGTAGCAGAAGGAAGACCTTTTTTGGGAGATCAGCGTTTACAATTTGAAAGTAAATATAGAAGCAAAAGTAAACCTGTCACATCTCATTTGCTCTTTCTCAGGTTGAACTTGATCAAAGTGTGGATTGCACAGAGACCAGAGTACATGGTTTGGTCTGCAGAGGCTCCAGAAGAGTGCTAGGCTTCATATTTTCAAAAAAAAAATTGTATAGGTCGTATCTCATAACTAACTTACAAGTGAGTAAGCAGAACAGAGCATTACTTTATGTTCAGAGTGAATGCTGGGACATTTCTCTGCAATTAATATGCTCGCACTTTGCATATAGATATTTTTGTAGATCTACAGATCCCCTTTACAGCCAAAACGATTTTTAAAGTGAAGATAAGCTAGTGTGGAAGCCCTTGCCATGTGATAGCTGTTCTGAGTTTGGTGTTTGTGTCTCACTGGAATAACACGGGTTTGTTTGTTCTGTAGCCATTCCAGCCCACCCACATCTTGGTGGTTTGGCCCTTCCTCTTGCTTGTCTGCAGGTGTGCCCGTTGCTGACCTCATTCACCCATCTATTTGCAGTCATAAATACATCTAACCCAATGTTTGGTCCTATTTGTGTTATGACATCCTTGAAATAGAAAAAAAAACGTCATGACAATTAATTGCTTATTATAAAGCAAAATTTTTTTACACCTAATGTTCATCAAAATAGGTATTTTTTTCATGCTGTTGCAGGAAATGATTGTAAAGTTTTTCTATTTTGGGCATCACCACACACTCACAAGTGCCTGTCACATCACCTGGCTGTGCTTCTCTCTTACTGTGTTCAAATGACCATCACAAAAAAAGTGGTGCCTTTTCAAATGCAAATAAAGTGCTTAAAAGGTCTCACATGTCGACATGAAAGCAAGTTATAATTAATTCTGTACTGCTTTTTATGGCTAAAGTGCTAGGTAGTCTAGCTAAGATTTTCTGTGGTTTAGAATTGGCCTAATTCTGTCAGACAGGGAAGATTCTGTTGTCCACTTGAATACAACTAGAGTTAACGTAAAATGTGTAAAATGTCTTGTTTTCTGAAAATTCAGTTCCAGAGCTACATAGATTTATTTTAGGATATTTTCATATGAAAATTGTATCATCTACAGAGAGAAGTAAATTTAATTTTCATGCCAAATGCAATCCAGCAGCATTCTGTTTTATAAGGAAACCTTTTAATGTATGTTAAAAAAAATACCAGTAATGTTAATTCAACCCACACAGGTTATCATGGGTATCCTTTGCCATTGCCTACGCATATGTAGTCATTTACACTTCTGTCAGGTGGAAAACGCTGCATCCTACAGCTGGAAAAAGAAAGACCCAATGCCAGGTGTAACTTTGTGTGAAAACAAACTGGATAATGCACAAATTGTAAGTGCAGACATTTTTCCCCAGAGACACTGTTTTCTTTTGATCCTAACCTTCACAAAATGTAGGTCTGGAGGGCTGAAACAGACAGTGTCCCAAGCAGGATTGCTTTTGCACTCTTATAAAAACTCTTGACCAAACAAAATTCGTTATCCAGCGCTTCTCCAAGGTTGGATAAATGCACGAAAGAAAGCAGGTGGTAAGGTAGAAGTTAAAACTCATGTCTGATAAAAAAGTACAGAGCATCATAGGGCAAAAGATAGCTTTGGGGGGAAACTTGTGGCAATGGAAAGAAGTAGAGAAGCATGAGAAGCTAGAGGAAAATACAAATATTAACAGATTTTGGAGGCAAGTGCTGGAATGTGTTAGTAATTTAAGAAAAAAATAGAGAAGTATGAATGTATGGTATAAGGTTATATAAAGAATGTTTCCTTCCCAAATCTGCAGTTTGGCATTGTAGCTCTGGATCTGATTGTTGCTTCAGCTGCCCACAAATGGCTCATGAAAGTTGCTTTCAAATAGCATATTTCAGTGCTTACAGGTGTCTTCATGAGTTCAAATGGTGGAATTCTGTGCTGGGACTCTAAAGAGACAAAATCATTAGAGAGAACATGATGGGCAATTAATTTTGTTTTATAGGATATGAAGTTTGCATGGTGCAATCTTTAATGAGTCACATACTGTTTCACTCAGCCATTTAGTTTTAGGGCAGTCTTCAGATGATTCAGCATAGTGTGGGGAAGACTAGTATAGGGTACTTTTCTCTTCATAGAAATTAAAAGGTATGTGTGTAAAATAGGCAGGAGACTCGTAGAAAAGAGGGAATGGTTTCATGGTTAGGAAAATTGGGAACCATGGAGTGGGATTCTATCCCTGCCTTTACTGACAAATTCCTGTTGAAGATGGCCATGTTGCTTTGACCAAAATTTTCCATTGGCCACTAAATACTCATTTTTGGATTTTCTCCAATGGGCCAGATTGGCAGAGTGCTCTCCCAGCTGCAATTTCAAGTCCTTGATAGTGTGTTTTGAACATATAAAAGCCTGTACAAATACTAAGTAGTTAAGAAAAATCAGTAGTCCTATTTCTTCTTTGAGGAACCCAAAATCTGTGGAAAGTTTTGCCATTTTTGTCCCATTTTCTCCATGCCATGATAGAAGGGAAAAGGCATTTTCCACTATAGTCAATTCCCCTTCTGAAGTTGATTTACATTTGTGAATCATTTAGATAACTTTGGTGAAAGCTCTAACTTACTCCAGAGGGATTTATTAATTTCCCTTTTTAGTGTAGTGCTGAAGTGTCACACTAAATACTTTATTATTCTTTTATTATAGGAAGTATGAGTATGATGCAGAAAAAAGCGTGAAACTTTCAGTTTAGGAAATGCTGAAATTAAGTACTTGATTTCACTGTCTGTGGAGGTGTTCTTTTTGGTTTGGGGCAGAATACAGGGGAGAAACGAGAAAGGCCTTTATTGTGTAAAATATATTTAGAGAGTGAATTTTCTGTGGTCTAGGGTGGTAAAAATTACATGTCAGGCAGATTCTGCTTCTGTGGAGTTCCTGACCAGGAATATCATACCTAAATTTGTTCCCATTAAAATCAATAACATATCTTGCATTGCTTGTAGAAGTGTTTGTGGTGTGTATTGCAACAAATATTCAGTCTGCACAGTTCAGAACCGCTCTGGGCCAATAGAATTGCAAAATATCTCTCAGCTTTGGCTGACAGCCTAAGGTTGCCACAGCAATTTTTCTCTTTAATGAGTAAAATAGGTGATGTTTATAGAAAAATAACTGTCTCATGAGAAGCTGTGCAAGAAGTTCCATTCAAAACCATTCAGTTTATATATAGTTTTGTTGTTTGTTTTCTTTTCTTTTTACTTACTACTGTGGACATTTGCATGAAAACAGGATATTTCTCGTTCAAATTGCAGTCATGGACAGAATAGCTCCTATGCCAAAATGGAGCCAACCCACTTCAAAAAAAGTAAACTATTTTGCTTACCAAATCTGTTTCTTCTGTGTATGCAAAGTTTTGAGCACTTATTTTCCTACCTAAATTTAGGGACTGATTTTTTTTGCATTAGTTCTGTAAAACCAACAAAACTGTATGGATGTAATAGAATGAGAATACTCTGCAAAGATTAAATTATTAAAAACAATAACAGAAATAACATATTTACAGAGACAGCAGGGATAAAAGTTTGTGGGGTTTTTTATGTGTACTGACTTTTTTTTTAACATAGCCTCGAAACAATGACAAATACTCAAGGGAGAGATGAGTAGAAAAGATGAGTTCTGTTTTGGTTGTTGATGATCAATAGAATTAATAAAGACAAGGAACATCATTGTTCTTTCTGATGGACAAATTTTACTGTTCCAGTCTCAAGTTGAACGTTATATTCTACCAATAAGAGAGATACACTTTTACTGAAGAGTAGCATATTTTCTCTGGTTCAGCAATGTTTTATAATGCCTTATAATTAAACTAGGTGTCCAGGGATGAATGAGTGTACATTAACACCCGTGTTCCTCTATGTATTTACATTATTTAGTCCCTGACTCCAGGTCCATCTGAGTGACCAGGGAAGCTCTCAACTGCCCAGAGGGCTGTGTGTCATTTGTTTCTCTGGCAGGCTTGAGAAGGAGAGTGAGTGAGGCGTGCTGCCAAATCCTCAGCCCCTGTAAGCCCTCATCCTAGCAATAAGGAAGGCAGGAGCGTGAATCACTGAGCCTTCCAGCTGGAGGCAGATCCAACCGGAGCTGTCTTACAGCTGCTCTGCCCTGTAGAGGCTCACTCGCCCTGGACTAGGAGACTGCCTGCAGTGGCTTGCGGCATAAAGCATGCTTTTCCTGTTCCTCCTCCTCTCAGTCTAGGGTTGTTCTCTGAAAACTGATACCTATCTGTGCAAAATCCACTCAATGAAGCCATCATCTGTTTGTACAACTTCAGGGTTTATAGTCCACCATCCTAATAAGTAAATATTCCCTCTCTGATTAATAAATGGAACTCCAGGGTTGCAGTGCAGGTAAGCATAGTCCTCAGATTGTAAAGATTTGCAGAGAAATTCAGTGACCAGGCTTGTGTACTACACAAATCAAGTTTTCCAATGCAAGGAGTGCCACTTCTTCCCAAAGCTACTTGAGTCTTTCAAACAATCCTTTTTTCTCATTTGAACTAATAAGAATTCCACTGAGCTTTTTGAATGTAACCAGCCTGCATTTGGCTCTGAGAGCCCAAATAATGAATAGTCTCTTAATCTCTTTGGGCCATATAATTTGTGTTTTGCAAATAAAAATCATAAAAATTCTGTAAAATACACCTCCCAGTTCTCCTTGCAGATGTAAACTACTTCTTTCAGCATGCCATTTCACAGGGTCAGCATCCATTTGCTTAGGCCAAACAGCACTTAAATACGACTGAAAAATGTCAGGCGCAAGGCAGTGGTAAGAAACATCAAGGGCTCTTTGGAGAAGTGAGTTGCATTTATTCCTATTTTGTGGCTGCTCCATATGCAGTTTGCACTTGACAACTTTTTTAGCTGTTTTTAGTTTGGGCAATTAATTATACATATTCACACTGTCCCATTTTTTTTCATACTTGCAGTACTTGACGCAGGATTGTGGCTTGGTGGAATGTTTGCAAAGTAATTCAGCATAAATGTGCCAATTACTTTCTTAGGTTATCTCTTGGTGATATTCAGTTCCCACCTAGTTTGTTCAGTGCTGCTTTGGCAAACTGTTACAGATTTTAGCAGCAGGAAGTTCACGGTAATTATATCATATATTATGCTAAGTAAATATATGATAAATTAGCAAATGTAAACCAAACAAGAAATGCAACCCTGGTGACTAACTGGGCTTGAAATTCTCATAGATGAGCACAGAAGGTGAGCAAAGGAGTATGAGGAATAGGATAAGAATTTTTTAAAGCCTGACTGTTGCAAATATGTCAATGGAGCTGAGTCAGCATGGGAAGAAAACAGTAATTTACTGTTGATTCAAAAGCCAGTAGCTCGCTGCTACCCTTTTGGGTGATGTGGAATGCATTAGCTGGAAATGCAGGTGTCTAACCTTCGAGAACTGCTGCTTCTGCTGCTCTTCAGTCCATCTCTTGTGCCACTCCTTTTCAGGGACACTTCTCTGGAAACAATAGCATGGCATAAAGCTGCTGGGATAGCCACCAGTCAGCATCAGACCAGCAGCCAAAAAATGTAAATGATACCAGTCATCTTTTTCGAAGTGGCAGTTTCAGAATTTGCTTTTCTGAATTTAAAAAGACTGTATTCGCTTTGCCTTTATCAGGCCAATATCCATGGCAAATATATATCATGTGCACAAATTAATTTTAGCAGTATAATTTATATTTTTTTGCTGTAGGATTTCTTACTTAAAATATTCTTTTGCTGTACTGTTCCTCCAGCATTTTGCCCATTAGAAAAAAGGCCTTTTTCTGCCCTTCTTTCTCTCATCTCTGTTTCTGTTTTTCTGTATGAAAATACATTTACGAATTGTGTTAGTGATTATTGTGTTGATCATTACTTTCCTCTTAAGTTACCTTTCTGCCTGACCTCCAGCCTTTCTCTGTTTTTATTGTCAGCTTATGGATGTTACGACTGTAGGATCGTGCTAACTGACCCCTCTGGAGTTTTCACTTCCCCGTGCTTCCCCAGTGACTATCCCAACAGCCAAGCATGCAAGTGGATCATCCGAGCACCTCATGGATTTATCATACAGCTAACATTTACTGATTTTGACATTGAAGAAGCTCCAGGCTGCATTTATGATTCACTGACATTAGACAATGGAGAAAGCCCAATGAACCTTTGTGGCATCACTGCCAAAGGATTATCCTATAACTCTACTGGAAATGAAATGATTGTGTCATTTAAAAGTGACTTCAGTATCCAAAAGAAAGGTTTTAATGCCAGTTATGTACGAAGTAAGTAAACACAAAGCATTTCATCCCTTTATATATATGAGGAAATATTCTGTAAGGATTAGAATAACAATTCCCAAAGGAATCAAGTCCTCCATGAGAAGGGAAAGGGTGGGGGAGGCTGCAGGATACAGGCTACAGTGTTCTCTTGGATGTTTTTTTAACTACTTTATTTTTCTTTGGTCTAAAATTATTTTATTCTGGCATATGACAGGAAATGTATTAGATAAACTTTTCACATGCAAAGATTCATGCCTAACAGTTCCTCTCTCTGCCAATTTATGCTGGAGGGTTTGGAAGCAGCACGCCTGTCCTTCAGGTCAGCATACCTGCACAGGGACATAGAAACCTGAAGGAGAGCGTGACTGGGAGCTTAGCTGAGCCAGAAACAAGACCAGCCTGGACCTCTGGCCCAATGAGGTGATCAGTGGTCGTGAAGAGTCTGTGCAGAAAGCGGAGTTTGTCCAGTCTCAGGAACAAATGCCCATGAATGAACTGAAATTGCAAAATGGCTACTTTAGTTCCAGTTCCTTGACCTTCTTTTCCTTTTGTCAAATACATAACATTGGTTAAGGGTTTTAAAAAGCCTAAAACAGAAAAAAAAAAAAGACAATCATGCTTATTCTCCTATAAGATAAGGGTACAAATAGCTTCTGATTGGTGTTTATTTTTTTATTTAAAGCATTAATTAGAAGTTGCATGACAGTAAAGGGCAGGGAGGGAACAGAGGGCATTGGATGGTTGCTGACAGGCCCTGTGTGCAGCTCACTGTTCATTCGACTTCAGGGTTACAGTTTCCAGTTGCATGGTCTCAGTAGACTTTCTTTTTGTAGAAGTTGCACACCTTAAACTGAAGGTTGGTATTGCATTGAGCGTTTCCATTATTGTAGCACACTTACATTCTGCTGGTTGGCTGGCTGCCTTAAAAGCACAGAGTAGGGAGGCTTGGCAGTTTTCTCTTCAGTCACAAGCACATCTTCCTCATGATTATTTAAAAAATATTTATTACACGTCATATATTTTAAAATAGTTAAGACAGTAAGCCCCAGGAACCATAAGACAAAAGCAGGCCTGATTATGACAACAAAATTTGTGTGCAGTTCTTAAAAGAAAAGAAGTAACATCACAGAGGAGCTAAAAATATTTCTGCTGAAGTCCTTTCATGCTGACAAAATGAATGTAGTAATCTAAGAGCACCTGTTTTCTTTTCAAAGTGGAAGCAAATTTTCTGAAAGCTTTCTCTATTTGAAAATATCAGGTCTTGCTGTGTTGTAAGAAGTTATAAAATGAAGTGGATCATAAAAAATTGTATGCAGTCAGATTATACAAAATTATTTATTTCTTTATTCCTCTTTAATAATGTTTAAGGATCACTACAAGGAATGACTTAAAATTGGAATTGAAGGATGCCATATTGCCCTCAGCTGTTTTTAATGAGGAAAAGAGAAAGTCAGAGAGCCCTTTGTGTACATATACCAACAGGTTAATTTTATGAAAGCAAAATTATTACATCCATTCCAAATTGAATGATGCCTCATGTTCATGGATAGCACCATTGAAGTTAGTCTTGGAAGATATCCTTTTATTTTGAGTAGAAGTATCTGGGACCTTCACCAGGGACTTGTATTTTAATGTTTCTCATATATATTAGTTCAGAAGCTCTACGTTAAGGCTTGATGTTAAGCACCTAGACTGAGGCCAGTGAATTTGCCTTTGTTACTCCAAATGTGCAACTTTCACCTGACATCTTCATTTGACCGTGGATGCCTGGAGAGCTGGCTGTATGCTTCTAGGACAAGTTGTAACTATATTTATTGCCCACAGTTGTGCAGTTATGTTAGTTTCAGAGGATAGTTACAAAGATCATAGTGGCGTTTAACCTGGAAATGGATACAGAAAATGGGCTTGGGCAAGGGATTATAATGTACTGCTTTCAAGTTAGAAAAGTATGTAGGTAATAGGACATTAGTGTACACACACGTTGAAATTATAACTCATCCTCATGGCAGATGCCAGTGCTATGCTCTCCTGTCCTTGCAAAGAGTTCCCAAAGCCTTCAGGTCCCCAATGAAGTTTCAAAGCTCCTGCATCAACCTGACACCATTGTTAACTACTACAAACATGATACCTGAGGGAAATCATTAATTTCTCTCAGAATAAGGGGAATGGTGTTATATTGTCTTCCATTTCTCAGAAATTATCATATGTAAATAATAAAATTAAAGTATACTAATAAAATTAGTTTGTTCAATTTTGAGTGTCACAAAGTAACACAAAGTTGGAAAGTAAACAACCATTCAAAGACAGCAATTTGCTATCTAGAAATGTCATCTAAAAAGACATTAGTGGTACATCTTAGTAAGCAATATGTACCCAAGACAAAATATATGTGGGGAAAGAGCAATATAAGACAGTAAGTGAGTTTTGGGAGGGAAGTAGATTAGAACAGTTTTTGTGTGACTGCTCAGTTTTATGTAGGAACAGTTTCAAACTGAATTTGGCAAAGTACATCCTGTTAACCATAGCTAGTTGTCTGCCCACATAAATACTGACTTTTCTGGTTGTCATCTACTGCAACACACCAACAGCAAATGGATGGGCCATATCCACAGTAAATGAATGCAGCTTTGCCAATCTAAGGGGAATTATGTCTATTACACCAGCTGTGTAATAGACAACATGGTAAATAATTTTCTAGTAACAGTTAACTCCATAAGTTATACCTCCATTAGTAAGTAGGAGTCACTTAGTTGCCAAAAGGGGAGAAAGGAGAGCCAACAGACCTTCTATTAGCACAGAAATGCTTGAGACAGTCATGTAAAATTAGCATACAGTTGAGTAGTACTGCAGTAGCCCAGATTATTAAGCACAATTCACTGAGTTAGTAACAAAACACTCTCAAACAGGTACTTGGTGTATAGACATTTGCAAACCTCATTGAAGTTGACATTTCTTCCAGCATCAGTGACAGGGCAGATTAAAGCAGGGAAGCTAGAACAGCAGAAGGCACCACTCAAGCACTGAACCATGCTGAAAAGCTCATCAGTTTTCCCTGCAAGGGGGACAGTCTAGGGACTCCTGGCTTGCTTATACATAAAGGGGTGTACGAGATGAGATGCAAGGAAAGTAGATTTTTGCATGTTCTTCTATGAGAAAATAGCAATGTGTCAAAAAGCCCATGTCCATTTTAATGCAATTATCTTCCTAAGAGTAATGATTTAACATCATTCTGAAAGTAGTCTAAACATTTCGATGAATATTCCAAGAATATATGTATATTCTTTCTCAAAGAATAACCAGTTTCTCCAGTACTAACATTTGAAATTCATCAGTGTGATGATTGTGCAGCAGCAATAAGGAAGAGATCTGCACTTGATAGCAGGATTCTGTTTTCTCCATATGGACAAAATACATGTCATTTTTGTCCATTCAGTGTATAGAGGGAGGTGATAGGGGTTAAATCTGTCAGATGAATACAGAAAAATTGAGATTTCTTCAGCACAGGAGCAGTGTCCTCTCTGTTTCTTTCTCTATGTTGTATAAATGTGACCAGGTGGTCCACAACTTTCCTGACCACCCTGACCACCCAGCAAAGGCTGGATAGTGCTCATATGAATAAGCTTTCTTCTTTTCCAAGTCTTGAATCCTTCTACTTCTTTTGGAACAGTTTCCATGTTACGTAGAGGAGCTTACGGTATAATTACCCCACTGAAAAATGCCCCTGTTTTCAATGGAGAGTTGAACACATTTTCTATCTATAAAATTGTTACAACATACTTTTTCCCCTGGGAAGAAAAATAAATCTATGAAGTAAATCCAGTAACTATAAAAGCCCACTATTTTTCTCTCTTCTCTCCTGTTCTGCAGTTTCTGGGTTGGCGGATAGTGTGCAATGCTTTAAGTTATTTTGCTATGTAATATACTGGTCAAATTATGTCCCTGTGTATATCCAAATACGGTAGTTTAGAGTTCAAAGTCTTTGCAAGCAGCTGGCAAAAGGAATTTGCAGTACCACAGACAACACAGAATCCTAATACCCCATATATCTTTTCTTGAGTGTGATATGACAGTCACCCTTCCCTCATGTCTCACCCTCTCATATTAAAAGGGTTTTATTTCATTCTGAGACGAGAACAGGTGTATTAATGAGTGTAAGTGTCGTGACATCACTGAAAAATCCCAGAGGAGACTAGGAATTAGCTACTGTGGCACTTATTCCTCAGGTGCAGCAAGAAACAGTTTCACTGTCAGCATATGTGCTGTGAAAATGTGTAAGAGGTAGCAGACATTTGCTGAAGATACGGTCTGACAGAACTGCAGAGCCAAAAGTAAAACCAAGGGCTGCTGCAATGTGATTTTGTCTGTTTGTGTATTTGATAGTTGGAAAATTCATTCTGTGAAGAAATTTGGTAGAAGAATTTTGCTGCCATAAATATGCCAATAAAACTGAGCATATTGACATTTTATTTTAGAAACTGCTGTTCTCCAAAATAGAGTGAACAGAATTGTCATTAATGTACTCATGGAGAAATAGCATGTCATGTGATACATTTTCTCACATTTGGTGACTACCATTTTGTCCATGCAAGTGAGAGTACTTAATAACAATTAGAGACAGCAACACTTCCCGTGCCTACATACCTTTACAGCAGTACATAATTTACAGGAGAACTAGGCATTTCTAGATACTTGTGCGAAATCCAAAACTGCTGATCAGCTGTTAGGAAGTGGTGAATATTTATTGGATATAAATATTCAGAAACATGATTGCAATGTTCAACCAGAAAGCTGCTGGGGACAAATGAGAAGATGTCTAATGCTTTGCAGAAACCTATTAGCTGAATTCAGGAACAAAAGGCTTCAGTTTGCCAAGGAATGTAATGGGGGCTTCCTTCTGTTGCAATACTTAAAAGAAGTAAGGCCTGAACTTTACTGCTATAATGAAGTCATGCAGACAAGTAATTAAAATAATATATCCTAAAAACAAGTCATACTGTGTTTTTCAAATAGCTGGTTTATTCCATTGCCTAATGCATCCTTAGTCAATGAATGGATAGTAGTTTTTATAAACTGAGCTGAGGCAGAATTGAAGTTGGTAGGTAATAAGTCCTAATATTGCTCTTAATGCAGCATAGGGGAGTTTTAACTGTGTGTCACGCAGCATTCTCTGTGCCATTGAAATGATCTCTGCATATTTTCAGCTGAGTGCACTCCTAAGTCAAATTCCCTTTGGTGTGTGCTGTTGGTATATTACAGTCATAAAAACCACCTGATGAATGTTTGATTTAATGAATCCTACTTTAACCCCTGCTGCCAGTCTGCCTTTATTTCTGTATGATGAAATATTCCATTTTGTTAATTTACTTATCTGTCCTTGGTTCTAGTTGCTGTGTCTCTGAGGAATCAGAAAGTCATCATTCCCCAGGTTCCCGACATGGAGGCTGTGTCTGTGGCAGAGTCTGTCTCAGTGCCAGAGCTTAGCCAGTTTACACTGTGCTTTGAAGCAACCAAGGGCAACAGCGATGACAACGATGACTGGAAGGTTTTCTCCTACACTGATGCATTGTTGACAGAATTCTTCAGCTTCGGGAAGACCACAAAAGGCCATTTTCTGTCCATCTCAGGCACACAGTGCAGCCTTGAGAATGCATTGCCCCGAAATGCAGAGTTTTTCACAGGAACTTTTCAACAGCTCTGTGTTGTATGGGATGGCTTCTCAGGCAATATAGGTATTTATGCCAAAAGCACCTATCATATAGTGTACTGTCCGGGTGTCTTTGACAAAGTTATCCCTGGAAACGGAAGGCTGGTGCTGGGCTCTAACAGCAATGAAATGAGCTCTCTAAATGGGGACATTTACAACTTCCGCCTCTGGAATTTCACCATGAATTCGCAAACACTGGCCAACCTCAGCTGCGATGTGAAAGGAAACATTGTAGACTGGGAAAATGAATTCTGGAGTATTCCAACTTCAGCACTGAAAGCAGAAAACAATTTGAGTTGTGGTGAGTATGCCTTGCCAAAACTTTTTTGCTTATTTTCCCCTCACACTTCTGCATTGTGCTGAACATATCATATACCAAGATGGAAGAGAATGAGAGCATTCCTGTGAAAGTAAAATAGCTAGGTCTTGCCTTTCTTAGACTTTAGCTCAACTCTTACTATATAGAGAGGCTTTGAAAGGGTATAGAGTTGATTCCTTAAAGAAAAAGAACAAGTCCCCAAATATTTTGAGTTGCTTCTTGAACACTCCTTATTGGCTCATACAAAAAAAGGGATAATGGCAAGTATCTGCTAGTCTTAAGTAAGATTACAGTGGTCTCTGGAGAAAAGATAACTATGTTAGCTAACTAATTATTAAATATTTTTTTACCCGTCCTTTCCCCCTTGGATTAGCCAGAGGAGTGCTTGGTAACCTTGTGCTGTGTGTGCAGAGCCAGCAAAAGCAGTGACAAAACAACAATGCATATGAGACAGGAAAGTAGGAGAAAATATTAAATTAGAGGAGGCAGACAGGAAGGAAGAGTTTTAGATCAAAATCATCAGATTTTGTCTCCCTGATGACATTATCAGTCCTTTTTTTAATTGGCAATTACTGAAGGTCTTTTTTTCCTGTAAATTACTCTAGAATATAAATTTCAATACATTGTCCAACCTGTTCTTATTTCACGGCTCAGACACTTGATTCTCATAAGTGTCCAGGTGTATTTTTTGTTTATGTCTCTGTTATTACAGGTGGTTGGCAATTTTCTACTATAATGAAAAAGAATGAAAACTGAAAACTCTTTGTCACTTTGGAATAATAATAGTAACAGTAATAATAATAACAACAACAATAATAATAATAATGGTAATTTTCTAAGAAAACTTTGCTTAATAACTTTAGAGATACTTAAATAATTTTAAAATGTTTAGTGGAAAATCTGACCCATGACCAGCAATAGCCTATACACATATATATGATGCTTGTAAAAATCAGTTGCTATCAAACTCCATGTCCGCAGAGTTTGAGCTCTCCAATAGTAACAAATACACATTTGTTGACAAAAACAAAAGCAAAAAAGTCATAGTAAACAGTTGCAGATATTGCTTCTTTCTGAACCACATGGGGTCACTTCATATCTAATGTTGTCCTCTCCAATTTTGCCTTTTTGCTCCTCTGACACCTTATTACTTACCGGTTTAAACATAGTTTAAATAGTGTCAATATAAACATCTCCTGACAGAGCATCTGTCAGCATTCTGAGAGTCATTGGGTTAGAACAGAAGCTGGCACCACTAAGGCATGTTAGTTTCTGTATCTAATAGTTCATGACAGATTAAGGTGGCTAAAAAAGCTATCTTTCTTGCTTTAGTTTACTCAGATCAAACCATGAGACACAATCACAGTTAGACTCACTGAGACAGATCTCAGTGTGCCTCTGCTAAAAAATATTAAGCAACACCTCTATAAACCCACAAGCAACTGGGTGCTTTCACCCTTCTACCAGAACAAAGAAAAGGCTTATCTGACTGTGACTGATGAAGGTGTTCTGGACAAAATGTTTTTTCTATTTCATCAATATGAACTGATCTCATAGAGAATAAGTTCCCAGAAAATCTTACTCTTCTTACACTGTTATACCATGATGACTCCCGTAACACTTTTACCAAACAACCTACCAAGACCTTTGTAAAAGCTGCAGTCTCATTTAATTTTGGCTTAAGTAGGGGTCTTGTTCTTCTTTCTGTTAAAGACTGTACAGTCCTGTGACACAAATGTAATGTCACAGCTGTGGTCATAGAAACAATAGACTTATTTTCATTGCACAGTTTTATTCCTTGGGTTGTCAGTGTTCAGCAGTTTTCCTACAACAGGACGTTGTTTTCAGAAAAAGTGTATTGGTGTTCCTACATTAAGCCCAGGAGTCTATACAAGTCCCTTAAAATGTATCTACATAGAAGCGTTGTTATTTCCTCTAAATAAGCCTATGAGACAACTAACTCAATAGTCAAATCTTTTTCTTTCTTAGCTGCTAATTCACCCTCTGTGATACAAGCTTTCCTGAGCCAGAGTAATTCCTAAAAGAAAATCCTGGGTGCAGTAGCATTTCAAAGATGGCTACTAATCCCAGAGTTTAAATTGTTAGAATTTTCTTCCCTTCCTCTCCTCGAGTAAAAGCCTTCTTTGTAAAACCATTCTTCAACAGGAGAGTTGATGAGTCAGACTATCAGCCATGAATAAACCACTGACTCATTGGGGAGCTGACTCTAACTGATTAGGCTTTATTTAACAGCAATGGAAGGATGTATGCAGAAAAGAGGTTTTCACACAGCTCCAATAATGCTTCACCAGGAAGTGGCATCTGACTTAAAAAAAAAGCAAACCAAGCATTTAGCAGTGATCTCAACATATCTGTGCCTGAACAGTGCTTATGTTTTTCAAGGGGTATTATTTTCATGGGTTTTCAGACAAAGCTTTTACAAGTAGATTTATGGAGCATAAAAACACTAGCAAATTGTTTTAGATAATCTTTTCATAGTTTTGCTTTTGACTAGTTTATTCCCTAGACTAATGTTTTCACAGCTGTGCAGTCACGGTGGAGTATTTGTGTAAGGCAGAATTATGTTTTTATTGCCATACCTGTGTGCAGATTGCATTTAAAGGTATACATACACAGCCTGGGTATCTGGACTAATTTTAAAACAGTAGCCTAGGTAGCAGTACTAATGTATTGCTATTGAACACCAGTTCAGAGTACAGTGCAGGCAAATTGAGGAGCATTTAGTCAGCTTCTGGTTCTGATTTTCAAGCCTGCACTGGTTGCATCTATAGCAGGATATGATCTACTCAGTTTAAGTATAACATGGCAGTATGTCTGTCCATGCCTGCAATTGCATTTCTTTGATGTACATTTCTTATGAGTCCTTCATTCCCAAAGGCCAAAGGAATTCTTAATTTCACTGTCAGGTTTAGCTCAGTGTGGGATGTGTCTGCCTCAGGCAGCTGGACAATGTTTCAGGCTGAGCTCATTGCCCTCAGTGCTGTTAATGAACAGTGGAATCAAAAAGGCTATTCCACAGGTCAGTGCATCTCATACTGGAGAAGATGTCTCAGTGAAGTCAGAAGATTTTTGCTGTAGGAGTGCCTGTTCCTCTTCACCAGCTATAAAGAAAGTCTAGCATGATAAGGAGATATGGATGTCTGAGTTTTAGACATTTGGAGTGAGATGTAGCACGCTAAGTGACCGTGGGGTCACAATTCCTGTCAGTGAACCTGCTCCAGAGTAGGCTCCTGTGTCCGTGGGTCCACAGATCTTTCTAGGAGACTGCTCTAGCGTGGGCTTCCCATGGGGTCACAGCCTCCCTCAGGCATCCATCTGCTCCAGCATGGGGTCCTCCATGGGCTGCAGGTGGATACCTGTTCCACTGTGGACCTCCATGGGCTGCAGGGGGACAGCCTGCCTCACCATGAGCTGCACCACAGGCTGCAGGGAGTCTCTGCTCCAGCACTTGGAGCATCTTCTCCCACTCATTCTTCACTGACCCTGATGTCTGTGGGGTTTTGGTCTCACACCTTCTCACTCTTCTTGTCTGCAATTGCTGTTGTGCCATAACCTTCCCCCTTCTTTAATCTGTTACACCGGAGGCACTACCACCATTGCTGATGGATTTGACCTTGGCCAGTAGCGGGTCCATTTTTGGAGCTGGCTGGTACTGTTTTCACTGGACACAGGGGAAGCTTCTACCAGCTTCTCACAGAACCACCCCTGTAGTCTCTTTGCTGCCAAACCTTTGCCTTGCAAACTCAATACAACAGTCTTCTGACTTATATATTTTAGTAAAGTTGGATTGGGTTTTTTTTTAGTTTCACCAAATAAAATCGCAATCTTGTTTTAAATACTCACTGAAGAAAATATGAACACACCCACCGAATTTCCAGCCAGCTCTCATGTCATCTTTCCATGATACAGAACTTAGAGTGAATTTTGATATTAACTGTTTAATATTACCAAATTTATTTGGGGGTGAAAACAACTTCATGCAGGAGGTAGTACGTTCATTTAGAACATGCTTCCTGGAGTTCATAAGAAGTGAATTTGCATCTATCTCTTAATCCATTAAAAAAAAAATGCTGGGCTTTAATACTTGTTTAGGATCACATGTTTTTAATTCTGCCTTAAATTTGTTGGCAATATATGTAGTGGTATCTGCGGCACCATATGATTTCTATGTCAAGGCTCCATGCTTCATTTGTTCTTGCATCACAGGAAATATTTTCTTAGCTCTCTGTACAAGATGATGGGTGGTGACTATTTAATTTTATGGAAGGAGTTTCAGGAGAGAACCTCATTGAGTTGATATGATTCTGAAGTGGTAAAGCAAAAGCCAAAAGGACAACACTATCTAATAGGTTGACATTATTTTCTACACAGTGTACAAAGGCAGCTGTATCTGTAGTTGAACCTGTAGGATACAAAAAGTGTAATTAATGCAGTTGTACCAGTTTTTCTGTAGCCTTTTTCTCACATGCCTTGTTTTTGTCTCCAGATCATCAAAGTATATGCTTGTTGTTTTGAATAATTCTGTAGAGATACAGACTTATAACATTATCTGCTTATAAATCATGCATACCAGAATATTAATCACACCCACGCCCAGGGCAGAGGAACAAGTTTAATCACCTTTTATCTGGTTGGTGTCAGTCATAGGCAGATTACTCAGGCATGTGTGGTGGGTAACCTATGCTACAGTAGCAGAGCGTAGTTGCTCCTCCAAGGCACGCATTATTACTCACGAAGATTGCATAAATGCTATGACCATACTGACCCCTTTGCTTAAACCCATTTCACACAGTACACGCAAGCTGCATTCCTTTAATGTGATGTTACTTAGTGAAAGCTAAGAAAACCATGGGAGGATACACAAGTGACTATAACTTGCAAGTCAGCGGAGTTTTCATTGATCCTCTGAAACAGAAAATGAAAACACATTAAGTCTTATAGGCAAATGGTAGTGTCAGTTTTGCCACTGAGAGAAATTAGGAAGAAGACTGCACTGAACGATATAATATATTTTCAGGCATGATAGCTTTATGCCCAGTAGCCAACACTTTCTAAATTATTTGCTTTCTTCTTTTGAAGGCTCATATCTAATTCCCTCTTCTTCGATTGAACCAACCAGTTGTGCAAACCTAGGAAGCCTTTGCCAAGGTAAGAAGCCTGGGTCCTTTCCACAGTTTCATCTTCAGGAAATCTTTATTTTCCCAATGTTTTTTTATTGCATTTATTTTTTATTATTGTTTCTAAAAGGGTGAGTGGCAATAAAAAAATAGCAAGGAAAGGAATTCTTGAGTCTCATCAAGTGCATGGGTGTCCTATATGTACAATATGTGGAAAAAATCTGATTACTCCCTTGATAATACATTTTGCAGAGTCTCCATTATATCAAAACTGAATTAATTGACTGCTTTCATTTCTTTCTCCACCTCTTTTCCTCCTGCATATTTTGACAGTAAAATATTAACCAGTATAAGAAGTGAGTACATCTGTAAATAAAAAATGAGCAGATGGAAGTAAAGGAACTAGCTATTATTCAGGTTGTTTTCTTTTTTTTTTTTTTCAATAAGCTATTTTGAGGCTAGATAATTTGAGGTTAGCAGCTAAAAAATTAATATCAAACTGCAAAATCCAGCAGCTCTTAGTTAATGAAACACATGCTACAGCACTTAGTGATGGTTTAATAGTGTAAAAATCACCACACGTAGGAATTCATTAGGTGCCTTCAAAGATCAGCTCAGTTGAATGCAAGGAGTGGGTGAACCCTAAGGATTTCCATGTCATGTCAATCAGTGGACATGCAAGGGTGGTTAATTTGCTTAGATGCTGAAGTTCTCTAAAAAGTGCTTGACATGAACAACATCAGCACACTTCCACAACACCTTCATGGACACAAACCTGATAATATGTTGGCATGTTCTGTTAAACTTCAATCACAGCAGCAACTGCACCAAAAAATATCTCATTGTGTAACCCATTTCTGACTGAATAGTAGAAAGAGGAGACAGGAGAGAATAAAATATAAGAGGGAAAGACAAAGTCTTAGAACTCTTTCAAAACCAGTATTTACAACTAAATTGGATTTAGCTTAAAAATAAAAGGGAAAATGCACTCCTCTTGGAAAGCCATTAAGAGATCTATGCCAGTCTTCAGTGTACTTTTCCCAGATGTTCCTGAGGTAAATTTTGTTCAGATTCTTGGGGCACATTGTACTGGTCTCCACAGAGAAAGTAAAATGGCATTAATGTTCATAAACAGATTTCAAACAGTAATTTCCAGGCATCATATTCACAAAACATGGTATGGTCTAAATAGTACCACTAAAATTTACCTTGGGTAAATGAGGCACCCACAATTATTCAGTTATCTATCTTTTCATATGTAAAGGGTAATACAGCCACCATATAAATAACTTTGTATATTCTCTTGGAAGAACTCTGAGTGTTTTCCTCCATGACAATGGCATGGTATGAGAGAGAGAGAGAGACTATCTTTCATTATGTCAGCTAATATGGCTGCATCCTTTTTTCCAGCTTTATTAACTTGTCTAGCAGAAGATAGTGCCTGTAATAAAAGATGCTACCTTTCAAACTTGCCTCTCTTGACTTCTTAGACCATCACATATGCAATAAAGACTATGAGTATTTTCATGAAGATAATACTCTTTCCTTCTTTAAAAAGTATTTCGTAAAATATCCCTTGTGTTCAGTTTGTCACTTCAAAATAAGTTGCCAGATCAGATTTACCCAGTTGAGCACTGTCATCATTATTGTAGTAATAATGGAAATCATAAAAAGATGTTTGTCTGTCTATTTCTGTCAACACCACAGACTTTCTCTAAACTGAGAGGCCAGTTTGGATTCCTTTTTTGTTTGTTTGTTGTGTGCTGTGCAATGACACCAGCAAAAAAGTTTGTGGATGTCAGATTATGTCAGCTACAATCTGATCAAAGAGCTGTTTTCTCCACTATGCTTAGTAAATATTTTCATTCATTAGAGGATGCCTCCTTTAACAGCAGTAACTGTTAAAGTTAATACAATCTGTTGGAAGCCTTGTAACTTGTTTCTCAGACAATACAGCTCTCAAGTTTCATGGAAGAAAAGCTTTTTTTATATTACAGTGTGTCACTTTATATGCTCACCTTCCCAGATGGAACCTGTTTGCTCTAGTGTCCAGCTCTTTCCATAATTGTCTCACTGAAATCTGAACATGAACCTAGTCCCTAAGCTGTGGCTTGAATGTATGATTTTTCAGATTCTGAAGGTAAATCAACATAATAAAACATTAAAAATGCAATTTATTGCCCAGAATATGATTGTTTAACCTTTCCAGGTTGATTCTTGGTCAAAGTCTTCCAAAGCCATGTAACATGGTGAGAATTTACCATACCAACCTTCAGATTTTAATTAAAAGTTTTCAGGAAAAAAATAAATCTGTCAGTGAGTGGATTTGCATTCCCCTGGGAGTTACTGGATACAATTAATTTATTTTCCAAATCATTATTTGAAAACTTAATGACATGATCTTTGAATTCCTCTAGCACACATACCCTTCCAATCTACTGTGAGGGAAATTTGCAGTTTTGGCTCCTCCCTCTAATTTTGAAAAGTCTTCAGCTGATTCTCCAGAATTATGTGAAGTGACTCCTGTTGGTGTCAGTAGGAACAATACAGCTGAACTCCTACATGAAGCTTTCAAAATATATATTCCTCTTCACCTATTCCAAGTCCGATTTCTGTTCTCTTCATTGTTTGGAGTTAAATGGATCCTTACATGGGTATTTTAGTTTCTCCTTTGTTTGTCATATTCAGTGTTTGAGTAGGGACAAGGATTCTTTTCACAGGCAGTATTCTAAGTGCATGCATTTTAGAACTTATTTTCTGGTCTTTGCACAGCTGTTTGGATCTAAAGCTCTCATAAGAGGATTTTGAGTTTATGAAAGCAGTACAGGACTGATCCTGCAAACTTTACTCTGGCAAAATTCCCACTGAAGTCAGTGCATGTGAAGATTGCAGGACTGGGGCCTCAGTTCATATCTATTCATCACTTTGTGCAGAAAAAATAATGTGTTTATTTAACATTTATGGCATTGTGTGTAGATGGTGTCATTTACATGGTCATGCATTGTTCCCATTTTGTCTTACCTTATTAACATTCATATTTCATTCAAGTTCACCTCTTTCTCATCTTTATTACCAGCTACTGTAAATGCTACTACTCCTACACCACCCACTGTCACCACTAACATGCCCGATACTAATAGAAACGATAAGCCAAACAATGGTAAGAAATCCTGTGTTACATTTTTCCTTGTACTGTGTGTAAAGCAAATTTGTTGCATTTTAAGGTGTGTTTTTCCTACTGTCATAATGTCAAGGGTCATGTCTCGGTTCTGATCTCATTTACACTGAAATAAATCAAGACCAACTTCACTGGACCTTTTCAGAATGGTGCAAATGAGAACAGAACCAAACTTGGTGCTTATTTGTATCATGGTCACCTGGCTCTTCTGTGAAAGGGACTAGCTTTGTGTCACCCATTTTATTTACCCATGCAAAGAACAAAGAAAGGGAGAGGAATTTGTGAAAAGGGTCCCAAAAGAACTGTGCTACTGAAATGTTTCAAGGCTGCAGAATGTGAGACATTGTGTAGCTCCTGCTTGTGCAGCCAGGGTGGTAGTTTGGATTTTCTGTTCCTCACTAGTCAGGCGCAGGAGCCAAGTGGAACCATTCCTATGGAGCAAAGCCACTTCCACTGAGTCAGCAGGAATCTTTCCACTGACTTCAAGAAGAGCTGGATCAGACTTTACTAGGGAAAATGTTGACACTATCACATATCGTTTACTTTTCATTTAGAAAGATTAAGGGGAAAAATAAGGTAGTAAATGAGCCTATTATTAGCACAGGATTAAAGCCAGGATTTCTTTTGAGGTTTTCTCAAATTCTATGATATCACTGTCTCCTAAAGATTAGCATCATTTTGTGAGGTGTTGCTAAAATATTTATTAGTTTGTGAAAGAGGGATGTTAAACATTATTAACAACACAGAGATAGATTTCTGCAATTTTCATCTGAGGCTTAAAGATATATTTTTAAAAAGATTTATTTTTTCATTGTGCTCCACAGAAATAAATTAGTCTGTGTGCTTTTTGTCATTTAGTTTTTAGGTTGGTTGGTTGGTTTTGGTTATTTTCCCTCCAGTGCATCAGTTGTTACTGTAGGATTTAAAACTCTTAGAATATTTTCTCTTTTGGCAGGTAATCAGGCAGTGCAGTAAACAATGTAAAAGAATTTCCTGAATCCAGACTGTTTGGATTTAGTAAGCTGTAGAAGTGAGAAGAAAATATTGAAAATTTCTGGGAAGTTGTGTTTGTTTCCTTTTTGTTGATCCATTCACTCTATGTTCACCATGAGCAGTTAACTGATTTTTTTAATGACAGAAGGAACAGAACCTTATTAATGTTAATATGAATAAAAAATGCACAATCAAGTCCTTTCTGTGGCTTTGAAATGCCCAAGAAAAAGTAGAAATACTAAGAAAATAAGCCAAATTCATTTATGGTAGAAGCCAATTAAAATTTCACTCAGCTAACTGGCATAATTTTCCACTTTTGGCAAGCTGATTTTTAGACTGAGAGCAGAGAGCCAGGATCAGAGAGTTAAGGTACATATATTTTCTTTGATCCATTAACTATGTGGCTTACTACACACAGCCCTGCAGGAATTCAGACTTCCTGCTACGCTTATCTTCAGAATGAAGAGAAATTTACCTGAATTCTCCCATTCACGACCACAGTGGCAGCAAGAGTCTAAGATAGAAGGGATCAAAACCATAGGAATTATCTCAACCCCAATTATTTGGCCAGTGAAACAGAGGCCTCTGCGTTTCAGTAAAAACTCAGCAGATGAGAACCCAGAGAGAAAAAACCCAACTATGTCCACATCAGCTGCTTCTGAGGAGACCAGCAATGAAACCTTGGTTGCTTTTACAGAAAACATCAACCTAGACAATACTGTGATGAAACAGTTGCCAAATGAAAATATTTTGAATTATTCTAGAAGTGCATTTTATGGCACTTCTGATGCAGCAGATGCAGTTACAGAGTCTTCTGTGATTACAGCAGTTCCTCTTCTTCACAGCAGAGATCCTAATGGAGAGCTAGCGTGGACTTTGGCAAATGAACTGGGTCATTCTGAGTCTGAGCCAGCATTCCACTCTCCCTTTAGCGTTAGCAGCAGCAGCAGCAGCAGCACTGCTCACAAACAGAAAAAAGAAACTGTGTGGATTTCGTCCTCCAACAGCGACACAAACAATTTTGTGCCTGTTTTGGAGCCTGTGAACTGGTGGAATGATACTGTATTTGATCATCACATCACCTCTGACATTCAAGAAGACCGACATTCTCTTTCTAGCATATCTGTATCATCTACAGATGAGAAATCACCATTGCAGAAAAGTGGGCTAGATTTGCTAGACTTGGCACCTGAAAATTTTTACATGAAAATGATACAAGGGAATGCTGTTAGGAAAACCTTTTCTATGGTAGCAGCAAATACTGCATTTCAGTTTAGTAAATCTACATATGTTAAGGAACATCACTCAGGAGGCATTACAAATTTAACCTCTGTAGAGACTCCACATGCAAACCCAACATACACAAAATTTATGCCCGACATCCAACTGAAAAATTCAGTCCCAGGACCCAGTAGAGGGCTACTAACGTTTTCAGCATCTCTGGTAGGACCAGGCTGGACAAGCTCAGCCATTAAGCATGTGGTAACAACCCTGCCTGTTTATCAACAACTGTTAACTGACACATATTTGAAAAGTGGCAACATATTTATATCTAATAGTAATTCCTGGTCTCATTATTTACAACACTCATACTTTCAAAAGCCAAGCGAGACCCTCAGAAATGACATACTGGAGAACAACTTAGGTGCATTTCATGATAGTAATGAAAATGAAGAGTCACCTTTTTCCATTTTAGAGCCAGAGAATGTGAATCCAGTTGGCAACTCCTGGAACTTAGATTACTTGGATTTTCCAGCAAAGTATGTAGATATTTCCCCCTCTTTAAGAGCAAGTTTCTGGACTGTTTCCCATCATTTGAAAGAAGCATCTCGAGTGTTTTCTGGGGAGTCATCAAAAAATTGGTGGCTCTCATTTAATAAACTACTTTCTTCTCCAACAGAGAGATTGCTGTCCATTAGTTCGTATGCTAAGTCTGACAATATCTCTCAGCAAACATCTGCCATTAGATTATTAGGTCACATAGCTGAAGAAATGAATTTTTCTAGTCATGCATCAGATTTGAAAAAACAAATATTCAGTTCATTTATTCCAGACATTTCAAAGAGAATTTCAGAAAGTAATGGCAGGACAGTATCTCAATTGCAGTCAACAATGAACTTTGCAAACGTAACTGTGACTTACAACAGTGAATTTTATTTTGACTTTCCTTTCTCTTCCCTGGAAGAACCTTTCAGTCAATCCTCTGTATGGCTACAGGTAAGTCCTTTTGATCAGGTACTAGAACACTCCACAGAAAAAATCGTATTTGATAGTTTGCACACACAAATTCGAACTGACATAATAAGTTATCAAACCAGCATGACCTTCCTAAACAACAGGCATCAGCCTGTTTCTGTCCTTCCAACACCTTCAGGAACCCAGCCTTCTTGCTCAAGGGATAGCCAAGCTCCTTTTTTCATCAGTACACCTGGGACTCAGGTTACTTGGATAGTTAAGAGTTTGATAAGGAGTACAAGAACACATGGAACTCCACAGTCTCAGAGTCCTTGGAAGAATGATGCTGTAACAAATACAATTGAGAAAGCAAGAAGTAAAGTTCAAATAGATTCAGGTATTTTTTTAAAAAACATCAGTTCAATGAGTTCTGACTTTGTTCCAATGAAGTTGTCTTTGGAATTAAGGCACTTTCTTCATGCAGACTCAAAATTTGCAGTTAGTGTACCTCCCAACAGCTACTCCACACCTCCACTCCCACAAAATTTTAAGAACCATCTTGATACAGTTTCTCCAAGCCTGATCTCTCAGCGGGATGTGGAAGAGTTAGGCTTGCCAACAATAGAAACACCGAGAAGTTATCAAACTGGTTTAGGACAAAACTCCATTGAAAATCAAGTGGACAGTCTGAGATACTCCCTGTGGGCAGTAGAACAAGAAATCATTGACAGTAATGAAGATGTAAGGAATTTTGCTGTTTTGACACCAACAAATATACTGAGGCTTTCTGAGTGGGATTCAGAAGGGGAGGTGTATGGATCCTTAAGCAACCACATAGAAGGAACATCTTCTCTGAATATTGTTGATACTCATGCACTGGATTTTGAAAATGCTGGTTATGGATATCTTGCAAGTCTATCTTCTCTTTTGGAGCCATCCAGCACTGCAGTAATGAATGATGTGATACCTCTGCCATCTTCATACAGTGGAGTTGTTATTCAGTATGAAGAGACCATCTTGACAAGCACTGTGACAACAGCAGCAGCAGCAGCAGCCATCGATCACTCTCTCATGCAGTCCCAGATGCCAGTTTCTTCTGTAACATACCATCAGTCATCAGTTTTGGCACATGTTTATTCCTTGGCCAATTTACCATCTGGGACAAGCCAAAACAGCACCCCCTACCCACCACTGAATGAACTTACTAGCTCTGCTGCAGTTCTTTTATCTTGTTTATGTGTCTCCTTCACTGAGCTGGGCTGTCTGTGTCGACCTGAGCTCAACTACAGTATGTCAAGCCATTAAGTTAGATGTAGAAACCCCCCCAGATCATCTTATCTATTAGATATTTAGTTTGTAGACTGAACATAGAAGTAGCTGTCTTTCATCCTTTAGATATATGTCCGTTTAGCATACGAAGATGTTTTGGAATAGTAATTTAATTACAATAGAAGGGAATTTTTAACATCTTAGTGATAGCACGTGTCATTAACATGTGATTTCTAATATTTGTGTGCTTCTCTAAGACAACTCTCATGAGACTGTGAGGATAATATATTGGTTGCCATGTATTTTACATAATTTTATGCCATTTGTTTAGGATTGTATGAATGTTTTTCACTTATAGCTTTTTGAGGATTTTACTTAAAAAAAGAAAAGATATTTTTAAAAAGCAATGTTTGGATAATTTGCCTAACAGAATTTAAAAAAACCACTGGTATTTCATTGATCATTATATTTTTGTAGTTGGTGGTGAATGTGGGGAGGATTGATTTTCAGGCTATTTTTTCCTCTTCTTTTCAAATTATCTTTGTCTACTTTTCATCAATTTTGTACCCATAACTTTTTTTTTTCATTCAGCTTTTTGAGGTGGGATTTCCACAGTTTAATTTGGAGAGTGAGAAATAATTTTTAGTTTTTATTATCTGCCACTGCAGTCTCTTGAGAGTGTTTTAAAATGTAGATTAGTTCTTTGTTCTTGTTCTTTTTTTCACCTCATTAAATACATGCTTTGGGTCACCATCTGGTGGTGATTTTGAAGCTATTGACTAGTTTGTAGTTACTATGTCTGATTTGAAAAATACTTTGCATATTCCTATATTAAGATGATTTTGTCCATATACATAATCATCTGAATAAGGTTACAATTATATATATATATATATGAATGTGTGAGAATATATATAATACACACTTTCTGTATGTGTGTATCTCTATAGCAAACATACATTATAGATATAAAATTGAATATGTGCATGTACAGAGATATATACATATAAAGGAGATCCAGGTCTTGCAAGTGTTTTCATCTTGCTTGAAGTCCAGTTTTCTACTTCCAAAGACTTAATTTTTCATCTTTTTTTTTAAACTATCCAAGTAATAATAAAAAGCTAAAGTACATTTTCAGATTAAACTGTACACCAAATTTGTGTATCTCCTGAGTTAAGTGAGGAAAAAAAGACAAAAAATCAAAAAGCAGGTTCATTCTACTCATATCTAAAATTTAATCATAGCTTACCAAAGAAGGCAACTAGTGAACTATTTTTTTTAGTATTTTATCATAGGGGAATTTTCCTACTAATCTCAGTGTTCATATGATTAATTCCATACTGAAAACAATGCTCAAGCCATCTTATGAATAAGATAGTAACCAATGTATACACAACTTAATTGGAAAATACTGCATTCGGATTTTTTTTCCAGATACTTGTATTTCAAGCTCTTGTCCAATAATTATCTATGAAATTGTAAAATTATGACATTTGCTCCATTTAAAATAAAAGGTCTTTTATTTAGATTGAGAAAGATAGAGCAGTTCCTTTACAATCAGAGGTAGAAGGGGATTTCTACATAATAATTGTCATGTCCTGTTCTGTCCTATGTAGTGTCTCTGTAAGATTTACAGATTATATGAATGCATGTATCTGTGATCAAGACCCACAACTTTTTTTGGTAACAGCCCTGAACCAAGCAATGCCACACGAGCACATACATGCAAGTGAATTTATCCAGAAGTTCTTAAACTTCCCCACATCCTGGGAAATTTTACCTAACTAAAGCTTACAGACTATTTAGTAGCTTAATGAAAAAGTTACTTGTAAAAAGTACAGACTTTTAACACTGAGCATAACCATGAAATAATTTGATGTTTTTTATTAGATTTGAAATTTTGTAATGCTGTCTATCCACTCATGAGCTTAAAGAGAATTTGTATTTGCCCAGTGACATTTCAAAACAGTTTTCTGAATATAAAATTGCACCAAGCCAAGCGTTACACATTTTGTGACTGAAAGATGGTTTGTTCAGCTGCTAGTTTTTTAAAGGTAATGTGAGTTCCTCCTCTCTCTGGCTATCACCAGGCCTGAGAACAAGACTGTGTTTTGGAAACAAGAGCTTTATATCCCTTCAAACATGTAATTCTGTCCTAAGTTACCTTGTTACTGTTAATTGATGAGCGTTATCTGCTCTCACAAAGTTTTAAATCTAGTCTGCAGTGATTCAGTTCTGAATTATAACAGTATGACTAAGAAGAATTTATCCATATTTACAGACCTCATTAATTTTAATATTTTTTTTAATTCATGACACTCTCATGATTGTGTTTTTACACACCACATTAGAGGCATATGCAAAATAATATTTTTATATATGTTGTCTGTGAGTTTCCATGTTGCATTTCAAGTATCTCTGACAATATGGAGAGGGAGGGAAATCTAATCAAAAACAACAGGACTGGTGAGAATGGGCCCAAACCTGCAGGGTTTGTTCACTTCCAACTTTATAATGCCAACAAGAGCCTGAGGTGCCCTTGTATCTGAGGTTGAGTGCAATCATTATATTAATCATGAAACTAAAGTCTCATTATTAAAAAGGTAAATTTTCTCAGTTTCTAACATAATACTGTTTTTAATGGACAGGTGGGCTATTCTACAGGATATCTATAACTGTCTTTAGCTCCAACTCCAACTCAGTGTCGAAAGTACATGATGTTGTTGCAGAATGGGTAAGTTAGGTTTTCTTTCCTGTGTCATTACATGTATGAATTTGGGCATCAATGTCATCAGTTGGAAAAGGAAAAAATCAGACTACCAAATAAACTCTTGATATGTATTCTCTAAATATCATTCTATTATTGATTTGTGCAGTAATGAATTAAGCTCTAGCTGAGGCTCTTCAGCTCTGTGGATAAAATTTTGAAATGTCTCCACTGTACTAATTTCTTAAGAAAAGTAGATACTAGGTGACATTTTGGAAAGTACAGAGAAATCAGAATTGTCCACTGAAAGTGGTAGATGTCTGAGTTCCAGCATCACAACACAGGAAAAATTTTTTCTGCCCAAGTGGTACCATGGTTTTGAAGTTATACTGTGAAAGAAATTATTTTTAAAAAGCCAAGTAGTGTTGATTTGTGTCAGGCAATAAACTTTTCCAATTTATCCTAATGTTCTCTACTTCAAAAGGCTTCTGCCATGGGTGAGTTGCCGAGCCTTCTAGTAGTTTCTGGTTTTTCAGCCCATTTTGGCAGACATAAGCTCCTTTCTGGGCCCTCTGGGTGGAGGACTTTTGAAGTTCTTGCCTCTTAAAATTCTTCTTCTCTGAATACAGATATTCTCTGTCCTTTTTGACAGTTCACATAGTCACACTCACACAATTTGTAAATAGCCTTTATACCAACTACTTACATGAAAATGTATCATGAATATATGACAAAGATTCTTTATTTCTCTTTTAATAAACCTGGACCTTGCAGCTTTCAGAAACTAAGGAAACCACCTATAGTAATCTACAAACCAGAAATGCAGTCATCCACATGCCAGAGTTGTTTTCTTAGTGGCCAGGCAAAGTACTTTAGGTGCCTGAGCTATAGAATTCAGAAAGGTGTCTCTTTGCCCTAGCAGAGTATGCAAAAGTATCTCTTGGGAGGAAAACTGAGCAGCCACTGTGCACTCAGAATAAATAGTACAGAGGTCTGAAAAGAAGATCATCATGAGTTTGAAGACTTTCAGGTGAAAATTTACCTGGTAGCTTTGTCAGGAAATCTATTCTCATTGAAGTGTTTCTGAGAATTTAAGATGTGTAAGAGGGAGAAAAGGGAAAGGTCAGCATCCTGTGCACTCACCTAATTCACTGTGTCATGATCTTATAGAGATTTTCTTCTGTCTATAAAAAAGGCCACATTTCTCACTACCAGTTGTACATCTAATACAGAATTCACCTAACTGAAATGTGAGAGTGTTCTCTTTGCTTTGCAGAAATGAAGGGGACTTCTCAAGGGGCAAAAGGGTGAAATACTAACTGCCTCAAGCAACAAAGAGCCCCATTAACATCTCACCATTCATGTTATCATTGTCTTCCTGTTTTTCAGCTGAACCGTACTTTCCAGAATTGGAATTACACTGTGTATGTGGTCAATATCAGGTAAATTAAGGAGGAAGATGTTTATGCTGCATTCCTTTGGAGAATTAGCCCACCCTAAGTGATGTATTTTTCTTTTATAGCATCCATCCAGGCTCTGTAAAAGAGGGAGCAAGAGAAAAAAGAAGTATTAAAAGGTAACATTTTAAAATACATTTTCTCAACAGAGACAGCACCTGCTGTTACAAGTGGCTTTACAACCGGCTTTATTGTCTATTATTGGATTCACTGTCTATTATTTGGCATATGCTGCAAGTCTGTAAACACATGACTGTTAACAAGCTGCGTGTTCTGGATGTGTTTAGAAAACTAATACTGGTTATCATGTTTGTTTTGGTTTAAACCTCCTGAGCTTTAAACCTTAACAGATAATTTTTTTCAGATCTCAGGTTTCATCTCTCATAGAACTGAATATAGATATGATATTTAAGTTGTATGGCAGGCCCAGCTTCCTTTAGCAACAAAGTTTGGTACACTGTTATCTTTGGTACACAGCATTTGTTGTCTTTAATCCAGAGCCTTTTGAGTTAATAGACATTTTAGTAGATGCAAAACACTGAAAAATCATGTTAGAATTGAAAGCCAAACTAGTGTGAGTTAAACTATTTACCATATGCTCTCATTTCCTGACTTCTGCTGGGCTTTGAGGCGCTGCAGTTGGAACAACCTCAAAGGCAGCTGAAGAAAGTTAGATGGGTCACACCCCCTGAAAATTTGGCCTCCAGGGGTTTCTTTGAAAGCAGCAGGCTGATTTCTGAAGGATGTATGGGGAGGGAGGGAATCTTAGGACAAAATTAAGGAGAGGAAACCAAGACATAATTAGTCTTGTGAGGATGGGGCAGTAAGTGGTTATGGGATGTATCTGTTTGCTGTGTAGGCAAAAGTCCCATAGAAAAGGACTTTAAAGGCTAACTCTTGAGAACCATTATGATAATGGCAGTAAAAGCTAGGCTTTTTAGTTTCAGAGATAGCCCAGTATTCCTAATTTACCATCAGGAAGCAGCTAGTGATGCTTCCAGTTTTCTACAGAGTTTACCCAGATGTGAAAAGATCTGTAAAAAATAGTGTCTCCTCCCCACATAGCCACAGCAGAATGACAGCTTTTACTGGCAAAACCATTTAACTGGTAAGCCCGGTCTCTGAACGGGCTATTTTGCTGCTTGACCTAAATTTGCAGTAGGGTGTAGTGATGTGGGCAGGATTTTTTTTCACCCTTCTAAATGATATGGTTATGCCAGCAATGCCTTTCAAGTGGAGACCATGCCTCAGGTCTTACCAACAATCCAAGTGCTGAGGCTAGCAGCCCAGCTGCACACCTGATTTCTTCTTGTCTCACCTTTCCACCATCCTGTCCTCTGGATTTTTTTTTTCTTCCTGGTCTACTAAAAAAAGGTAAAGAGGGAGAAATTAGACTATCAATTTCGCTTTCCCTTTTCTTTTCCTCCCTTTTTGACATGCAGTGAATATGCCACTACATTACTTCTCATAATGTATTACTCTTATGGGGAAGTAACCCCATTTCTATTTATTTTGGTCATCATATGTAATTTCAGAGGCAGTGAAATTACATGTTCATAATATGTCATGAAGTTTTTCAAGGGAGGCCTGGTCTAATGAGAAGCTAGTTTTCTCGTAGGTTCTAGTGCGCTTTGTGTCAAGGTCAACTGGCATTTTGTCATGATTCTGAATAATTTAGTATAAATGCTAACCACATCACACAAAATGTTGATGTTCTCCAGATAACCAGGAGTGTTATGCTGTGAATGTTTTCTTAGAAAACAAGATGAAAAAAAGAAGTCAAGATTCAGCCCAAGCTAGAAAACCATTTGTGGTAACATAGAGACAGTTAAAACTCTAAGTGAGCTACGTGATATGTGACTAACGAAAATTACACCTGTTACACATTGTATATGCACATATACATATATAGGAATATGTATACACAGGATTTGTTGCCCTTTTTCATATATCTTTCATGTCTTGCTGCATTTTCATGCACATCATTTACCTCTCACAGAAGAAACATTTGGGAAAAGTTGATTGAGGCAGCCTTAGGTCTTAGTTCTTCTGAGTATATATCTATGCTTGTACATCCTTCCCTTCTGAAACAAAAGATCAGCTTCCCAGGAGCCTTCAGTGTTCCTGGCTTTACTAACCAGACTGCCAGTTTTTTGAAGTTACTAGGTTTTGCAAGGAAGAACTCTGGTGAATTTCTGAAGATCCAGAAAGCAAACTTTTTTTCCTACTGCTTCCCATTCATTGCTTTCAAGATCCTCTGTTAGGTTTTCCACTTTCTTGGATTTTCCCTGGATAGGATTCTTAGAAAATCCTACGAGACACTAGGGTAGCATTTGAGAGTATAAAAAAAAAAATTAACAAGTTAGCAGTTAGAAGTTCTTAATACCTGATGGAAGTAATGGTAATTTCTCACTGCCCAGATAGCCCACTGAAATGTTATGGCTGAGTTATTGTGTGTAACTTGCTGACAGTGTGATTTCATGCAGTTAATATTAAATAAATATTCATATAAAATATATCTGTGAATAGTTGTCCAAATATTTTCTTATTTCTCCATTCTGCATAGTCAAGAACAAGTCTGTTGCAGTCTTAGACATTCTACTATTTCCCTTAGTTTTTAAGTACTTATTCTGTTTACTTTCTCATTCATCTGAATAGAAATTCACTCCACAGTTAAAATTTAAGGCAATCCATAACTATCATGGTCTTAACTTTATCTTTTAAAGAATTGAACATATTAGTTCTTAACTCTAACTCACTAAGCCTTATTTCCCTTGTCTGAAGTTTCCACAAGATCATAGCCTTTTTATTTTTAAGGCACTATCGTAATTCTTAAAAAATGCCCTTGAAGAAGGTTTTTCCTCTCTTTACATGAATTCATGTTCTTATCATTCAGATCACATATGTTTGTTTTCCTTTTCTTTTGGATTAGTATTTTATACAGCAGTAAAAAAACCAACTAACAAAGCAACCTTCCCCAGCCCTTTCTGTGTGTTTGCTTTGCTTCACCCTAATTCACCAGACTGCTGCATTATCAAGTAACTTCAATTTTCAGTCTCCTCACCTAGTCTTCTTGCATGTGAAAGGAGGAGAATTGTTAGAATGATTCAGGGAAGAAATAGAAGCTGGAAGGTAAGAAGCTGGCTATTTTGGTCACCTTAAAAATAGGTGTTTTCAAAAAAAATATTTTAAACTGTACTGCATTCTGGAGAAAAGCAAAACAAAACAAAATTATTGAAGTGGATTGTTGCTCTTTTATTGGTGTGTTCTATGATCTGCAGAAATCCAAAGTACACTGTGCTTATTAGGCATTTGTGTACCTGGTGATGAGAGACAGAGTGCCAAGTCCAAAAGTGCATATTATTATCAGCACCTTTAATACTGTGACATCTCTGGATGACAGCGGTATATATCAAGTTAATACTTTGGTAGATTATTAACTACTTTAATAGACAGAATTTTATCCCAGCTGTATTTGACTTTGTGTCCATGTTTAATTTTTTCCTCCAGTCATACTGTTTCCATCTAGGAACAGGACAGCTGTTCAAAACAGACAGGAATTCATAAGCATGGCTTGTGGATATAGCTCTTTCTTTGTTCCCCATTGTTTTTGCACAAACCTTTGAAAGTGAAACCCATCTGTGGATTTTATGTGGATAAACTGCAAATGTCTATGTTTCTTTCAGTAATTATTTGCCTTTTATGACTCTGCAGCTTTGTCAAGACTTTCTGCAACTGCTGAGGCTGCTTTTCTCAGAAGGGTCCTATTGATCTTAGGTTTTGTCAGATATACAGTGCTGCCTCACAGTAGGGGAATTGGTCTTTAATAAACAGCTCAGCTTCCCTGCTTCTCCTTTCTTCTTTTATTTTGGAAGTAATTTTCATAATTAACTTATAAACTTTCCTCCACTTAACATACAAATAAGTTCTTGCTTGTTCCAACTTCCACAGCTTGATTGTCATAATTTTGGCCTATTTCCAGTGGTCAATTGCTTCTACTATGAGAAATAACATTAATGTTAATACTATTAAACATCTCATCCAAATTAAAAAACACACTGGTAGCTGTGTGTGTGAAGACTAGTAAACCTAAACAGAAATCCCGTCTCTTAGGAACAAAAATAGAAATGGGAAAATCAGAACTGCCTGTGCCTAGTTCTGCTTTTTGAAGTCTGTGGGAGTTTTGCCACTAGTGTCAGTGAGACACATTCAGTCTCCTGCATGCCATGTTCTTGGGTGTAGTTTTGCTTAATGTGAAGTTTAAGGCACTTGGATAAAACTTATGTTAATTATGTTGGTTAGTAGTTTTAGACAGGAGTTAGCAACATCAGAGCAGCATAATTTTGCTTTTCTAGTCCAGAGTGAAGTGTTAGGCTTTTTACATTCTTCGTATATTGCTTCAAATTATTTGTTATGAAATAATTATACTATTTTTGCTATAAATTAACACATCTGGGATGTCTACTGCTATTTTAAAAATTTTCCTGAATTCTACTTGAGAGTCTTTAGGAATGACTTAGACCTGGCCCATGTCTACTCTCAGCAACTTCAATTTCAGTATTATCAAAGGCAGTAATGGACAGCCTTTACTAGGGCTGAGAAACGTTTTAAAATGCTGCATAATGTGCACATTACATGTAATATTTCTGTTTGAAAAACCAGCCAGCAAAGCACCAAACAAAAGTCCTCAGGTTTCTCCACAGTGTCCTTCTGGCATCTTGTGTCTGTGACCTGCAAAGCCTTCATTACAGATAGAGGAAGTTGGGAATTCCTTTTGAGTGACTGAAGGATGATCCCTTCTTAGTCTCCTGCTGAAGCTGCTTGCTCTTGGACCAGCTTGCAGTTACTTCCTTTGTCTTTCCACTGACTTTAACTAGATTTAGTGTAGGTCTGACATTGTTAGATGCTGTTTTTAGAAAAGTAGTGCACTGGGGAAAGGGGAAGGGGGGTTTCAGAACATAGTCCAAGTGTAACCAAAAACTCATTTCAGCAAAGACCAACTGTTAAATGTGAGTGATTCCAGGCCTTTCTGTTTTGGCTCTTTGCAACATTCTGTAATAATGAATAGCCTTTATGCCAAATTATCACATATTATAAGTGCCTTCTGTTGCAAAACCATAGCTGATTGTATTCCCACACCAGATCTGCATGGAGCAGAAAGGCTCAGAGACATAAGAACAGGCACAGAGGCATGATCATGGTGCTTGCAGCACTGTTCTGCTACAATGGTCATTAAAAATAAAAGCATCCTAAGCCTTCCTTTTAAGTTAATGTTCCAAAAAGTAGCTGCAATTTTTATTTTTGTGTCCTGAAGTCTTAGATTTTAAACTGTAACATCACCTTCTCCTAAGAAAGGAAACTCTTCATTCTTGACATTACTTTGAATGTGTCTGTTAAGCCGAGTCATATTTTTTTGCTCTCTGTTCTGAACCTTTTAATAGTATTGCATTCAAAATTGCCTCAAGTTTATCCACAACTCACATGCTTTTGTAGAATGCAATTAGTTTCCCTCTACTTACATATTTATTTTGTCTCATTCTGTGTGTTTTCTAACATTCTGTTTGCTCTTTGTGTGGCATCTTCACTGAGTGACTTATGCAGTAGTCAACTCTGGTTTTGTCTGTCTGGTTACTGCGAAGAAGTTAGTACTGTTCACAGGTGACTCTGTAAGCCTACCTGTGCTGCCAGTCTTGAGTTATAGCTACCCATCACTAATTGTCTTCAGAGCCAACATAACAGCAAGATTGGTAAAGAATGTAATGCTTACAACTTTTTAAAATATGCTGAGGCAGTTAGCAATGAAATTCCCAGTGACTTTTAGTCCCTGAGTACTTAGCTTCTTTAAAAATAACTCTTTATATTCTTTAAATCAAGTGACATTAACTATAAAAGAAATTGATAGTGTTCTGTGAAACAGCTTGGCAACAGTTATTCAGTATTAATTCAGCCTGTCTAGTGCAACAGAAAAGAGAAATGTGCATTGCTAATTATCAACTACATCTCTTCAGGTGCAAGGCAGTCTGTGATGCATGGTTCATATGGTTTGTTAATCCTTCCTTCAGACTCCTCATATCGTGTAGCAGTGAGACCACAGCCCGTGTGTAGGCACACTGTCCTGGAATAGCTCTGAGTCACGCTGCCAGAGAATAAAGCTGGCTTTGTGGTACAAGCCATAGCAGCACAGGCTCCACCGCCGCCTCCTGTGCCTCTGATGAGCATGCAGCTTCGTAAATTCCTCTCTCTGAGCCAGCTTAGCTCAACAGACTAGGACAAAGTGGGAGAGACACTAGTCTTCCCCTGCTTTTCTGCTTGCTCCAGATGTCACCATTTCAGTCCGAGAAAAGAGAAACATATTTACCTACACCAAAGTCCTTTTTTTTTTTTTTATATCAATAGCAGTAAAACTGGCAGTACAGGTTACTGTAGATGAGGTGTAATTTGGAATTGATTATTGCTGTGAGAATCTATCTGCTTTTATATGGTACACAATAAAAGATTTTAAGTTGGGTGCAGCAAATCTGGTGACACCAGCAGAACATGGCAGCGTTACCATTTATTTGAGTGTAGGCCTACGGTTTCCCAAATCAAGAATTTGTTCTTCACCATTAAAATGTTTTCTTTTTGTGATCTGAGTGTGGCAAAAGTGGAAGGAAGCACTCAGCTTCATATTGCGTCAGCTGTCAAGTTAAAAGGTACTTATTTACTTTGGGAAGATAGCATGAGTCATTCTGAAAAGTTTATAGAAATTGTTTTCATCACAATATGGAGTAGGCTCTTATTATAGAGTATACATGACTTGGGATCTAAGAGTTTCTCAGAAAACAAGTAACAGATCAGTTTAAGAGATTATTTTTATCAGTACTTCATTATCAATACTTTTCTCTATAATTTTTCAAGATAACTGCAACCAATTCTACCTCATCTATCATTATGCATTCTATTTTGTTGCTGTTATACCTCTGCACAGTTACAGATACTAAATATAATTTTGGTTAGTTGTGAGTCCTGAAACAGGCAGCTTGGCAGTAGTGATGACAGTTCAGAACTTCTGTTTCGCAGCCAGAGTGCTGAGGTAGGGAGTGGCATCAGTATATTAAGTTTTCCCCTTCTGAAGTAAAGGGAATAGACAAGTGGAGCCAGGATCTTTTAGGAAAAATGATTAAGTGCCAGGAGACTCTGGGGCTGAAGTACTGAAGGGCTGAAGGAATTGGCAGTCCAGTAGGCAATTTCCATGCTTCTGCTAAAAATAAATGCCGCAATAAACGTGTGCCTTGTAACATATCTGAGGTATACAGCAAAAGCCTGCTAGTACATATCTACCCGACTGAGGCTGTTTGTCATATATATATTAAACACTCCACAGAAACCAAAGGAATGTTAGGAGGAACACAGTATATCTGAGAGCAGGACTGGAGCAACCTGGCCAGAGATAGTTGTAATTTCTCTGCTAAAATACATCCGTTGGGAAAAAAGCAAGCCAAGCCAGCAGGTGGTCTCATTTTTATCTTTGTTCTCCAGCAGGAAGTTACCAGTAAAACAGTGAATGTGGCAAGAAAAAAAAGAAAAGTGTGCTGCTGTTCAAGGACAGTAAAAGTAAACAACCAACCAAAACACCACCAAGCAGGGACTGTGTATATTTATTTATTTATTTAGTTGCATCTGCAAAAGTTAACTGTGGGAGTATATAGTTCACATTCATGATTTCTTTATGAGTTTTGGACTTTACTTTTCTTTTTTATTTTCTTTTTCCTAGATTGAGAGGTTGTTTTCTAATGCCAGTTGTTTAAATGCCATTTCACTAATGAGAGAGTACTTCAGAATTATTGGCTGAAGTTACTGAGTTTTCAGAATGATGCTTTACAGAAAGAGAGTTAAATTTACCATTTTAGAGCAACATCTGTACACTAAGCTGTAGTTTTGTACTGTACTAGATTAGGCACCTCTGGAAAGTGCAATTCTGAGCTGTCATCATGAGGATGTCTCTCTGGAAGATTTTTTTTTAAATGAAGTTGTGGTCTGTCTAGGAAGCAGTACCTGAAAACCCTACTAACTCTATTTAGCACCCCTGTGGGTTTTTTGTCCTTCTCTTCTTTCTGTAGACCACAAGACCCTTTAGCTCACTGTTGCTTTTTTGCATGGGGGGCACAGGTGAAAGCAACTCCGATCGGTGTGGGCCCTGTTCACTGTATGTGTGCTGGCAGTGCTGTCACTTCCCAGGCTGCCAGGAATGGCTCACACACTGCAAAGATCTGTCTTTATTCAGGCTGATGGGTATCCAAGGGCAAGGCTAAGATGAAGAGAGCCCAAAGCCAGTTTGCCTTTTCCTTTTTTCCACATTTCAGCTCCCATGGAGATCCAATGTTCCATGCTTTAGTGGCATCACCTCCTACTAGTCAGAGCCAAGCAATGCTCTTGGGTAACGACATATTCTCATCTCCTTATGTCTCAGGAGGAAAATTCTGGGCCTTCCACTGTGAGCTTATTTCCCTTGTCCTGCTAGAGCTGCTTTGCCTGTTCATGATTTCCCTTCCAGAAAAGCTATACTTTTGGACAAGGGTGGGGACTGTTCTATTTCTCTCACAGGAAAGAGACTTGGGCACTTTGAACTACTTCTTGTGCCCAAGAAAGTAGCAATGGGCTACAGTACAAAACAGCTATTAGTGCTCAAACTTGAATTACTCATCTGAGCAACTCGACTTTACAACTAAAAGCTTCAGAAGTGTGTCAAAGTGTTTTTCATTCCATCGAAATGTAGAGACTTAAATGTTAGGCATCTGTTCTTTGTTAATATTCTAGTCTTCCTCTGTAGTCAATGTAGAGATAGATCCTTTGGAGGCTGACTTATTCCATCCTGACAAGTTTTGTGAGGTGAGATGAATCAGCTCCTAAGCTCCTAAGCCATCAGCAACCAGATTTTTAAAATTAATTAGGGCCCATTTAGAATTCACAATTCTATGGTTTCATCTTTTGAAATAATGTTAACTCTTCTAAAAACATTTCTTAGCTCTTTTAATGAAATTTACCAACTATATTTTCTTATTGTGGCCTTATATATACAAAAATTACTTACAGATAACATGCAGCATTGTCTTGGTGACCCTGTTCCATACTCAGAGTTTGTCACATATTTTTATTTCCACACATTTGGCCTCTGCTGTTCTGACTCAAACACCCATGTAATTTTCCTTGTAGTTTTGGTGTTTTGGCACTTCTGGTTTATAATTCTACAAACAACATCAATTTAGAAGAGGAAGACATCCGTCAGAAGCTCATAGATAATAATCGAACCATGGAAGAAGGATATAAGCTTCATACTGTGGATGTTGATCCAGTGGGTAAGTAGTGTTCAGCTTTGTAACACAATATATTTGTTTTGCTTCTCTATAAATAAGCATCTTCTGTGTTAAAATAATTGCTCATTTCTAAATGTCATGACTGTTTCAGATTTTAAGTTGTCCCTGTAAGCCTTGTTGTTCCACTAATCTCAGAAAGCCATGCTCAAGATATCACTTTTAACACTAACACATTTCCTCTGGTAGTTTGGGGATAAAGACTATGTTTTACAGCCAGAGATAAAATGAGACAGTTTGGACCTCCAAGGCCCCTCATCCCCACTTCTCAATGTTCTTTGTGCTCCTGTCAGCTGCTGCCCTTTATCTTCTTTTAGCTCTCATCTTTTCCCATTCATCTACTACCAGTCAAAGATTGCTCTTCCTTTGGGAGGGAGGAGGTGGTGACTGGTGGAGTGCAAATGGGTGCAGCATGCACGTTCAACTCTTTCCCTTGAGCAGCAGCAGTATATATGATCTGTTGTGCACCCCTCTGCTGCCACTCTATAGCAAACAACTAAGCATTTCATTTGCTGACTGACTGATGAGCTGAGGACAAAAAATGGAAGATGATTAAGTGGAGAAATTTATTATTAACACTGATATACTCATTTTTACAGAAAAATGTTTAGCTGAAGAAAACCCTCCAAACTATTTTTGGCCAGATACCAGACCTACTGTGACCAACTTCACATTTTGCCATGGGAGCTCAGTTCAGACTGCATCAAGAACCTGGTAGGTGTTCAAATATCTGAGAAGCTGAGTTGTTTTGGATGCAACTTTCTGGTTATACGATTAAACTATGTTCTCCATAATGGTTGACAGTGGCTGGTATTGTATTTCAGGAAAATGGTTTCTATACTTTGAGATATTATGTGGGTACAGTAAGAGTATGTACTTCATTGGTAAGAAAAAAAGGCTCATTTACCACTTCTGTAGGGCATATTGAGACCCAAAAATAAAACATGCTCAAAATGACTATAAAAATAGCACCTTCTTACAGAATGAAACTGCTTTATTTGAGTCATAGAATCATAGAATGGTTTAGGTTGGAAGGGATCTTTAAAGGTCATCATGTTCCACCCTCCTTGCCGTGGACAGGGACACCTTCCACTAGACCAAATTACTCAGAGACCTGTCCAGCCTGACCTTGAGCACTTCCAGGGATGGATCATCCACAACCTTTTTGGGCAACCTCGTCTAGCATCTCACCACCCTCAGGGTAAAACATTTCTTCCTAATATCTAGCTGAAACCTAATCTCTCTCATCTTGAAACCATTCACAATTGTTCTGTGCCTAAATGCCCGTATGAAAAGTCCCTGTCCAGATCTCTTGTAGCCCCCTTTAGGTGCTGGAAGGCATCTATATGGGGTCCCCAGAGCCTTCTCTTCTCCAGGCTTAACAACTCCAAATCTCTCAGCCTGTCTTTTTAGGAGAGGTGTTCCAGCCCTCTGATCATCTCTGTGGACTTTCTCCAACAGGTCCACATTCTTATTATCCTGGAGGCCCCAGAGTTCTGTGCAGCACTCCAGTTGAGGCCTCATGAGAGCAAAGGGCCAGAATCACTTCCCTTGACCTGCTGGCCATACTGCTTTTGATGCAGCCCAGAATATGGTTGGCTTTCTGGGCTATGAATGCTTATTTCCTGGTCACATTAAGCTTCTCTTTTACCAATATCCCCAAATCCTCCTCTTCAGGGCTGCTTTCAATCCATTCGCCTCTCAGCCTGTATTTGTGCTTGAGATTGCCCTACCCACGTGCAAGACCTTGTACGTGGCCATGATGTTTATGTTACTGAAAACAAAGTTTCACATTTGCTACCATTCCACTCCTAGTATCGGACTTGTGTAAGAAATAGAATAAAATTCTATGAATTTGAGATGTGTATTTGGTATAATCCAGAACATTTCATCTCATGAGGGAAAAAGAAATTGTGAAACAAATGTTTTGCCACTACTTAGTCATAATTGAAGGTGGGGATAATCTTATGCTTAAAGGCTTGAACTTGTATTTTTAAGGTTTAGGATAAATTTTCCCTAATGTAGGCTTTCTTTGTTAACATCTACAAAAGACTTTGACTCTCTATCTCTATTTCCTGCTTGTAAAATGGGAATGTTATTACTTCTGTTGATATATCACCAAAACACTATGGCTTTTATCTCCTTTGAGTGCCTTAAATGTGGTTATGATGATGCAATATTAATTAATTTCTTCAGTATTTACCATTAAATACAATATATTAGTCTTATCTACCCACGTTGCATCTGGAACATGTTCTGAGAAGACCTGATCTCTTACTTCTTGAAAATAGTATGGTAACATGGATATGAATCAGCTTTGAGTTCTGTGCCAAACAGGAAAGCAACCTGCATTATATTTAAATAACTCACTTCCTCAGCCTCTTAATCTCTTACAAGAACTGATTCTGATTGACCAACTTTTGTTGTAGAGTGAGTAGTGCAGAAGTCAAGTTGTTTTTATGTCAGAGCCACAGAATCATTAAAATTTAAGGTTTCTGGCCTTTGCTGTCCCAGTATTGCTTATCTTTATTGTTCATTTGGAGTCTACACAATACCATTGATTGTATACAACACTTCCCATAAAAAAAAATTACTGAGTTCTACCCTATGCTGTGCTTTCCTTGCCTCTGCCTCCACTAGCTCTTGCCAATATGGAGCACTGGTGGGATGTGTTTTGAAAGAAGAGGAAGCTCTTCTAACAGTTTCTTCTAGTCCTGTGCATTCCACACTAGAAAATAACCTGCTGGTGTGCTGTTATAATAAATGTGATTAGCTGAGGAATAATGTTATTCTCTCATGTGCTGAGTAAAAAGACAGGATTTTCCCATTCACAATCCTGCCTTTACCATGCTATGGTAACACGATTATCTTTAAAGAAAACTGAGGAGGTGTGTCTAATTTTGGAGCCATTACAGAGTGACAAAGTTGATTAAGGCACTGGAGCATCTCTTGTTACAAGGAAAGGCTGAAGGATCTGGGCCTGTTCAGCCTCAAGAAGATGAGGGCACCTTATCTATGTCTGTAACTCTCTGAGGGGAGGGTGTCGAGTGGATGGAGCCAGGCTCTTCTCAGTGGTGCCAAGCAATAGGACAATAGGCAACTGAACTGGACAAGACAGAAACTGATGCACAGGAAATTCCACCTGAATATGAGGAAGAACCCCATTACCGTGTGGGTAACCAAGCACTGGAATAGATTGCCCAGAGAGGTTGTGGAGTCTCCCTCACTGGAGATACTCAAAAACCCTCTGGACGCAGTTCTGTGCAGTGTGCTCCAGGATGATCCTGCCTGAGCAGGAAGGTTGGACCAGATGACCCACTGTGGCCTCTTTCAATCTGACCCATGCTGTGATTCTGCGATTCTGCATTTTGCTGTGGTAGGGCTTTAAAATAAAAAAAAAAAAAAGGTAATCTTTATATCTGCCCCTTACTTTGGATCTAGATCTGAAAGTGACCTGCCCTAGTTTTCATGGGTGTCATACATTTATATCTTCATATAGCTCCTGTGCATGTTCTTCTGAGAGGTATTATGTCTTGCAATTGACTTGATCAAAGCTGTTTATGTCAAGGAGAAATTACAGAAGCAGCACCCGACTAGGCAAAATAGGGGCATAATTGTTTGTGTTACATTTGTGTCTTTCCTGAAATACAAGGCCAGAATTTCTACTGAAGCAGTTTGTCAAATCAGTATTGGAATCAGCCCAGAATTTGTCCCAAAGAACTAGGGTTTCTCTCAGCACTGTTACTTAATCGATCACATACTTTGACTGTCAAGTATTCATATTGTGTCTCAATAGGGGCCATGTTGCTAGAAGTGTTGTGAATTGAGAGGAGTGGACCACTGTGACACCTACGTAAAAATTATGAAATATTTATGTAATTTTGTTACTGTACTTCATGTGAACTTTGTCATTTTTCCTCTCTAGCTATTTAGGTCTGCAGAATTATACATCATACTGGGGTCAGCCAGATCTTAGAAACTGCACAGGTGGGTATATTGATGTTGGTCTTTGGCTAAAGGAATAGTGTGGTAGACTTTGATTACTTCTTGCTATAAGGACATTACATTAAGGAAGAATATCCTTCCTCTTTATACTAAGTAGTTTAAATATCTTTTAAATAATCAGTGCAAAGTAAATAACTAAACTCTGAGGAAGGGCACCAAGTTCAATTCAGCTCACCAGTTAAAAGCTCTGGATACCAATTACTGAAATAAATCAAACTTTCCAGGCAGTTTAAGCAAGAGTAGAGGGAGGTGGTATTTTGCCTCTTTGATATTCAAGTCAGGACAAATTTTTAAATGTTTCCAATGCCTGTAGCTGCCAGGGGAAAGACTCCCACTCTCTTCACTGAACTTACGATCAGACATTTTCAGATTTATTCTGTTTGTAAAATACCCCTTGATGTCACTCTGGCCAGAAAGGAGTACTAAAATAAAAAGACAACAATTTTATGGCCCCTTTTTTTAATGCCAGAGCTAATGAAGAGAATTATACTCTGGTGTGTATTTCAGAGCACCTACAAGCAAGCTCCTGTTATGAAATACTTTTTTGGAGAAGCCTCTTTTTCTTTCTTCAGTGGTAGAGGTGTCCTAGGGAGCCTGGCTGCCTAACTTATTTGATTGAGTGCTTGCAGTCAGACTATAAGAAAACATCATGTCATGTGAAATGAACATTCTACAGTAAATGTACCAAAAGCTGTATTATAAAAAAACAACTTTAAAAACCCATAGCCAGCTGCAGACTAATGAAGCCTGATCTTTCAAAATCTTACATATCTCAAGTATTTTGATATTGTAAAAGGTTAGCTTTTACATTAGTTTTTGTCCAGGTGGCATTGAAAGTACAGTTTAACGTGATTTACACTAATGTTTTCCTATTTGACACACTATCAAACTTTCCTTACCAGGAGGATTCCTCTCATGAAGTTTTCTTGTGTATCATGCTTGCCAGCCCTCTGAGTAAGAGAACCATCCTCTGAAAGAAATGAAACATTTGCAACAGAGTCAGACTTTCTTAAAAGAGTGAATACTTTTTCAGTAATAGTGATTTTGAATCCATTTGTTTCACTTTAACAGTGAAACTGGTTTTCCCAGCAAAAGAGAAAGGATAGCATAAGGAAAAAAAAAGAGAGAAAATAGGCTGTTTATTCCTTTCTTTTTCTTTCAATCAGCCCTTTCAATAATCATTCTGATTTACACACTCAAATCAAAATACAGATGCGGCCAATGAGGACAGTATATAATCAGCAGGTTGTATATACTTTTTCATAAAATTATAAATTTGACAAGATGATAAAATCCTATGTTCATTCAAAGTACCATAGAATGTTCTCTAGATTTCAACAATGAGGATAAAAACTTGTATTTCTAGATTACTTCATGACTGTAATGCATTATTTTGTCTTTTTACTTGATTGTATGCTTACAGAAAATGCAGCTGATATAGCCAATCAGCTTCTGAATCTCACTGGCGAAGGGCAGCAGCTAACCTCAGACAAAGTAAATGATGTTGTACAGAAGCTCAAAAAAATTGTGAACGATGAAGATATCGATGAATCTCTGGGTTCTACTGTGGTGACAATTTTTTCCAATATTCTAACGAGTTCAGATAGTGTATTGGCAGCCTCATCTTCAGAGTAAGTATTTCTGCATTTGAGACAAGGTTTTGAGAGCAACCTGCAAGGCTGTAAGGATTCATCCTTCCATGTATAGGCAAACAATTGCAGCACAAAAAATCAAACTTTTCTGATTTCCATCAAAAAGAATTTTCCAAATTAGAGACACAAATATTTCTTCTTGTACTAAAATTAATGTGCATGACAAAGACAAAGTATTCGGATGGAAAAGAAGCCTTCTGATACATGACACAGCAGAGTTATAAGTATTGTTGGAAAATTATTTCAGGACCAGTGATATGTAGTCAGATAGCTTCTGTTAGTCCAAAGCTTTTGTTTTCGAGAGAGGTGCGTAAGTTTACAGTCTAACAGTCTCCTTATGAATACACAGATGGGTGATAAAAACATAGTCAATAACAAGAGAATCATCTTTTCATATGGGGAGCATACGGAGCCCAGGTGGGTCTTTTTTTCTGTATTCAGTCTTTAGAATAATTTTATTTCTGTTTTTAGGGCTCTAAAAACTATTGATGCCTTGGCTTTGAAGATCCATTTCACTGGACCATCCATGAGTATTTCAACACGAAATCTTGCACTTGGAGTGTCTTCTATAAATTCAACTTCATTCAAAGGTGGTTCTTTCAGCGTCAGTCCACAGAATAATGCGTCTGATTTCCAGGTATGGAACAAGCAGTTGTATTTGAACGTGAAATGTGCCTGTTGTTCCAAGTGTGTTTACTGTGGTTCCTATAAAACCACTTACAACTCCCAGTTCTCCCCGTACTTTCTATTTCCTTCTTCCTGCAATCATCCAAACAGACTAATGTAGTATTTCCTTGAGTGACAGGAAACACAGATAAACTCATGTTCCATGCGGATAAAAAATAATTTGCTTATAAATCCAGAACACACTTGACCCTTTTTTAGTTTTGTGAGGTTTTTTCAGTAGTGAAAAAAGAAAATAAGCAATCTGTTTTATTACCTATTGTACACTAGCTAACAACTCCATTGATGCCTTTCAGCTTTAGAATAAGACACCTGGATGTAGGTATCTACATACATATTTCTTCAGATGCAATAGGTCTTCAGTTTTCCAGTACGGTTTTATCTTTTACTTACTGCTCAAAGAGACCTAGGACTGATCCTGTTGTCCACACACCGGTTGATAGGCTTGTACCATTTAGGATGCCTGAGATGGTTCAAGTTATTCATGTGGAGTTTGACCAGCCTAGACAAGACCAAAAGAAACAGAGATCACTCAAAATGCAGGAAGGTCTCCAGTGCTTCAGTATCTAGACAGGCCAGTAGAGTTATTTATTGTCACCTCATAAATATTATTTCTCTTTTTTGTTTCTTCCCCACAAATAGAAAAAATCAGACATCTGAAAGTTTGAAGAAGTGTTTGAGATGCACATGAGCACGTGTAATATTTTCCAGAAGTTCCTTTGAAATCTGTAGTAATGAGGTGCTGAGAGTTTTTAAATTTCACTGTATGCCCAACTGCATCTTACAGCACCTAAAAGCTTTTAGAAGTGCAGTACAATGTACTTTTTTTTTTCAGTTAAATAGGAAGTCTATGACAGAGGTAATGTAATCTCAGTTTCCTCAATGTTTAACCATTCAAGTACAGTGAGCCTTACTTGGAGAAACACACAGAAAAAGAAAAAAATCTGCTGCTATTTGGGCCAGAGGAACCAAAATTGAATTCAACAAAATATGGAATTATGAAAACAGTTAAAGACTAATCTTTAAAGATCTAAGAGACTAAGACTAATCTTGAACAGTAGTAGTAATACAGTAGGCTTTAGGCCTTTCACATGTGTATAGACTTAGGATTAAAACTCAAATGCTGGTTTAAATAGATACAAATAGATTTGAGTTTTCACATATTTATATTCATAGACATTTTGGCTAAAATTTCTTTGAATCAATTTTATCATAAATTTATCACAAGCTACTTTTGTTTAGCTCTCATATTAATGAAGCTCAATAGCTGATTGTTTTCAAAGGAATGTTTCTCTTCCAGCTTTCATCCTTTATTTATGGAAAGAGGAAAGGAAAAATTCTAAAACCAGGTTTTGGATGTTCTCACGTATAACAAGAATTGCCATCTGTGGCTTGAGGACATCCAGGAATTTTCTCGTCCTGGAACCATTTATTACAGCACTGTCTAAATAATAATAAAATCCAAACTCCGTCAAAGTATTTATAATGTTCCTATTGGAACATAAGTTTCTTCTCAGACTTTCATATTTCCAACAGCTGCTTGAGAATTCTTAGCATCCTTCCTACCAGAAAAGACTTCAGCAGCTGTGGTCACTGCTTATATTTTCCATGCTTGTCGGGAAAGATACTTGCTATCCCTCCTGGAGGGAGATTCCCTTGTGAAAGGCCAGGTTTTTCACCAGTGATGTGATGTTCTATCCTAGGCTCATCAGGGAACAGTAAACTCTTCAAGTTGTATGTCAGAATGTTTCCAGATTTTATTTCATATTTTTTTCTTAAAAGTAGATATCAAGCAAATGTATCCATGGCAATTTGGAAAGATTCTATTTCAGTCCCCTATGTCTTTATGTTTCTTGCCAAACCTTTGACTAAGCTATGTTTTGGTGATTCATATTATTAAATTGTTCCTGTAATATATCCATGCTTCTTTAGAGAAGCCTCTTCTGCTCTATTTGCAGACAATGCCTAATGGGACATCTTTATCACACACCCACTTTACTGTGTCAGAATTACCCTCTGAAAAGCTGTTTTTCAATTACATTTATCCCTGTCAGGGGACATCTTTGAACCCCTTCTTACTGATTTCCAAGGGGTGTCTGTTATTCACAGTAAACCAGTGAATAATGTGTCAGTAGCCTATGACTTTCTGTTATTTCTAACTTTCTATTAGCTAGTGGTGCTTTTAAAATCAAACATCTGATTGTGGGAGCCAAAAATACATGACCAGGATGTCTCTGGGGTAATCAGAAGTGTGAGTTCCCATAATATCACAGTAAAATTCTGAAACATTTGTATAGACACAGGTCATATTAGTGTTGATTGGTTCTAGACCCATGTTTAGCTATCTCTGTGTAAAGCTGTGAACCCAGTTGTGGGCAACAGATAGTTTGTTTTTCATTTGAACATGTTCTGTTTTTTTTTAATTTAACAGATAGATTTTGACAAGGATCAGACAAGTGCTATTGCTTCTGTTGTTCTGCCACCAAGTTTACTGAAGAATTTAAGCCAAGATGAATTTGAAGTTATATCCAGGGCCCAGTTTACTTTCTTCAATAAAAATGGTCTTTTTCAGGTAAATATTAGTGTGTTTGAAGTCATTCAGATAGGGTGAGTCAAAGTCAACTGCTAAAAATTTCCTGTAATCATTTCACAGCATTTTGTAAGTTCTAGGAATTAAAAGACGATAGCAAATGTAGGCACCAAAGACAGTCTTATGCTCAGAGTGACAATAAGTTGAAGTGCCCAAGGTGGGTTAAGGTCAGTACTTTGACTGCAAATTCCTGTCACATGTAAGATAAACTTTTTCTCAGGGTAATCTGTGGGAAACCATATCCCAACTGCTTATAAGCAGAGGAAAGTAGCATGTTCTCTTAAAGTGCATAACTTGTGTTAAAGTGCATTAATGTAAGTCCTTGATGTTCAGTGGAGTCAGGCTCTTCTCTATCAGAAGGGAATTTGGCCTCTAACACTGACAAGTGCTTTCTTTTACTTAGAAGAGTTGGTTAGTAGTCATATCCAGCTGGCTACTTTATATTCAGTTGGAAACTCTGGGCTGATGGTCAGGAGCAAGTGAACTTTTGTTTCTATATATACTGTTCTTTCCATACCTGTGTTCTCACAAGCACACTGTATTTTAATAGGGAATAAGGATAACAATACTTGCACCTGAAAACTAAAAGTACTCAGATTTGATTTTTTCTTTTTTTGGGTCCCATCAAATGGTAGTTGTAAATTGTGTCTGAATGGTAGATGCCAAGAAAATTAGGAAGAGTTTGCAGCTTGAAAAATAGAAAACCAAAACCATACTTATTTAAAAAAAAAAGTTAATTAAGAAGGAAATATTGTTTCATGGTGAACTGTAGAATGTGTCTCAGAAGACTTGAGTTTGTTTTCCCATCAGTATTTCAAGTGACCTTTGGCTCTTGTGCATCCGCAGAAGTCTGTAGTATTGTATTGTCCCTATATTATCATTTTTATTGGCAGTGTGTCCAGATTCTTTGGATAATCTAGGCAAGAAAATACTCATGACCCACAGTTACCTTCTGAAATACACCCCAAAGTATCTGTAACTATTTCAAATTGTATTAATTTTAGGCCTGCCTTTGAGAAAAAAAAGGGTGGATATCTTTAATAAAGAAACCCGGAAGAATCCAGACAGAGGCTTATCACAATGGCATAAAATCATATAAAATCAGAATGTGTCCTTTAATGGTTTTAGAATGTGTTTCTCTGTGATACTTAATAAGCCATTGAAAAGCAAAAAAACAGGAAAAATTGCATCTGAATTTGCAACTATAATGCCTTTCAGGTTTTTTTTGTTTTCAGACTATTCATGGGTAGTATGTTCAACATAATTAAAAATGTATAATCCTCACATTTTTAGTAAGTCTAAAAATAAAGGAAGTTAAAGAAGAAAGGGGTTAAAATAACACCTACAAATAAATTGATCCACATGCCATCCCAAACCCAGTAACTTTATCCCTTAGTATAGAAGTATTTCATAGATATATTTATTCCAATTGCAGTTTAAAAAATCCAAGTGCTATTATCTATATTCCTTATAAGGAGTCAATGTAATAGTCAAACATCATATTTTACAGCACTGGAGAGGAGGGGTTTTTTTATTGCAAGCAACAGAATTCACTAAGTTTTATCTTGTCATTCATTAAAATCTGATGGTTACATTACGGAGAAGACTATATAAAAGCTATTCAGGGTGGGATTCATTTCACCAAAGGCAGGTGTGTTCTATGTATACATCCATGCCTGAATTGTTGTCCATAAGTTGTTTTCAAAGTCAGTAGATGGAAAAGAATGGACACCATTGAGATGTAACATATCTCATCCAAGTGCAGGGCTCAGCCTCGGTTCTCCAGACAGAGGAACAATTGCAATTTGAGATACCCAAGGTACAAAGACAGATGTGACAATGAACGAGTAAGAGATGTGAGATCTTTTTCAGTAGCAGCTAGAGACTGGCCAGAATACCCTAAAGCTTCTAAAATGGACACTTATTTTATATTCTGACCTAGATGTATAGAATAGGAACAATGAATTATGCCCTGGATGGCAGTTTCCTTTCATTGACTATGTTAAGAAATGGTAGAATGGCTGCATCAGTTCTAGACATTTTCTTGTTAAATGTGTAAAGTTAGGCTGGAAGAATCATCCTTATGACTTCTGAGGCCATGAAAATATTTGCAAATGTGATAAACATGTGAATTGTAGTGTGTGTCCAGACTAGACCAGATTTATGGCATTGACACTAGACTCAGCATTGCTTAACTTTGTACTTCAGTATATTTTATTGTCTAAAACCTTTTCCCTTACTTTAGCTGAACACAGCCTTAAAGCTAAATAAGTAGTTATCTGTATTTTACTTTAATGCACACATTATTTCTCTTCCTTTCTGAGGATGAGTAAGAATATATGAAATTGCCTTCCCTAAAGAGACCAACTGATATATATTTCTAATTTTTCTTATCTGCAAGAGACAGAAACCACTGAGACTTGTAGAAATATGCCCAAGGACTTTCATAGACTTGGTCAGATGTTGAAATTTAGGTGGTAGCCAAAAGGTTTTCTCTTGTTCAAGTGCTCAAGAACTGTCTAGGTATTTGGATTTTCTTTCCTCTTCAGTTTTTAAGGGTTTAGGAAATTTTGTCACAAAGCTCCAGTATAATCTGAAATACTGCATGTGAAAACTTTTGGGTATGTTTTTTAAGAAATTAAATACTCTTCTCGGGGTAATGTGTACTTAAAAACTGATGCTATTCTGTCTCATGAGTGGTGGAATCTCTTGAGCCCAGTGCTGAGCTGATACCTGACCTCTTGTTAGGTAAATAAAACCCCTAGACAGAAGAAATCGAGGATTCAGGAGTTTGACAGATCAGATTTTGGGAGGGAAAGTGAGTGACAATAGACTTCATTTGACCTAAGATCTGCCACGGGCAGTGACCAGGCTTCCCAACTGGGCATGTAACTATGCAGGTTTCAATGGAAGCCCATCAAAAGAAAATAGTATTTCCATTTTAATAAACAGTTAGTTTCCAAGGAAAACTTCTCAGTTGGGAAATTCTTAGCTGCAGGTTAAAAAAGGTATTGCTCAGTGTTAATGTCAGAATTCTATTTAAATTCTCATCAAATAAGACTTTGCATAAAATACTACCTCTTTCAGTATGTAACATTGCTTTGAATTTTTTACTTCTTCTTATCATTCATTCTAAGATGAAGGATGATTAAGCAACCATACACAGAAAACAGGTTATTCTATAAAAACATTGCATCTACTAAAAATGGTAGTGTCGACAATAAGAGAGCCAGTTCTTTCTTGTTTAGGGAAGTGAGCTAATAATATCATTAATTGTTATCTGTTACATTGTTTGAGTTATAATTTGTTTGCTTTCTAACCTCTCTCTATGATTGGGCCTATGTATGTTTATGAATACAAAGAAAATAGGGAAACTTCCATGAGGCTAACCCATAATTTGATTTTATAAACATAATGTTTTTATATTGCATACAAAAGTACAGAAATGCTGACACCTTACTTATTCTGGCACATTGCAAAAATGAAACTGTGTACTCTGGCTTTATGTATGTGCTGTGTAAGCATTTATTGTATTTTTCTTAATCTTTTGAAGGATGCAGAAAATCCTGCCAATTTGACCAGTTTTGTGGTGGCATGCAGTATTGGAAACTTAACCATTCAGGATCTTCAGGATTATGTGAAGGTTACAATCAAGCATACCAAAATTCAGGTAAAACAAGACTGATTATTCACAGGAACAGGAATGCAGATTGTATATGGTAAAGGCTAAGCATGAAGCCTGAGTTATTGTGATGGATGTTGAGTAAGAACATAAATGGAAATTAAAAACTCTAGAACAAAGGCAAGTAAGCAAAAACTAAAAACAAATAACCTGTCCCATCCTCATGCATTCATACTCCATTCATTATCTGAGAATTATCTGAAAGACTGTTGATTCTGTCCCTCAGAGGCAATTTCTGTGCCAAAAACTAAGCAAAATCTCTGTTCATGACCATGTTCATGACCAAGGACATGATTTATTGCACTGGGACTTTAGAATTCTTTGATCAAACTTTAATTGCTTTTATTAACTCAATAAGTTAATACTTCCCTGAATTCTTTTGTTATGTGGTTTTCAGCAAAGGAATAATGGACAGAAATATATTGTTAAAAGATGACTACAGCAAATTTAGGGAAACACAGACCAAATGCAACCTTTTGGCACTTACTGTTTCAGTTAAAAATTTGCAAACTTGACTCTGTTCTCAGACATGTTGTCAGTATCTAATCCAAAAGAGGCAATACCACTAGAGACATCAAGAAGGAAAATGTTAAAATGCAATACCAAAGCAAATAGTTTTTGTAATGAGAACCTGGTTTGTAATTTTCACAGCTCAGCTAACTTTATCTTGCATTTCATTACGATGAAGATTTTAAGGTGAGGCAAAAGAACCTCCACATGGGTTCAGCAGGTGTTTGCATATTGTCAAGGCCTTACATAGAGGATTCATGGGGAAGTGTTTAGATTCTATAAAGTCTTCATACTCACAGATAACTCACCGAGACAGTAAAACTTTGTTATTCTGAGGATGTGGAAAAGGAAAAATGCTCCAGTGCAGAGAAGTAATGCTCCAGATTTCACAATCTGGACAAATCTGTCTTTCTAGCAGAATAAATTCTAATTTAACAGTAGACAAATTTTCAGCAATCTAAATTATATGGATTCTTCTGCTCATCAAATGAAATATGCATTACAACAGCTGTTTTAAATGTTGATGAGATTTATGCCTGAAGAGGTATACAAAGTCTACTTTTGCATCTGTTCTTAGGAAGATCCTAAACCTACCTGTGTCTTCTGGGATATGAACAAAAATGGTAAGTTTAAAAATACTGGAATTTCTTTCATGTGGGCAATAAAAGTGTTTTCAGTTTTAAAATCAGACACAGTATTTGCCATTTTGCTTCCTAATCAATCCTTACAGAATTCAGTTAAGTCCATTCAATGAAGTGTATAATTTCTTCTGGTTAGTATAGGTACTTGTAACAGTAGATGTTATACACTCCTTTTAAAGTTTGTTTTTAATGCAAATTTTTCTAACATTTAAAATTTTTCAATTTTCTCTCTTTTTCCATATCTGACTACAGTTTTTCACTGATCTATCTTTGTGTTCAAATTAAATTATAATACTGCTCAGATACTTGAATGGTTCTTAGCCATACTTTTAACTGCTCATTTATTCTCTGGGATGACTCTCCATATCCTTCTATTTTAGAGATCACTACTGAGATGTTACTCTTCTTAACAATGAAACAGATAGAGGAGTGGGATTTTGGATGGAGAGGTTTAATACAGAGAGTCTTGCAAGAAATAAAATTTTCCATTCAAAATTGCACAGCAGGAAATACAGAACAACTGAGAAGAATGCAGGAGGATAAAAATCAGCAAAAAAATCATAGAACTTAGTTAGGAAGACAAACTTAAGAAGCACATTAAAGGAGAAACACACAGGAAAGAAACTATTCCCAGTGGCTGCTTAAGTGGGGAAGAGCTTTAAGTGGTTTTGGAACATCTTCACAGTCTTTTGAGAGATTGTCTTGAATATGAGCATTTGATTGTCTGGAAGTTACAGAGCAAATAATGGCAAATTTCATCAGGCATTGTGAAAAAACGTCTGTAAAAGTCAGACAATATGAACTTTCCACAAAATTAGTTCATGTTTTAGCAGGGGAAGAAAAGTGAAAAAACCCACAGATTTTACTTTTTAACATTTAATTTTTAAAAATAAAATGTTTCTACTTATTTTTCAGAATGGCCTTTTCAGGTGGGGTGAGCAGGGAATAGTTTACTTCATGTTTTTTCATAAGGCCAGAGGGGATCATTGGGATTTTCCACTCTGACCTTCTGCATTACATGCTGCAGGGAGGAAGGGTGGGACCCTCTGCTGCTGGGCCATAATGCTTTCATGTGCTTGAGGATATATGAGTGGGAAGCAGGCAGATGCAGACATCATATCAGTGGGGTAAAAAGTTCAAAAACCTTCTTACCATTGGGTAAAACTCAGGTGTGTCTTAATGTGTGATCCACATAGGAGGTCTTCATGGCTAGGCTTCGTGAACAAAGGGTTGCGAAGGGCATAGGAGGTCTTGTTCATGTGCTGGTTTAAGGGTAAANCACCCCCACACAGTGATAACTGGTCCCCCCTGCTGAACTAGGACATTCACTAAACAAAAAGCTCCCTACCTTTATCATAGATCTCCATCTATTGCTTCTGCTTGGTAGGGGCACTAATCTGGTGTGATTCTCGGCAGAAAGTAGGAAATCTGTCACTTGCTTCTCTCCTGGTTGTTTTTAGTGCTCACTCATTCAATTGGAGAAAGCACTTCTGCATTCGCACAGGGTGAAGTGACAAATTTGTTAAAAGAGAGGTTGACAAGTGTTTGTTGGTCAGCTGTTTCTCATGTTCATTTCCACAGGTGGCAATGGTGGCTGGAACCCTGCAGGCTGCCATGTGGATGTGGAGTCCAATGAAAACGAAACGGTGTGCTTATGCAACCACCTCACACACTTTGGGGTCCTAATGGTAGGTAAACTCTCTGTTCACTAAGTTATCTTTCCTAGGAACAGCAATGCAATTTTTCTCATGTCAAGACAGCTCTCAGTTTTGTTACTTGGGTTATTTCTTTTGCATATGATTTTTAATAATAATAATTTTCCCACTTATTGTCATTAAATTATCTTCTCATAACAAAGTAGCTCACGATAAGGATTCAGGAATGAGATAATGAATAAAGTTAGTAGTGAAATAATATTGTTATTGATATTATTGTCATTATTACATTCTTTACAAGAGGCTAAATATTGCTTTTTTTAAAAAGTAAAATGTGCCCATGATAGTATTCTAAATTTTGAAAATACTGTGACACAAAAGACCTGGGGTTGAGACTCATGAGCAATAACAAAATTAAATAACATATTATAACGTCCAACTTCATGCAGCCAAGGCCTAGAACTAACACTTCCACAGAGAAACAGAAAAAAATGATCTTAAGGAGTCCTAAGGTGTAGGGGATCCCTGACATATCCCTTAACAGTATAATCTGTCAAAAGTGACCTTCAGCTGAGACAGACGGGTGTAACAAAGAGTGAAGTGAATGAGAAAGAAGTTAAGTATATTTGAAATTTCCAGATTGGGAAAGTGGGAATTTGTTTACAGAAAAAAAATCATGAGAAAAATTTGGAAGTGCTGTTTTCAGAACAAAAGGAAGAGAGATGCATACTGTTGGGAAAAACAGGGAAAGAAAAATGTCCTAAAGTCAGTAAAACTGCTAATGACGATGAAAAGTCAAGGGAGCATGATAATTCCATCTCATCCTTAAACTGACAGGCTAATTTGTCCCTCACAAATACAGGTTGCAAATCTGACAAGAGTTATCTAATGTCAAAAAGTATAAAGCAGTACCTTCTTCTGTGCAATGTGTAAAGCAGTATTGGCTATTTTCTTACTTGGCTTTAATCAGCTCTGAGGATGCCTTACATTACAGGCCTGCTCTTGGAAAAAGTCTGCCCGCAGAGGGCTGGAACAAAACTTGTTGCTCATACTCTGTCAGAGCCTTAAGCAAAGTCTCCAGACTGGGTGGCTGAGAAAGGTAGAGCAATGCCTACCGGGGAGATGAAAGAGGGAACTATATAGTACACTTCAGCCTCAGTAGCATGGCTTCTGACTCTCACCAGCCTCCAACAATTTGCTCTTGTGAAGTGTTTCTCAGGGGAAAAAATTCAGACATGAAAAATTGGAATACTGCTATCTTTTCTTAACATTTGATGATTCTTTATGCTCGGTAATGGACTGACACAATTCTTTCCAGCTGAAATTAACATTCTTTGGCCCCTAAAACATAACTGCAGAAAAGATGTTGGCTTCTGGTCACAGCAGTGCTCCTAAGGGGAAGTATTTGGCAGTGTCACATAAGACTTGAACCCTAAAAGAGAGCCACATCCTCAAGACTTTTTCAGCTTTGGCCTTCGAGACCCTTCTTAATAGGACAGCTCTCTTCACATCATGCTGAGTTGTAGATATGAAAAAGCCACAAACTTAGTGTCTTCTTGCAAGATAAATTATGGTCTTGTTCCACTTTTCATCTTCAAAGGGAGAAAGAAAAGACTTACTTTAGGACATATACAATGAGTCCCTTCTCTTCCCTGAATACTTTAGTGGCAGTAGGAAATAAGGCAGAAGTTCTTTGAATTTGGGCTGCATTCCAATAGATTTTTACAGTTTTGGCCCTTCTAATTGCTTTTACATTTTAATAATCACTTCTGACTTTAACTATTAAATTATTTTCAAATAATAGTATCCTTACGTATATATAAGATGTCATATAAGGTTGGGACAGGCTGTAAAAGAACCTGTTCCTGCCTTTTCCTGCAAAGCATGCGAAGATTTGTAGCATTTTGTTTCTTTTTACTACATAGTTTTGCTAGGGACGACAGTGACACTGACTGTAGAATGGACATAATTATCTATTAACATTTGCATGCATTTTCTCCACAGTGATATAGATCCAAACATTCTTATATTTTCTTGTCCTTAAAAAAAGGAAATAACACTGGCATTTATTCTCAGATGGTTTTATGTGGTAGTTACAGTTAGACAGAAAACTGGAAAAGAAATCCTCAGAATGTGCCTGCTTCACTTCCAAATTTTTTTCTGTTGTCTTTGTCACTACTTTTCTGACCAATTCTGTTATAATTGTAGCATTTATGTCAAAGCAGACCATAAAACCAAAAAGCAGTGTCTTGCCCTTGGTTTCATCTGTAGATGATTAGTTACATTAACTCTTATGAACTTTTAATAACAAAAAGTAATGTCAGAAACTCCCAAGAATGTTGCACATTTTGGTATCAATACTTTTAAATTAGATTTTCCTAAACCTTAAGTTTTCTGGAAGAGAGTTGTATATAATCAACAGAAATAAATGTTTGAAAACTGGAGACTTTTCCAGAGAAGGACATTTGAATTCATGGTACTGAATTATAAGGATAAGAATCAGGCTCTGATTATCTGCTGTTCCCAGCAGTTATAATACTTAAAGCACAATGTTTTGAAGAGGTATGGGAAGGAAGTGAGAGGTGTAACAACTATAGACTAAGTACACTCAGTAAAAATGAACCCTAATGTCAAGGTTGTAGTGGTTTTGCCAACGTGCTTTTGAGTTTTACTTGACTAATTACCAACAGAGTGTTGTGCTCATAGAAGAGGTGTTGGCTATAACTGATGTCTCTTCCTTCTCTCTCACACAGGACCTTCAGAGAACCGTGACACAAATAGACCCACAAAATAACAAGGTCCTGACCTTTATCACTTACATAGGCTGTGGAATATCTGCTATATTTTCAGCTGCAACTCTTCTGACATACATTGCATTTGAGTAAGTAGTAATTCTCTGAAAACATCACAAAGGTAGTACCTGTACATTCTGAATAAAATAAATTAGTTATATGAATCGTGTGGTTTAGGGGGGGAGATCTGTGGAAAAATCAAACCTGTAAAATCACAGTCACACTGCTGTGAAGTGAAATTTTTTTTTAAGGGGATATAAGGTCAATCTTCCCTCCAGTTTCTAATGTGTTGTGCCACTCAGGCCTAGGAATAAGGTGAATGTGAGTCAAAATTTTGCTCTTTTGGAAAAACAGAATGCTCCAGATTCTGAACAGATATGTATTATTTTGAAATTCTCAAAAATTCTTTTTATAAAAAAAATAACCCAAAACTTGTCTATGTGAGCATAACAAGACCCAGGTATAAAAAGTGAAATTTCCAACTAGGACAATTACATTCTAGAGCCCTTCAGAAAGAAGTGGGAAGAGAGATAAAGATAAATTGTGAAGTGTTATAACAATTTCAACAGCAGTCCTACTGAAATGCGAAAGTGACCCAAGAGAAGGCAAAAGTTTTGAAGTGACACAGTTCTGTGAACAGTGAAAAGAGAAAATGAAGCCATGGCAACACAAAGAAACCACTTTGCCTGTTACAGGACAGGACATAGTAGCTGCTAAAGAACAATAGTTTGCTAGGGATGAGGGGAGAGGTGAGGGTTTTCAAGTTTTAAATATCTTCAATGATTGCATTCCTATTAAATTACCTATGGTATAGTGTTCTGGTCCAAGGGGGCAGAAGTTTTTGTCTGCCCCTGATTTCCTACATTTCAGTGTGCATCACTTAAAAAGATTACTTGATCCTCAGTCTTCCTTCACAAAAACTAACCAAACAAACAGAAAACAGCATGCGCTGGAAAATATATTGCAAAAATTAAGCAAAGATTTACATATAAAATGACCTTCTGGTCAGCTGTGTCTTTTTGTTTCCATTTTCTTCAGTTTTCATCTAAAATATGGAGTAGTGTTTTATATTTAATTTGACAAGGTTTTTAAAAAAAATCAGTTGCTAAAATATTGTGACAGTTAATTAGCTCATTAAGGATCCAGAGAGCTGGTAGCTTACCCCCACCACACACAGCAGAAGCCTTCAGCCGTCTTACACGGAAGTACACGTCTCTATGTCTTACTGCACTAACACTTACAGCTAGGACATCCCTGTACTTTTGTTTGCTTTGTGAACTTGTAAACCCAGCTACTCTAAGCGGCTTGTGTGATTGCAGCAAGTTAATCATGCACTCCTGTATTTCTTTCATTAGGAAGTTGCGAAGAGATTATCCATCCAAAATCCTGATGAATTTGAGCACAGCCCTGCTCTTTCTTAACCTGGTTTTTTTGCTTGATGGCTGGATTGCATCCTTTGATATCGATGGCCTCTGCATAGCTGTAGCTGCACTCCTGCACTTTTTCCTTCTGGCCACCTTTACATGGATGGGACTAGAAGCTGTTCACATGTACATTGCTCTAGTGAAGGTGTTCAACACGTATATACGGCGATACATACTGAAGTTTTGCATCATTGGCTGGGGTGAGTTCGGTGGAAGTGATATTTGTGTAGCACATGTACTGCTGTATAAAATGCTCTCTGTAAATGCTGCTATATAAAAGCTGTCTACCAGAAATGCAGAGCAGAATTAATATCAGCATGGTGTTTCCTTCCCCCTGGCCCGCAGCAGTGCCGGCACACAGCCAGCCCTCTCTGTCACCAAGTTCCCCTGTATAATTCTGTGTAAATACACTCTAACTGGCACTCCCCACCCAGAGCAGCTCACAGCCCCAGGATGAGCAGGGAGACTGGATAAACTGGTCTTGCTCTCCAGAGAGGCCAGAATGGGAGAGAGGAAACATGAATGTGGTATTAGAGATTGAGAACTATGGCATACAATGAATGCAGAAACTCTCGCAGTTACTGCAAAGCCTATAGGGATCTTTGCACTGATTTTCAAAAACTTTAAGCTTAAACTTTCTTGCCAACAAGTACAAAGCCTATGGCGGAATCAGAGACAACCAAAATTGCCCGAGCTTCAGCACATTTAAACCACAGAGAGATCCTGGCTGCCTTAAGCAATGTACAAAGCAGGACTGAAGTGGAAAATGTAATACTGAAAAATAACTGCGAGGCTCAGGCAGTAAGGCTTTTATTCTTCATTTTTGTCTATATCAGGAATATGCGCCTTCTCCCTGAATGCACATATTGTGTTTGAAATAATACAACACAATACAAACCCATTAACCTTACGGCTAGAGCACTGACCTCGGTACAGCTGATAATTGATGTCTTTCCATTGGCAACTAGCATCCTCTTTGGCAACCTCAGCAGAGGACAAGGACTGAGTGGTTGGAAAAGCAAATTAACCTCTTCCCCTTTGAGTCTGTTCTGTTATAGCAAGGATAAGACATGTAAATAAGGCATATCAGGAAACGTACATTTCTTTTGTGTGAGCTGTACCTTTCTGCACAGAGTTCTCTTCTGCATAGTTGTCTGTTTTCCCAAAATGCTGCTTTTGCCTTATTATTAAGAAATACATAGTTTGTGTTATAGGGCAGGGGGGCTTGCAGCTGAGAGAAGTGGTGGAGAAATTACAGATTTAAGTTCATATTCCCCAGTTACTCAACCTAATGAATTCACATTAACATCTCTAAAAAAAAATCCCTGGAAAATATCCCAATAGCATCACTCCATCCAATCTCATTTTTTTAATAATTTATTCTCACTAGAGAGCCTCTGTGAAGTTGCAGATTTAACTTTGGGTAATTAAGGGATATTATTTTACTTTAGTTTCCATATCACATACTAAAATAACATTTTCTACCTTACAGAAGATGACAAAGCTTATTCATTAGTGCCTAATAAGTGCTTTGAAAGTTCTATATATTTGTACTGTTTGAAAAATTGTTTTATTCTACCTTCTCAGTGCAGTATTCTCAGGATACTCTATACTAAAGCAATAGGGATGGAGACTTCAATAATTCAGTTTGGCATGGTGAATTTAAAGGTTTAGGAGATTTGAAAGCTCCCAAGTTTTCTTGTGTTACAGGTTTGCCAGCTCTGGTGATAACAATTGTTTTAGCAAGTGCTAATACAAATGCAAGTCATGTTTATGGCAAAGAGTTATATGGCAAAGATGCTAATGGGCAAGGAGGAGATGACTTGTGAGTATTTCTTTTGATCTCTTAAAATTCAGCATTTATACTCTGCAAAAAAAACCAAAACCACTCAGGTTGCTTTGGAAAAGTCAAAGATGTATAAAACAAGCAAAATGGGCAAAATTGGCTTCCAAATTATTTGAATCAGAAGCATGAAGAAGGACGTAAGAAAAATTGGAGGGAAATCTGCATTACCCAATGCCAGCTACAAACACTCCTCTGGCAAAAGAATAATTTATAAGTTTTGTCAGGAAAATAAAATAAATAAAATAAAATGTTGTTTATCTTAAATAAAAGCTGTATTTTCTAGGTAAGAGCAAAGAAAGCAATAGTATAAAAATAGTTTCCTTTGTAAGTAAGCCAGCCTTTTGCCAATGTAGTTCAATAGTCTGTGTTCTTCTCTTGATGTCCAGCTAATAATCTCCAAATGCTGAAATTTTTATATGAGTGCTCTGTTCCTTGCCTGGCAAGGCTTCATCATGATAAATAAAAATGTCATTTTATATTTTTATTATGGTATCATGCTAAGCATTCAGGCCATTTGCTGGTAGAGATACAAGCTAGATATCTCACATGGCTAATTGTGAAATGGCTACCTCGAAAGTCCTGCTTCTTCTCCAGTCATGTACAAGTTCTGCTTTAGCTTCAGTGGCGGAAAGTTGAGATTTTGACACTGAAGATCCAAGTTTGCCCATTTTGTTACTAAATCATACTATGCTTCACACAGCTTGACAGCAGTGAAGTTGCTCATACTGAATTGAGACTTTTCATGATGGGATTGCAGTTCCCACAGCTTGTATCTGAGGTAGGATTTCCTCTGTAATTAGTTTTGACTAAAATGTGGTACAATCCTCAGATTTCCAACATGATAATACTATGGGCCATAGTCACTTAAGATGCCTCTGGCCTTCATCATATTTCCAAACAGCAAACAGGCAAAGGTTTCATATTAAAGTGTATCTCTGCACTAGTGGAATCAGAAATAGACTGGTTTTCCTTGTTATCGTATGATTAATTGGAAGATAGTTTGCATTAGCAAAAAATGATCATTTTTTTGTATTTTTTTACAGCTGCTGGATCAAGAATGAAGTTGTATTTTATGTGACTTGTGCTGGCTACTTTGGAATCATGTTTCTCATGAATATTGCCATGTTTATTGTCGTGATGGTGCAAATCTGTGGGAGGAATGGGAAAAGAACTAATCGGAGCCTAAAGGAAGAGATCCTGAGGAACCTCCGCAGTGTGGTCAGCCTGACCTTTCTACTGGGCATGACATGGGGCTTTGCCTTTTTTGCCTGGGGTCCCTTAACTCTTGCTTTCCTGTACCTCTTCTCAATTTTCAATTCATTGCAAGGTAAGTTCAATTTTTTATTCTATGAAAAAATAATATTTGAGCTATGGAATATTTGCTGTTCTGGGGCATACTGTGTGATTTGACTTGAAACTCATATCCAATGTCTAGGTTATCCATTGATACTAAACCATCATTGATTTCCCTTATATAGAATAATGGTACCAACTAAATATGGATTGAATATCTTTCATAAACTAATGAACGTTTCAAGGTCCTTTCCATAAAATGCACTATATTATAAATAGAGCTATTCCTAACTAACATTCTGCAGTGTTCTCTGTTGAGGTAGATCATGTATCACCTTCAACATTTCTTTTCAAATATAGAAAGCCTTTTTCCTTAATTTATTCCTGTAGGGAATCTGTAAAGCTCACAACAATTTTATGTAGGCATGAGAAACTCATAAAACATAATTCAGTCCTCTTTTCCTGTTTCGGTGTGGAGGGATAGCACAGACTTATGGGATATTCTTTGGTTAAGAAAAATCCAATGACTGTCATACTCAGATTATTTTTCTTTCTTTTAATCAAATTTTGAATATTTTAGTTTTCCAGCATAGGTTGTCTTTCTGAAAAGTGCTGTAAATTGTAACCAAATGGTTATAAATTACAAATTTATATAGCTGACCTTTAAAAAAATTCAGCTCAGAGCTAAAATTTGCATATGTATCAAATGCCGTAAGATTCTCTACCAACATTTGCCCTATCCACTAATAAAGAACAACTGAAAACATACTTAAGAGAAAAACCCAAGAAGATCGTTGGAAGGGCATGTGTTATACCACACACATATTGATATAAAAAATTAATTTGCCTGGGGAAAAAAAAAAACACCACCACCACCAAAACATAAGAAAAAACAAACTCAAGAATGTCATTGAAAGAACCTGTGTTATGCAACACAAATATTGAGATAAAAATTAAATTTTCTTAGGGTCAGCAAAATATCTTCCCTTTACGGAAAAAGTACTTAATGTTACCCTGTGTGGATTTTATCTGATACAGTTCAGATGTATTTAATTCTGCTAAAAGATTTATTGAGATTTCATGAAAAGAGAATAATGTTGTGGGGTTTTGTTTGGGTCACTTTTAGCCTAAAATGCTAGGCAAAAAAGCAAAAATTGTTTATTGTTCTTACTAAAGCCTTTTTTTCCAAAGGACAGATTCTGATACTCCCCTAGCAACATAATGCAGTATTTGCTGCTTAGTGTCTGTGTTAGAAATTCAGAAGGGCCTGGAGAGATTAGAAGTATGGGAAGAACATGAAAAAAGATCTAAATTCTGAAAAGCATGCCAGGGATCAAATTAAACAAGTTCTCTATAACCAGAATTTCCAGTGCAATCAACTAAGCTTGTATGTGCAGAGTCCACACAAGGTTGACCACCACTGTTTAAGTCTCTGTGGTGTAATAGCACCATTTAATGGAAAATTAATATTTGGAAGGCAGCTAAGCCAAAAGATGAAACTGAGGAGTAAATTCAAAAAGAATGATGAGCTTTTCGTGGACTGTGGTAGCAATGGTGACACGGTATATGCTCAGGCATGTCATATCAAGCACAGGATGATAACAACCTCCTCTCCGAAAGTGCTTATTGCTGCAAAAGAGCTAGGCAAAGCTAAAGAAAACAGGAGCAGACTATTTAAAATCACATATAACTGGTGCAGTGTTCATGTACCAGTAAGGGGATGGAATGGAGCAAAGAAAAAATTAGGATTTGTGTCAGCAAGCATTTCCTAGCATCAAAAAAGCGGATCATATGGCAAGTCTTCCATCAGAATTAGCATGAGCGTAATTATCGAGACCTTGGTAAATAAGTTTATTGTCTGTCAAGTTTTTGAAAGCTGCATGAGTATTTTAAGCTATACCAGCAGCCTCCATCAGCAGTTTTCTGTGCACTGGCAGTGAAAAAGCAAATTGCAGAAACTGCTGGTGTTACTGTACTTTGCTATTTCAACTACATAGGAAATTATTTTTCTCTCCTCAACACGCAGAGTAAAAAATCTGGGAACATTTCTTTTTTGGCTGCTCATTTTATATATATGCCTGGGCAAGCCAAATACTTTTAAGTCAGAGCCAAGCTAGAGCCAAGCCTAGGGTCTGATTTGTCTCTGGGAAACAAAACCAAAGCTGTACTACTAAAAGCACATTGTAAACTTAATGAATAATGAAGTACAGAGAAAAAAATTCTGGAGACCAAGCCCAGACAGGGCAAAGGCAAAGTACTTAATGCAGTACATTTGTTTTGCATTACTAGAGAATATGCATTTTCTCTTTTAACAATTCAGAATGTTCCAAACATTCACCGCAATTTAATTAAGCATCAATTTACAAAGTTTGTAGCTGTGCAGGCACTCTAAGAGGACCTTCGGGCCACAAACAACTGCATATTTCTAAGCCTGTTAAGCTGCTAGTGATTGCATTGGAATTGCTCTGTGTTTTAAAGAAATCACACAGAAAAATATTTCACTAAATGCAAACAGAGTAACCATAATCCAAGAGAAGTTACCTATGAGATGCATCATGGCATGTTTGCCTTTTTTAAATTGTGTTTTTCCTTTTCTCCTGCATCAGCTCTTGAAAAATTTGGGAAAAAAAGTGTTTCATGACACAACCTTTACCTAAAGCTAACTGATCTCAGATGTCTCAGCATAGCCTGATGACTATTGGCAAATACAGGTCCAGTTCAATGACATGCATTAGGGGAAAATTAGACTGCAGCAATTTGGAGGAGAGAAGATAGTTTGATTCTCCAGAGCATTATTATCCAAGCTATACCCTGCCATTGTGTTCTACCAGCCGAAACATAGTAGGCATTAGTATATGGAGCTATTCATGATGATCATAAAGGAATGGTTTTAGAGGAAGGCATTTGACCATGTTTGCGCACCTTATGTAGCATTTATTCATGTTTAAGATATAATCATGGGGAGTTTGGCAGTAGCATTTTGCCATCAGGTGTTCAGCCTCAGGTTGGCTCTCTCCCAGAGAACATGAGTAAAACAAGAGTAGGCCAAGCCAGAGAACAACGAAGGATTCCACAGACAGGGCCTGCCTGGGAAGAGGCAGGAGCATATGAGTTTTCCAACTACTATATTTAGCTCCAAAGTACATCTGTAGAATTATGAAATCATACCATATGCCTTGTTAAGACCTACTTTATTACATAGTAGTATGCTTATCTCTTGTCTTGAAAACAAAGATTTTACAATTGCATGAGAAAAATCAACTCTGCAAAAACATTCTTAAACACTTCTATTGTAACTGCATGCACAAATCAGTTAGTTTTCTTTGGAAGTTTGTAACTGGACACCTAATTAGTACTTACGAACATACCATTTTCGTAATCATTTCAAGTACATGCATGTGATGCACATAAATCCAAGTGTGCTTTTTCAGGACACCTTTTAGTGCCATTTACGAGACTTCTGATTTTAAAAGAATACAGCCCACAGTTCAGTAGATACAGAACAGAGAGCAGATAAAATATCTCCTTGCTAATATCATAGTGTCTGTTTACTTTGCAGTCTGTCTCTTGCAGTCCTGCTGAGTGTAAAATAGTCATTTGGTTCAAAGAAAAAACTTCTAATCATTTTCCTCTAAGCAAAAAAAAAAAAATTAAATTAAAATACCAACACTGAGCTGAATCTATATCAAGTGTGCTAGTAAAATGGGTCCTAGTCTCTGTATTCTGATATCCCAGACGCTCACATAGCCACTACAGGATGAAAAAACTTTAGTTAATTTCCATACCTCTTAAATGAGGCATGGAGAACATTAACACAATCTTAAGATTATTTTTTCTTTGGTTGTACTTCATAGTCTTTTGATAATAGACTTTAGTTAATCTGTTTATCTGTTTATAAGTAAATGCTTCATTTGATGTTTGTTTGCTCTTGTCACAGGTTTGTTTATATTTGTATTCCATTGTGCTATGAAAGAAAATGTGCAGAAACAATGGAGGAGACATCTCTGTTGTGGCAGATTCCGACTGGCAGATAATTCAGGTAACAGCAATTCACAACTCCCCTCCTTAAGTGCTGCAGTTGTCTTTAAAAGTCCAGATAAACAGCTTGCTGTATTATTTTTAATATAATACAAGGTAAGCCAGAGATGTGGAAAAATAGATTAATCATAGGCTGTCACTTCACTACTAACAGTTGCCAAGGGACTTTTCAAATATCACTTCATAAAAATTCTCAAGTCTTTCAGTTTTCCACTGAAGACAGCTGGTATATTTTGTAGTGCTATAAGCATAGTTTGGAAGGCCCTTTGGGCCATGCAAAACAAAAAAAATAATGATATAAGGATCCAGAGATTCAAACCCTGTCAGTCAAAATCCATCTTAGTCATTTTCTCCTGCATTAAAATGTGTTGACTGTATTTCATGGACTGTTAGGCTGATGGAGGAGCAATTCTTAAAAGGCATGTAGAAATACTCTGTCTTCTTTTGCATTTATCTTTGCCTTTTTAAACTGTCTCACCTTCACCATTTGATTTGGAGAGACCATTAGACAGTCAGAAATTAGAAAATTCCTTAAGCAGAAGCCTGATTACGTTCCAGGACTGAAGTTCAACTTTATCTGCAACAGTCAGAGAGAAAGGAAAGCAGTTGGTTTGGACACATAAAAGTACAACACTTGGGCCACTACATTTATAGTTTCCTACACCTTTGGCCATCTTGGATGGCATTAGACTTCTGCGTTCGGGCAACTGGATCTTGCTTTGCTGCCTGATGTGGTGATTTGAACCATATAATTCTTTCTCATACAGTTCTTGCTCAGTGTTCAAATCTACAGCTGATGTAAGGTGGCATAAGCTCACTGCCTTCTACAGTAAGCCAGTCTATCCTGGGTAATAACAGCACTCCAAATACCCTTGTGTCCTTTCTCTCTTGACATCCAAGGCTTGTTTCAAGGTTTTAAGTAACTGCTTTGCTATCAAGACATTTGCTTGTCTTGCTTTGTTTTGTTTAGGTAATGCATTCTCAATGTATACTATAAAACATTCATGCTTTCATTTTGTGGTAAGAAAACTTGCCTTATTTGAAAGAGCTAATACAAATTAGGAGAATCATATTCATTCTGATCAGACATCCAGATTGTTTCATATGTTCAGTTTCTGTGTAGCTTATGCTGTAACTTCTGAACTGAAAAACACAGATGGATCAAATTATTTCAATTTTTTTTATACTGCTGTTGGGCAGCTTGTGAGTATGATAGAAATAAAAACATGAAAAATTTGAATGCTTCAGTATTATAGTTAATGTGATGTCATTATGCCTAGCATTAACTAGTCAGTCTGCACAGGCTGGTTTTAATCTCCATGAGCCTGACACCATTTTCAGGCAGAACAGTGAAATACAAATCAAATATGAACTTGCATACCTAAACCCTATAGCAATGATTTAGGATAAAGTATTTGCTTTGATTTAAATCAAGACTAAAGTGGCCTGTGTGTCTTTGGTTTGGACATCTTTTCCATTTTGTGAATTTCATTGAAGTACAGTGAATAACAGCAAGATGACTCAAGAGTGAAATTTATTGCACTTACCTGCAAGTATCTCATACAAAAGTAGTTAGATACTTTTATTCTACTGGTGTTCGAACACTTGTGATAAGTTTTTCAGTCTTAGTTTTCCTCACTCAGTTTATTAGTATTAGTTATATAAGTTAATTTTTGAAGTTGTTCCAGCATAAGAACCTGTTGTGTTAGTGGTTTGGACAAAACTCTTCAAATGCAAACAACTGAATAAATAGTATTAAATAATAGTATACCAATATGCTAAACAACAAGTGTGATTCTGTTAGTATGTAGTATCTTCCTCAGCAGATCAAGCACTTGGAAGATAAGATCGCTGTAAATGATCCTATCTATCCATTTCCTATCCATCCCTTTGGATTTTGCTCTTCAGATCATGAAAGTTTGTTGTCCTTACACTGCTACAGAGCTTCTCTCCTCTCCAGCATCCTGGAAAGCTAGGCTTTACTTGCAGTTCTACTCTAACAAATCTAATCTAACAAATGATTGTTAGAGTGTTAGAGCCACCGGTTTTAACTACAATGGGAGAGTAAATTAAGTTGAAATGATTTTATGATTCTTAAGAACCAAAGAGGTTATCTAACAGGAAAAGGATAGGCTGTTTGTTATAAGAAATATGAAGAAATGCATCTGTTGCTTGAAATAATCATAACTGAATAAATTAGGCATTTAGTATCTGTGGTAGTTATTTATGTAAAACTTTTCAATCATTTTTAGATTGGAGCAAAACAGCAACCAATATTATAAAGAAGAGTTCGGATAATCTTGGGAAATCCTTATCCTCTAGTTCCATCGGCTCCAATTCAACCTACTTAACATCCAAATCAAAATCTACAACAAATACTTATTGCAAACGAAACAGCCATACAGGTGAGTTCTTGCACTGTAACACAGTGTGTCTGTGAATACACAGTTTCATGTTAGTGGTACAGTAGTTGTTTCTACCCAAAGGTTAATGTGAGAAAATTTCATCCATTTGTGTAGTGTCAGCATTTTTAAAATATATGTTACTGTTCAGTAAGAATCATTACCTAACATGCAATACATCCAGTATATAGTTCTGATCTTGGTATGTTCCCATACTAAATAAAGTAGGTGTGATGAAAGCAAGTCTTGCTTATTATCCTATTGTAAACACAGGGTAGCCAAAGCACAGAGAGATGACGCTCATCACCCAAGGTAACATGAAAGCTGGCAGCACAGCTGGAAATAGGAATCAAGTCTTCAGAGTCCAAGTCCACAGCTGATTCACTTGGTTAAACTCCTTCCATCTAACTCTAGAACATTTATGGGTAAAACGACAAATGGAGCCTACTTGGAAATGGATACTGTGTTCCTAGAGTATGCATTGTCTTTCCCTTCTACAAATAGCATGCCATATCTACTGCTTATTTATTTAGATGTCAATGGTATATGTAATAAAAGGCATCGTCTGTATTCCACTCATACCATGAAAATGTGCTCATTTTAAGAAGACTTTAAGGGAGCAAAGAGAGAGAGGAGCTGGAGTGATTTGCAAGTTTGGTTATGTGTGAGATAATATTTCAGAAAATCACTTATGTAGTTCACATTTTTTTTGTTACTCTGTGTTTGTGAACTCATGTTTTTGTCCTGTGTAAAGTCACATAGCATTATTACAGAATACTCTTTTATAAACATAGTGGAAATAAAATCTACGCACATATTTAACCCAAAGATGTGTTTACTTGCTTTAGAATATTTGTTAGAAACAATGTTTAGATATGAAGTAGATGATTTTACTGGAGTGAAAGTTATGCTGTTTCTTTAGTATAAAATATTTTCATAAGTTCCCAGTGTCTCTTTTATGATGGTATACTCTCCTTTCTTGATACATAGCATAGTTTCCAGGAAATACCTTCTGTTTTTTTAAATTGGTGATCATTACCTGATTTGGTTAGGCACACAATTTTTGTCTAGAAATCCACTTTTTAAATTACATTGTTATTTTCTCACTGACCAATATTCAGTGTATCCATTAGCACAAGGGATTGTACATCAGATATTTTAAGAGTTTAATTTTTTTTTGTCATTGAGAATGACAAAGAATTACATACATGTGCTTTGAATACAGTAAGAATGAGAGGTATCTTAGAAATTCCCTGGTAACACCAGAGCTTGCTCTCAGGACTGCTGTTCACAACTGCACTGGGAGCACATGGCTGGTGCCCGCTTCCCTAGGCTACCTGTCTTTGCTGCCAGGTCAGGTTCGGTGTGCAGTGCACTCAGCTGCCCTGATCAAGCTGTCTTCATCTTTTTCCTATGATGGGAACTTCTGCCAGCAGTCTTCCCCAAACAGCATCCTTAATATCCACCAATCACAGTGTTACTGTTGGTTTACTACTAGAGGAGGGGAGCCTTGTGCTCTGGAGACAGAGAGTTCCCATTTGTACTCATGGCAGATCAGTCTTTTAGACCCTTGGTTTTGGGATTAATGATAAAAATATGCTAAAATGTTTTGTTGGACTCAGGGCTTTTTATCAGGCTGACAGCTAAAAAGACTTAGAGCTGGAGTTTCTGCAATTTGTTCTTGAAGCAAAACAAAGAAACTGTTCCAGATAAGAAGTAGTAAGTTAAAAGAAACTTGCTCATGTACTTTCTTCAAAAATGATGAGTTTAATGCCATGCATAAACTATTCCTACAAGGGATTGCAGTTGGCAATGTAATCGAAGTTTGTAATGTGACGGTTTATTGGGCATTAAGGGAGTATGAAAAAGGCAATGCAGGAAGAACCATGCCTCACCAGTAGTGCTGACTTTCTGCTGTGCCTTTTGCGATCAGACTTGCCTATCTCACATTGGCCTTTTTAACCACCAGTGTGCTTGTAGCAAGTGTGGGTAGAGCCCTTGCAAATCTTCGTTTGTGAAGCCAAGCCATGATGATGATGATGAAGGGAGTATGACAGGGGTTTTTTTATTTTTAACATTTTAATGCATTTTGCTTTGATCTCTAAAAATACACATCTTATTGTGATACTCCACAGGAATTTTTGCTAACATATACTGACATATCTTCCAATGTGTTAAAATAATAAAAAATAACATTCTGATTTTTAATACAGCTGAACTTCTCAGTTTGATGACTTAGCTAAATTGCAGGCAAATAATGTAATAGCTACATGTCTTGGCAAGTCTTGTTAATATGGTTATAATGTGCTCCTTGGAATTGACACAAGCATTCATGTGTTTGTGGTATAGATAATGTCTTCTAAGGCCCTTTCCTCATCAGTGGTGGAGCATTACAGGTAAAGTGAGAACTGCTTTTGTTGAATGCATGGTTGAAACAGGGTGGAGGGATGCTTCTTGCATGATGTCCTCATTGCCACAAAGGTTTTTGCTAATCAGAAACATGGCTTATTTCTCACTATCACATCTTGCGCCATTGATGCTGAATCAAAGGATAAGCATGCTTCAAACTTTGGGTGTCTGCAGTCTGCATGGGGCATGAAGCATTTGGAAGATACCATTTTAGAAAACAGATCATGTCCTGACATTAGTGCCTGTGTACATTAGTCTGGCTAAAGGAAATTATCCTAAAATACCCACACACAAAGTGTACCTTAAAAAGCAAAACCAATCTGATTGAGTTCCAGAAGGTTTGTTGGTATTTATAAAAGTTATTACAAGAAGTTGAAGATAATGTATTTCTTTTTGGTCTAAGGCCATTATTGTATTACTGTTCTAGACATTGGTATTTTTTTATATCCAGTCACACCTAAAATAACTCTGAATAACAAAATGTATACGCCTGAAAGCCATCCTATGAATTGCTGCTTGAGTATAGAACACACCAACACAAATATTGGGTGGACCCTCATGGGTGAATGAAAGACCTTGGCATCTTGTGCCCCAGCTGTCTGCAAGCCTGAAGCAAATTACTTGTAAATACTACTTAACTACCCTATGTTACACTTCTGTGAATGATAGGTTAAAATTATTTCTGCATGACAGGTTAAAATTATTTCTGCAGAGAATTTGGTGATACAACTCCCATTTACTTCAGTGATACATGTTAACCCTGTACTTAGGTGTGAAGCCATTGGTTAGTAAATGCATACATTGGAAAGACACACAATCCTCAGATATTTGCTATTGGACATGGAGTTATTTGCTGCAATTCATGGACATTCTTGAGTGCTTTGAAAAATCATGTCAGTATGCCTGAACATGCCTTTTTCTGTTTTCATGAGGGAAACTCTTTTGATTTCTCAATCTTCAATCCATTTCTCCTTTGCAGCACTTCATACTCTTTTATGGCTCGATATCATAACTTCTGCAGGGGCAAGTTATTTTCTGTTTATTTTTAGTTAATTTATTTCTAAGAAAAATGTTTTTATGAAATCATAAAAAGTAATAAGTAATAAGCTTAATTCTTAAAGGATCCTTTAACAAGGAATTTTTGAAGGTGATTTCACCAAGGTCTTGTAAACAGCCATCAAAAATGTCACGTGTAGAAAGCATTGCCCCCCAGGGTACTACACCTTACTGTCGGCTTGGGTCCAAACCTTGCCTGGGTTAAGAGAACTAATTCCAGATTTATTCACTACAGTGGAAGAGATAAGAAAGAATGCTTATTAGGGCAACACACTTGAGAAAATGAGAGACAAGCTCTCTCCTTCTCATTTCTCACTACATGAGCTCTATCTACTGACTGTTCTCTGAACAGCACTAACATTAGCCACTGAAGCAGACTTTGCCACTCTGCCTGGGAATTGCCTTCCTTCTTTTTCACTTCATCTTCATCCTTGGCTTATAGCTCACAGACTCTGAAGAGATGCCCGGTTTTTGCATCTTTTTCTCCCCACAGTTGTTCAGTCTGTACCCTCCCCATTATGGAAGAAACAAGGTGATGCTAGACAAGCACAAAGTTTAGGCCATTTTTGGCTCTTGTAATCTGCTTTAAGATGCAAGACATCTTCTGCTACATTCTGCACAGATTATGTTATTTCAGTTCATAGTTCAAAACCTCCACTGTTGAAATAATTTACTCTGTTCACTGTCATTTTCCACTATTTTATTATGTGGTCATGCTATTTATGGAGGTCACCCCTATTTCACTGCTATCAAAATGTTTTTGGTTTGCAAGATGCAAAGTATCAACAGTAAGTTAATGTATTGAAAAGTCATAGAAGTCAATTACACTTTAGACAAAGGAATAGGAGGATAATTTCAAGAGACTCCTGAAAGGTCTGCCCACAAAACCAGGCATCTCAAAAGAATTTAGAAGAAGCAATGCCAAGCCAAAGAGTTCTTTGCTGGCTTTTAGGGCAGTAATTTCATTCAGCAGTAGTGGCAATTGAAGGCATATCTATGTGGAAGTGACACATCTCTTAAACAGCGAGTTTGCTTAAGAGGCCCTAACTTCTTGTTGCTTTTTCCTCCTCCTAGAGAATGTTTTTCTTGACAAGCCATCTTCAAAATTTCCTCAAGAGGATGGAGAACAGACATCAATCATCCCCGTCCACCAGGTTATTGACAAGGTTAAAGGATACTGCAATCCTCACTCCGACAACTTCTATAAAAATATCATCATGTCTGACACATTTAGTCGTAGCACAAAGTTCTAACTGGGCTTCTGATTTTTTTTTTTTTTAATCAAACGAAGACAAAAAGTCTACCTGGAATTGAGAATACTGGATGTCATAGAATGTGAGCTGTTTAGTGATTTTTTTTCCCAGTTTATAATGCTCTCCCATTAACAGCTTCCAATTAAGGAGCGATTTTCTCTACCATCTTACTGTTGTGGAAAAAGACAATTTTCTGCCATGGTATTGAGCTGTTTTTAAATGTGTGCCAGCCAACATGATGCCTGGACAGCTAATTGTAATCCTGTGTAAATATTTTTTAAGGCTGAAGAGCCACAAGCCTAACTTTAAATTATATAGTCCAAACAGAAAAAGTCGTGACTCCTGGAGGAAATAGCAGACATCTCATGCAGTACAGGAAAGCTTTCATTGAACAGTTTACTGATGGTCTTTTTCTTTTGAAAAATATGGATTTTCCCTGTGACACTTGTTAGATTCTTGCCTCTTGACTGTGTAGTGCTGTCCGGTCTTTATTCAGAAGTGAGTAAAACACTAACACCAATGTTAAAAGTTTTTTAAACCGTTTTTGACTATAGAGACCTAATCATGCAATTCTTACTTACCAAAATACTATGTGCTGTAGATTCAGGCCATTTTATAACCATGTACATAGAAATACAATTTACACAAAGTCATGTTTTAGCATTTATTGATTGGTATGTATGAAATGCAGCATCTCCAATCACAAGTCAATCTTTAATGTTCTTTTTCATAAAACAAAATAGAAGACATTCAACTATATATAGATTTATAAATATATACCTAGAACTCTCCACACAAATTTTTATAGTAATGCACACAGTAAATATGACAGAGGAGACCACAATGTGTACCACAAACAATCTAAAAATAGTGGATGGTGCTAAAACTTAGGCTTAAGTATTTAAATATGATGAATTCTTTGTAAATCCATGAGTTCATCAGTCTTTGTATTTCAGATATCCTGTGTGTTTAGACACCTCCATCAGATGGCATTGCAACATTAAAATAACCTGGAATACATTTATTGATAATAAATAACATCTTTCCAGTCACATAATATTATCAAGTATCCCTCTCTTGCCTCCTTGGTGAATGATTTGATTGAGGTGGTCGGAGGCACAGAGTTTAAACAATGTTCAGACAATATTAGGAAATTTTGCATTGCTATACTGTGTCCATAATGACACTGAGGGGTGTAGGGGTGTATGTGCAGAGAACAGACAAGAGCATAAAATGCATACTTGTTTTAATCTCTATAAAGACGTGATGCATTAGCATGTGGCCATGAGTGCCAAAAGGGCATCTCTCCTCATGAAGCATGTTTCACTCCATGACAGGCTTTATAAAAATTGTAGCTGCACACATTTCTGAAGGCATGTGCTGAAACATCACAGTTATTTTCAAGTTCTATTTTTAGAGGCGAATGTCTCCTAATAGAAGTCTTAATTTTTAAAATTGCCTATTTTTACCAAATTATTTTTAGCCAGATATTTAATTATTTGCATTAAGAAGGTGACCAGAAAGTTGTGCTGAAATTCTTCAGCCGCCAAGCAGGTGGATGCTCGGTGATTAGGGATGTGGATTTGTGCTTTCTCTGCTCTTTGCACACGCTTTTGTGTGCAGAGATCATTTAATGCTGTGACCGCACAAATGGCATATTTTCCCTGGCTGCAAACACCTGGTGGGAGGAGGATGTCCTGGTGGTATTCCATCCGGAAACACTGCTGTTGCTACGTGGACCTTAATGAAACCTCAGTCTTATAACTGCAGATACTTTTGTGGTGGTATGAATGAACGTCAACCCGATTCACTTAAAATGCAATTAATAACAGGGATGAGTGTTGTCAGATATCTTTAATAAGTGAAATAATCTAGGGAGAGATTATGTACAAGCATTTACTGAACTTATATTTTATCATCCCACTTGCTTAACTACTGTACATAATAGTGTTCACATAGCAGCTTACTGTGAGACTTCTACCTGATTAAGGTGTTCAAAAGTGAAGAGAAGGAAAACCAAACATTCCTGAAAAAATGAGGAATCAATAAAGCATAAGTAAAATATAAATATCAGTAAAACATAAACATCAGTAAAATATAAATAATTTACTACCACAGGTTCCTGTATGAAGCTGAGCTGTAACCTATCAGTTTAATGTACAGCTACTTATATTTTTGCTGAATTAAGATTTTTTCTTTTTTTTTTTTTTACTACCATGTAGTAATCTTAAACTGTCTATGTCAGTTAGGTGCTCTTGAATGCTCTCAATTCTACAGTGTAAAGCTTCTGTTTTGTAGTTGACATGCTGTAACCTCCCCTGTATATATTTATTTATTTGTGAGGTTAAATATGTCAAATATATTCAGCCCTATAATGAGTGTTCTTGTTATTTTAAAACTTGGTTTCTGATTTATCATAGAAAAGAGAAAGAATAATTTCTTATATATGTTTTTTCTAAACACTCTGTGAAACAATTTGCTGTAGTTCTATCTTTTACAAGTATAAGGAAACATGTCAGTGTAATTTGTAATACTAGTCAGTGAAATATAGTGTAACAGGTTTGAAGATGGACTAAAGTGGAAAGAAACCTTTTCAAGTAAATAGTTTTTATGTTAGTGTTCCAAATAATTAAAGTCTTTTAATAGTGAATGGTTGAGTTTTATTTTTCTTTTTTAGTGTTTAATGCCAAAAATTACACAGTGAAATTCTGGAAAATAATCTTGTGTTTATTAAGTACATGAGGCAGGTACACGCCTAGCCAAAATGCTGGAAATAAATGTGCAAGACTAACTCCATCTCATCAGAGGAACACATTTTTCAGAATATGCCTTTCCTTTCTGTAATTTACTCAATGCCACATTCAGTGAATGATCTGAAAGTTATGCAAGCTCATTTATTTATGGTAGCAGTCGTGTCATAGAAATGAAAGGAAAATCAAGGCAACAGACAATATGCTGAGATGATCTTTGAAAGTAATGAAAATGAATAATCTAAAACTCAGATTTCTTTTCATATATTTCTCTACAGCTGAATTTAGTCTCTCATTATCAATAACTTAATTCAATTTGTAATCATACTTTGATCACTGCTGCAATATTTTCAGCCAATCACTTGATTAGTGCACACTGATCTATAAATAATAAATGCTACACACTAATGGTCTACCTTTACATGCTTACCTTCAAAGAATATGGAAATCTGCTGAAATGTGTCAGATCTGTATTTAAGTCTCATCACAGAAAATGCACAGAATATGAAGATTCAGCAGTAATATTTTTTAGAAAGCATTAAAAAAAAACCTCCCATGGGATAGGTGGTGTTTATTTTTGAGGATGCTGGGTGTGCCTTTGTACGGTCTGTCCACGTGTGTCTGCGGACAGTGAACAGTACCCTGGAGATTTATGCCTTGAACAGTGTGGGAGGACCCTCTGAAGGAAGGGGCCCAGGTTTTTTTTCCAAGTAGGATCTTGGCAGATGCCAAACTTGTAAGGAGTGATTTGCAGCATCTGTGGGTGGATTTATTTTTCTCCTCATTTCATCACTTTTTAAATACCAAGAACAATTTTATTTTAATCCTCTACTGTTAACAGCTTCCTACTGTAACCCATTGAGTTACATAAAATGCCACTTCATTTTACTGCTTTTGAAAGTCTGATCTATAATCAGATACATCTATGTAACCACCAGGACAACTACAGAGGTACAGGGCAGCAATGTGCCATTCATGGAGTCATTATAAAAATTTTTTATGCATTTACTATATATAAAGACTTAAGCCCATATATGGGTCAGCAAATTAGGCAAAAGGCTTAGAAGTTAATGTCAGGAAAGTCAGTCATGCAAACCAGTCTGTGGAGCAGACATTTCATGCCCAGCACTCCAGCTGCTGCTGTGCCAAGGAAACTTTACCCTTCAGCCTCCACTTAGCCATTCTTTGGTTACTCAGTCCATTTAATTTTCAGCTCTCCTAGCACCATTGTGACATTTTCATCCTCAGGACAGTCATTTAATGTAGTGATAGGGAAGGGAAAAAAGAAAGAAGAGAAGGGGAAACAGAAGAAAAGAAGGGGAAAGGTAGTTGTCAAGGCCTGCTCTGCATCTTCTAATACTTCACACAGGATTTCTTGCCCCTTCCCTAGGATATGTCACCCTGACCAGAAATGAAGGCAGGCCATTGGAGTAGGTAGAACACACCACCATATTTGTATGTCTGTCAATGTAAACTAATATTTTTGACCCTCCAGCTTGAAGCTCAAAATCTGTCATGTTTCTTCAAGCAGCAACTCCAGAATTTCCATTGGTGGAGACTAGCAATAATACCTCTGTAGTTCAGGACCAAGCCAATGCCCCTCCATGATGAGAAACCAGTCTGATAAGCTCAACACTACAAATAGCTAAATAAATCTCATGGAAACTTTTGCTGGAAAGATAGCCCTTCCTCAGATACGTCTGCAGTCTCAAAGCCAATGCTGATGTCGGTCTCATTAGATTAAGTCCAGAGGAGTGCACATTGTGGGGATGTCCATATGGATAGTATAACCACAGCTATCTGACAGCAGTTTGGGTGATATGGTTTTCTCGAGGTGCATTGAGTGATCTACCTTACAAAATAAATGCCACCTTCACTCTTTAGCATGTAACAGATAGCCTAAACTGGGCAATTTTTATCCAGGCTATTCTAGTAAGGGTTCTTTAAAAACATAGCTTTAGATAGAAAAGCGTTCTCAAAAATCCCAAATGTATTCCATACATGAAGCGTAGAAGAAAGAGCAAATACTGATAACTCTGGTCTGATGTTTTCTTCCACTGCCAGGTTTTTCCCATCCTGGGAGCTCTGCAAAGCAAGGGGAAAGGTGGCCAGGGTAGGGGAGTGCATGCTGCTCTGCCCAGTGGGCAGGGAGAACTCCCACTGTCGCTGTCCTGCTGCATTTCACAGCTCTCCAGTGCCAAGTGCAGGAACTGCAATAATATTATGCATTTACAAAATTCCGCTCTGGTTTTCCTTTCTGCTCGCCTGCCTCATGCTTTTCCAGCAGAGGGCAGTGCCATATTTCTAGTTGTAAAGCTATTAAAATTCAGTGAAAAATGCAGAAAGATTTTTCCATATGCACACCAGCACAGAGATAAGTAGGAGAGTTCATACCAGGTTTGTCTATTATTTAGCAATCAGTTACATCACCAGATAAAGCAAATATTCTGTATTCGGGGAAATGAGGGGAGAGAGCTGTCTGCCTGCATTTGGGTGTATTTAGTGGAAAGAGCAATAGAGTCTCTCTTCTCTGCTGGTTCTCCTTTTTTTACTTTGAGGGGATGCAATGAAATAAGCAACTGCTACACTGTTGTCAGCTGTGCAAACAGAAAGAGCTCACCATTTCAGGCTTGTACACCGGCTTATTCCAGTACTGGGCAAATGATTTGATCTGCAGGGGTGCCAGCCTGTGACTCAGAAATTCATTGGATGCATAATTGTCCAGGGAGGAAAAAATCCCAGCAGCCCTCTGTTGACAGTGGCACGCAGGTCCATACCTCCCTACCATTTTTTCCATCAAGAGCAGAGGAGCAGATCTGCTGTCAGCTGGATGTTCTGCTCTGCATACTCCCTCCCCACCACCCATATTACCCAGTCAGCTCAAGCAAGGTGCAGAACTGCTGGGCTAGAGACTCAGCTGTACAGCTGCCCCACGGCCATTCTGTTATAGGGAAGGACTTACCAGAAAGCTGCTCCATTGGAAAATGGCACTGTGTTTAAATTAAAATCTCTCATCTGCACTTCTGGACTCTCACTGGCATGTCCCTCTTATTCCACACCTGCACCAGCACCAAGCTAAGGGAAGAGGGGTGGTCTGGAGTAAATGGGACGAGGGAAGCAGGGAAGGACATGACCTGCTTTTAGCCTCACTTATGACCTGCTCTAGGCTCATTTAGCTCTTTTTGGAGAAAGCCCACAGGTATGGCTGCTATGGCTGTGGGAAGGAGCAGTAGGAAGGGAGGCCCAGGAACAGTCAGAACTTGGTGTACAGAGCAGGCACAAGACTAGTATGACAGATGTCATGACACCATCATTTCTTCAAAACACTTGTGGTGTTGATGTTGCACAAGTTCAGAGTCAAGGCACAGCTGTGTTACTGGCACATCAAATTTTTGTGACCTTACACAAGTACGGCTCTGCACAAGGCAGGAGCCAGCAAGAGACTCCCAAAGTTTCTGTCCACCCTACAACCAATGCTCACTTCCCAGAAAAGCAGACATGTTAGTATGCCTGTCAGTCTGGCTGCAAACATCTCCTTGCTCAGACATGATAATTTTCTAGAATTATCCAAGGTACAGGGTGATCGGGGGCTTATGCAGCACTACCCAAGTCATAGAGCCCTAATCAACAGTGTAGGACAAAATACTCAAGGAAGGAGGGAAACTAGCACTTAAAAGCTTTTCAGAGGCCTTGGGTGACAGAGGCTTAAATACTGTGGTTTTCCATGCAGAGTGCAACTCAAAGAGCTCCCAGAGTTTTCTGTGTGTTTGCAGAGGCCCAGGCTGACCTCTTCAGGGAGAGTAGCTCAGGGTTATGTAGCTCCAGCAGCCTTACTGGACCTCCACCCATGGGTATCTTCTTCATCCTTCCTTTGGTGTAGCACAGAGATGGTGCTAACAGTGGAGGAAGTTTTGAAGGAGTCTGGCTAATGCCTCTTGCATGTTAGCAGGATGTATTCAGACAGACTGGGGCTTACTTAAAATGGTCATCCAAAGCAGCCCCCACCCCTTGCTGTAGTTAGGTGGCAGCTCTTATCAGAGATGGGGAACTTACATTTATTTTAGTTGTATTAGATCCTCAGATCTTTGCACCGGTTTCAGCCAGAAGCATGGTGATTTTAGTCTGTCTTGGTACTCCTGAGCTGGTAGGGCAGAACTGAGAGAAAAGCCAAATGCACATTTCATTGCAGAAAAGATCCATCAGCAAAAGAGCAGCACAGGCAGAAGCAGCCTGAGAGTGTGACTGTTGGATATGGTTGTTGGGTAACAACCAGCTGATTTTAACACATTCCTCTCTTAAATTCTCATTGATTTTTTTGGTGTCTTCCAAAGGTGGCTTTGCCTGTTACTTTCACCCAAACTGAAGCAAATAGTCAATCCTGTGATGACATTTTCTCCTGCCAGGTGTTGTATATGAAGTTACCTACATTCAAGCAAAGAGATCCTCTCACTGCAATCAGATTGGACATCCCTTGGAGACTAGTGTAAGGATAGGCTATAATTGCCTCTTGAACAAGACAAGGGTGAAGGATATGTCCTACTGAAGCACTGGGAGACTTTGAGGATGGAGAAGACCCTCTGTCACTAAAGGTGTCTAAGAACAGGCTGAACCTGGGCTTCCTAAACCCACTCATGTGGGTGCCCCCATCAACACGGACAGCAGTATCAGATGACACAGAGACAACCTCCTGCCCTGTGATGATCCTCTTTAATTTCATGTAGCTATTTTTACTAACATAGTACGCTGCCTGAGCAGGAAGGTGCTCCCACAATAAATTCATCAGTACCCTCTCTCCAAGGCCTTTCTTCTTCTCTCCTGTCAATTTCTCAGCTGCAAACACTTTGCCCATAGCAACTGCCTCATCCTCCCTAACAAGGACCCCACAGCCATCACACTTCCACACTACCATTAATTACTTCAGTCACCAGCGTTCTTCCACTGCAACAACAGCCCATCCCTTCACTTACCAGAATGTCTTGTTCTAGGTGTAAAGCAGAGATGGCCACAACACCAACATCTCCCAGGTGTTGAGCAGCCTGGCACTGGCACACTGCTGTGGTGCAGCTGGTCAGAAGTAACCTGCACATGTGTTGGAGAAGCAGGTGCAGGCACCATTGCCACACCATCTCTGAGTCCTGGTCCCTTTTATAGGTGGGTTGCATATCCTCTGGGTTAGGGTTAGGTGTATGTATCTCAGGGTTGATTTTGACAGAGGTACATTTGCCTTAAACAGACACCCTCCTGAGAACCTTTCTGGTTCCTTTTTTGTTTTTATTTTACTCAGATTAATATCCAGTATAGGCTTGTGTGGGCTTTTTACACTAGAAACCAGGGCTTGTCTCTGGCACCTTTATGGACTGGGTTAAATCTATGCCAGATCTTCAGGTATTTGTTTCACTTCTTACCTTTTGCACTAAATTCACGCAGTTGCTTGTGTGAGCATGGCAGCTGGCACCTTCTTTGACTCCGACAGTAAAATCAACAATTAAAAAAAATCCATCCATTGCTGAAGGTGCTGCAAACGATATTTCAGTGTTTTCTTTTGGTTAAGCTGAAAAAAAGAAGGTGGGAAAGAAGCTTCGGGGGTAATGTTCAGATGAAGAAGTTTGACTCAAACTGTTGGGTTGACTCAAAAGCTGACATTTGCCAGGGATGGCAAGAATTAGCTTCTCAAGTACTTGGGCACGCAGGCGCAGAGTTTGCTGCAGTGCTCCATGTTTAAGCAGCCATTTCAGCAGGTATTCAACAGGCAGTGGGATAGAAAGGATCTAAGGAACAAGACATGTTTGGTACCACGTGTGTGGACAGGAATACTCCGATACACATACACACATCTTAGACAGGTCTGAAAAATGGGCCATGTTTGTTCTCTGCTCTTTTTTTCTGAACAACTATATAAACTATTCATTACAAAAGTAAAACTCTAGGTGCAATTGTCCCAAAGTCAAGATGCAGAAACTAATAGGTAGTTTTCCAGGACATTCACAAATAAATGCATCAACCCAGTTCCGCATTTAGACACTTAATTAAACAGCTTGATTTTTGTTATTGTTCATATCACAGGGAAAAAGAAGTCCTTCCTCCTTAGATTGTAATCTCTGCCTAACAGGGTTTTTTATGCACACAAACCTTGAATTGTCTTGGTGCATACAAATCACAACGGTTTCGGCTGCCTGATGATAGGAGCTGCTGTGGCTTATTCTCATAAAGCAGACATTTCAATGTGTGTAGAGCAGCCCTGTGATTGTGATTGGCATGTGGTTACTTTCAACCAGCTGGTTTCTCCCTTGACAGGCACAATGCCAAGAGAAGCATTTTAATACTAAGGTCGTTGTGGAAAAGCAGCAGATGCAATAGCTGAGGAACAAAAAAAAAAAAAAAATACTGTTTTATGAAGTGTTTTGGCTCTTTTACCTGTCCTAAATAATTACCTATGACTAAATGCCTGAGTTCAGAAAACAAAGGTTGTTTGTCTTGCACAATTTCGTTTGTCTGGTTTGGGATGGATAGGATCCACTTCACCAACACCCACATGTAGGATAGCAAACTCACAGAAATAGTTTTCTTTATATCAGCTGAAACAGAATCAGTGTGCTTTGACTCTTTTGCCATACATTTGTGATTTACTTATTAAGCCATGCTATTAAGCCAGGAGGATGAGAAGCATCAGCTTCACTCAGGTGGATCAGAGCCCTCCTGCAACAGATTTTAAATTCAAGTAGTTATATGAACATATTTTCAGTGTAGAGGTAGCAGAAGCTTAAAGCCATAGGTGGATGCTCCACCAAGTGTTGTCTCCTTGGCTGGCCTTTCACATCCACAAAGTTTGATATCTTTTCTCAAGTACTCAGCTTTCCCTTTCCATAAACCTTGGGTCTCAGACTTACAATGAAGTTATTGCCATTGAACATGTTCTCCCCATCCTCCTGAGTCATCACAACTACCAAGGTGAAAGTTCTTCATTCACCTCTTTTTCTCTCTAAAATGTTTTACTTTTCAGTTGCAACAAGTTAAAAATTGAGCTGGCTGCTGCCAGTCCTCACTCAGCTCATGCACGTTGAATTGCTGTAACAGAGCTATATGCTCCAGGCCCAAATACACTGATTTTTCAAGTGTCACATGCTACTGACGGCTTCTTCCTATGAATTGGAGTGTAACTAGCAGTATCAAAACCAGTAAATGATTGCTTGTCTTTGCAATGATTTTGGTCATAAGAATAAATTATTTCAGAGTCGATGAGTGAGGCAATACTATTTGTAGCCTTTATAGCTGAATCATCTCTAAATGTAAATGAAATTATAATTTTTAAAAGGCAGGAACATCAACTTACAAGTCCATTGGATAACTCATATGTAGTGTTTAAAAATATCTGAACTTTTTGTGGGGAAAAAAAAAAAAGAAAAAGAAATTAAAGAAATTCTCTGTCCTACTGGGTTTAACATACTTTTGTCAGCAGAAGGAATGCTGCTTCCAAGTTTATGGTAGTGGAGTTTTAGATGAAAACAGATATCAACATCCTGAGTAAAGAAAAGGGAATTGCAGCTGGTCAGTCACTGCATGAGAGTCAATGAACAGCACATCTTGCACTTCTCTGTCTGAGATGATAAAAAACCATTTGCAAGCACACTTACTGAAATGTAAATCAAATGTCTCCACTTGTCCTGATAAATCTATCAATTGCAAGAAACTGTCAGATAGCTTAAACTAAAAGCAAATTTATAGTTAAAACTCAGGAACGAGCCAAAACTAAAAATCAAGGCAAAGGGCAGCCTTAAATTGTGTCATTTATCTCCTGAAAATATGAAACTCTGAGGTAAAAGCCACCCCAAGTCTGGCCCCAAAGACTGTCCCCAGGATGGGTGGTGGCTGACTCCTATGACACTGAGCACCAGCTGGATGGCCCTCTGGGTTGCTCTGTTCCAAGAATATCAGACTTACAGTGAGTTGTCCAAGCTTGAGTATGGTCCTGTTGGAACAATTTTTATCTAGTGCTCAGTGAGGGCACATGGCTCATGGCCTGGTCTCTGAGGAAGATGCCTGCCAGGGCAATCCTCCGAGCCACCCTTTTCCTCAAAAACACGGACTGAGGGAGAAGGGAGTTGAGCACTCAGCATGCAGCCTAACATGGATACCATGTTCATCCTTACTAGGGATCTTGGGAGAGCTGCTGCATTCTGCAGACACCAAATAGAGGTCATAATACCTTGATACCATCAGACAGGTATCAAGGTATTATGAGGACAATAGAGCCCTAACAAATCCTGAGTCCTGTGAGCCCAGTTCAGCCTACTCTGTGGGAGTCTTTCTAGAGCACCACAGAATTTCCCCCCATCAGAAAACTGCATTGCAGAGTGAAACATCATCTCCCCTTTCCCTCATTCCTGGTCCTTTTGTGGTTGCTATGCCACTGAAGACCTTCTTCCTGACAGCAGTGTTAGGCAAAGCTCTGTTTCTGCAAGATCATTATTCCAACTGTCATCTTGTCCTCAAACTTCCCATGGTTGTCCTGGTGAGCACTCTGGCACTCAGAGCGCACCAGCTCTTGGAGGTAGATGCACAGGCAGAAAGGAGATAGTGATTTCCAAGTGGCCCACTGGCACCCTCAGAGCCTCCTGCTCTTTATCTCAGCCCTAGGCTTCATCTGTGAACCCCAGCAGTGCCACATTTTTCACTATCTGTTTTCCTCTGGCCACAGTTTAGAGAGAAGCCCAGCTAACAGGGCACTATTCTTAGCCAGGAGCCCAGCGGCAGGTGCAGCCATGGGCACAAAGCTGCATGTGGGAAGGTGGCAGAGCCACAATGATACCGTTCCTGTGAGTAGCCCCAGGGCTTCAGGCAAGCTGGGGGTGCTCAGGCATGAGCAGATGATTAAAAGTAAGCTAATTCAGGCCAGGGTTAGGGTCAGTTAGAAAAAATCTTATCTGGAAATGTAGAGGAATAATGAGAGATAAGCAGCCATGGAGTAAATAGCAATAAGCCATGCAGAAGTCTTAGCCACCAGAAGTCATGCTGCTACAGCTATGCCTGTGCTCCTGTAGTCACAGCAGTGTCAGAAATGCAAAAGTAGAAGTTTTATCTTTCTTTGAACTATTTCCTCTCTGTGTAAAGTGCTGGTACATATGCTTGGCTCAATAAAGCCAGTCCAGCTTCTGTATGGAGCAGTTCACAAAAAAGGGGCATCAGAGGGGAAGCAGGGAAAGGCAAATGTCACTGAGATTCACCGGTGACATTAAAGAGCCCCAGACTCATGACCAAAGGTGTTCCTATGAAATTTGTCACATGGCAAATGTTAAACTTCTGTCTGGTATAACTGGCTTCAAATCCAGGTAAGGACACAGAGAAATTGATTCATAAGCTATAAAGCAACAAAGCCATTCAAGAGAAGAGAAAATGTTGAAAAAGTCTCAAAACTTTTCTACCGGAATATGTTAACAAACTACATATTTTTAATTCTTCAGCATCTATTTTCAATTTAAAACAAAAACTGTACGTACAAAAAATCTGCAGACATTGACAGATGTTTTGTTTTCACGTATTTATGTTTCTAAAAAGAAAACCACTATGGGAAATAGTGATCAAAACAAAGTTCTATTTTTGTCAGAAATCACTTGTTTTCCCACATGGGTTTCAAACCTGTGCTTTGCTGTCTCAAGAGGAGCCCCTCTGTGCCTGAGCAGTGCCATGTGACTGCGAGCAGCACTGAGGATAACACATTTTTCCCATTCTGTAAAAATGTGTAGACTTTTTCCTGCTTAATATAGAGAAAATCCATCGAAATAAAAATTCCCAGCAGACAATCTTATAACTTAAGGCACTAGCATAAGTTCTTTCTGAACTCATCCACTGCGGAGATCCAACAACTGAGGACATTGCAGGCTACAGTGTATGGCTGAATTAAAAATAGTTTTACTGTCCTTTGAGTGGGCAAGTAAGGCTACAGTAGTCAGCCTGAGAGCTGCCTCTACCTCCTACCACCCCCTCGGGCAGCTTCCTGAATGGTCTTATCTATTTTATATGGTTTCATGTGGCTCTTTGCATGTATGAATTTTGTCTTGCCTAGTATCAGAATTACTGAGTTATATGTTGTACATGAAAAACTTAATTCCCAACACATCTGCAAAACCGCTGCCTGCATTCAACTTCCACATAGCTCTGGAGATGCAGGGAAGCCACCTGGGTCCTGTAGCAGTGTGACCTGCAAGTCACCCGAAAATATCATTTGACTGACTTGCAAGCCATTCTTTGGGGCACTGTTCTTTGGTATTGAGGGGACAAGTCAATCCTCTAGATGCTACCTTCTGTTGGATAACTGTTGGGTTCAGCAAAACTAGAATATCCTCAAGAAAAAGCAGGGAGGAGGGGAGGGGAAAAAAGAAATCCATGTGCTGGGACTGAAAATAAATAGCTGCTGTAGAAATGCCTGATGAGTTGCAGCTGTAAAGTCCCCCAGCTCTGGAGCACCTGGCTGTGAACTGAAGGGGCCTACAGCTACCTCAGAGTCAGTTTTGACATTTTTTTGGTATTCTTTCAGAATATTAGGCAAATAAGAAGTTTTAAACATTTTTGTGATGTTATTGCTCATCTGCAACAATTTTTTTCACTTCGCTGAATGTTTTCTACATTTACGTGGTGTCTGAGGCTTTTTAGTATGCCAAGTAGACTGGTCTGCAAGACGAAAAGCACATAGGTTTCCTTCCCCTGGTCAGTGCCCACAGGAACACCACACAAACACACAGCATGGTCATGCAGAGACGCAGAACAAAGCTGCTGTGCTCCTCACCTCCCATCTGAGCTCTTCATTGAGTTCACCCTCTTTCAGGATTACACTCTTTGAAGACTATGAGAAAATAATTGCTTCTTCTTTTTCTGGAGCCCAGGAAAAACATCCCTGGGAAACAGACATTCGCTATAGTCTGGCTCAGCAGCAAAACCACTCATTGAACATTGGCAGAACACCACTAAAGGCAAGCCACAAAAGCAAGAAAAAGTTTGGTAGACTGTACATGCTTCTTCTTGTTCTGTATCTGTCTGGTCAATTGAGAATTCAGTCTCTAGTATGACCAAACAAGCACACTCTACAATGTTAAATTGTTTGGAAAAACATCCTCCTGTAAAGAATTGGAAGTTTACAACTAATTTCAGTGTGGTCATGGATTTAAATTCTTTGCTCTCTGGTTGTTCAGTCAAAGGAGGTTTCTTGGTGTGAAATTCTGAGAAAATATATTTGCAAATTCATGGTTCAAAAATTCCTAGAAATTTGTACAGGAGGCAACCAATCAATTTCTCCAGATAAGCAGACTACATTCACTAGATCAGCTTCTGTCAAACTTGCATAATTTTTATGCTAAGGATTGCTTACCTTAAGTAATATTTACTGCCTTTTGACACTGTTTGAAAGATGCACAAAAAAGAGGGGAAACTACCATTTTACAAAACTCCTTTATCAAATTCTCAAAATAGTCAGAAAAAAATTAGGAATAATTTTCTTTAAGTACCGCAAGATTAGGTAATAATACCATTAGGCTGTCTTATAATTACATTCTGCTTCTTTGAACAATTAGATGCACTTAAGTTTTCAAGCACTTCTCTGCAAACATGAGGATTAGAAATGAATACTTTACTTTTTAAATTCAATTAACACAAGAAAGCAAACAATCTCAGCTCCAACTGGCATAAATCAGTGTAGTTACACTGGTGGAATTAGTCTATACTGAATTGTTTCAGTTGATAATCACAGGTTCTTACCATACATCTTTTTGTCACTCCATTTGTCTCACATGATGCTTCTTTCCCAGCCCTGTAATAAATTGTAAAGAATTAAGATATGAATTATTACACAGCGATGTGTTTTCCCTGGGACAGGGTGAACCCTTTGATTCATACCATACCTGAGGCAGCTACAGACTGAAACGTTTGTCCTGCAAGAGGTCTTCTCGTAGCATCTATAAATATTGTTAGTGAATGTTCTCAAACCTTAAGCGGTTAACTTAGGGTCTCACTGTGGTCTTGCAACACACCACAACCCATGGCAATGCAACATCAGTGCCATAAGACATCAGGTTAGGTCAGAATTAGTCCCACAGGCTCCAGTGACCTGATATGCAACTGTATGGGGCAACCAATTGTAGGCCTGCAAACACATCCATTTCTACCTCTCTGCTAAGTCTGTCTTGGTTGTCTTATTCATCTGACTCCTTTTCTTTTCCGAGTCACTTGGAAGGTCAAGGTGGGGCGTTCCAGGCTGGACCCCAGCCTGGGATTACTGCAGGTCCTCTGGTGTTTATTGGTGTGAACCTGATGGTCTTTGACAGGCACTGAGTGCTCTGTGTTTTCTCATTTGAAACCGGAGTTATTCCTTCTTCTCTCGGTAAAAAAATTAAAAAAAAAAAACCAACAAAAAAACCAAAAAAACAAAAAAAAAAAAAAACCAAAACAACAAAAAGCCAAACAAACAATAAAAAAAAACAACAAACACAAAAATTCCCATCACGAAAACAGCCTAGACCCACGATTTTTGTGGCCTTGGCACTCAGCTTTTGTCCCTTTTTTAGGGAGCTTGTTCTTTTTTCCTTTCTCTATCACCATTGCTGAGACAGGGGCAAGTCTAAGTGGTGTAAGAGGACTCTTCACAAAGTTTATTTTCTTAGCTTAATTATTCTGTAACATGACTCTGCTCATAGCATTTTATAGCAACAAATAATGTAACTTTCTGGTGCACAGTTGCCAAAGTAGCAGACCAGTGCTAAGTGAATGGCCTATTTTACATTAGCCATAATCCCTTTTAAACTGAGTGCTTCAATTTGTAATTTCCTGTCCTATACTGCTGGTGTTTATTTTTGTTTGACTTCTGTGTTGAAAATATCTTATTTCAGATATTTCAGCACAGTAATAATTCTACATAGGTTTCAAAATTCCAATTATAATATCATTTTAGAGTCCAATACTGTTTTATGGGCTGGCTCACTGCACCTTTTTTTTTCTTTTTCTTCTTCTTCTTTTATTCTTCTATGAAAAGCAAATTCCAGTTGTGAGTTGATGAGCCGTAATAGGAAGAAAACACAGATGAAATCTCTGTTCTGTGCTCAATAAACTGCAAGTAAAATATACAGTTTATGAAGGGGAATTCTTCGCATTTTTTTTTCTGTTTCACCAGGCAGAAACAATTTTCTGATTTATTCTTCCTCCCTTTCCAGAGGCTCTGTTTCAGCAATAGACTGTGTTCCACTCATTGCCACACAAGGATCGCAAAATGCTGGCAACCCTTGAGTTTATGATTTACACAAGATAATGCTTTTCAAACATGTGCAGCACATTCCAGTATAGAACTGATGATGTTTAAGGAAAGCATGAAGGAGAAATAAAAATCAAGAAATATGAGAAAAGATGACCCTCACTTCATGGTACTACCAGCCAAGAGGGCATAGTAAACAGTATATATTCCACTGTGGCTCTTCATATGCAGAGGGTTGTCCAGGGAGAAGGTAGAAATTCTTTATTTCTGAGGGTAGGTATGACTTTTTGATGTCACCTTTCCACCCAATACTGTGCATGGACTAAAGCAGAGGACAGGGAGAGCTAAGACTTTTCTAGAAGACAGCCCTGAGTGAGGACATAGTTTTCAAGTGTCCAGTCCCTCCCACATCCATGCTCCTTTCACCATCAGTGTTGGTGCATAAAGACAGACAGGTTTTGGTGCATGACAGATTGACAGCATCAGAATGAAAGGCCCTGAACAAGGCACTGGTGGTGATATTTTCCACTCTTGACCTCCTGAGAACCTTGATCCTTCTCAAAATGGCACAGAAAGGAACCTCTTAAAGCACCAGGGGAATATAACAAATGCAAGTGTAATACAGCATCTGTAGAGGAACACCTAAAAGTACTGGGAGAAAAAAAAAACCCACACACAAAGGAAAAAGGTGAAAACTTTATATTTGCATAAATAGAATATAATCATCCATGCTAGTATTAAAATTCATTTCTTGTCCAAAACATAACATTTTATCTGTGTTTCACAGGATCAGAAGTGAACCCTCAGGAGACTTTAACAATGTTTTTTTTAGTCTTATATAAAACAGAAGCATTCAAGTATTTTTATATGCTTGTATTCCCAAATCCTATTACCTTTGCAACCTCATCTGGGTTTTCTCTACTTTTTGATAGCATGGTGAGAATGACACAATTTATATGTATTGTCCTGTAAGTCTGTCTTCTGTCAGTATTACAGTAGCAATGGCTCAAACACTCTAAGATAAAATTCATCATCACAGAGAGGTTAAGAAAGCAGAAATCATTTAAAGTGGACTCATGAAGTTTGCATCTCTTCCCGATTTTTCCATTAACATTTCTAACCACAACAAAATGCCATATTGATTCAGACTGAAAATTCATCCATCTGTTGTCTGGCCAACAGAAGCTATCTACATGTAAAAAGTATAAAAAACAAGCCATATCTGAAGCGAGTACTGGTAGCACCCCCCCTCCCCTAGGCAGTACTGTACAATACATTTCATCTATAATTTTTTTCCCCTGTTGCCCAATATTTTGATATCACACTCCAGCTTCTTACTGTCATCATTCCTGAGTATCTCAAATCACCTTCAGACTTCATCACGTCTCTATTTTCCTCACAAATAGTGCATGGGTATATTTAACAGTACAACCTGGAGTAATGCATCTCTCATGGTGCCACATTAGTAACCTCGTTCTATTGCTAAAAGTTTTAATTCTTTATCTTTTAGCAGTTATTTGCCCAAAAGGTGCTTGTTTTCCAGTTGGAGAGGGTTTTAAGAGTTTTCAGGGGTTTTAAGTCCTCTGGATAATGATCTTACTGACAGCTTTTAGAAAGTCCATATATACTACATGGATCCACATGAATTACTTACAAAGGACTCCAACAGCTCTGTGAGGCATCACTGCCTTGATAACATCCATATTGCCTGTTCGTTTCTGTAATGTATTATCTGGTGTCTGCTTATTCTACCGTTTATGAAGTTTTTCTGCTGATTTTCCAGAATGAAAAATTAGACTACTCTTCAGTAACTGAAGTTATCTTTATCAGCTTTCCTTTCTTTCGTATTGCTGAAGGTTTAAACTGTGTTATTGCCATGTGCAATAGTTCAGAAATTTTGTGTTTGAGATTCTTCAGCATCATCTAGACCTGGTGATCACTAAAGATTTTCCTGCTTCACCCACGAGCCTGAAATGGAGATACCTGCAAGAAATTCTGTTACGGTTTACATGGTAGCCTGACCTGAAAAATACATGGGGTTTTCTGGTTTTACCAAGTCTTTCTTGTGGTTTATATGTAAGGCATTTGCCTGTCAGTGAAAGGAAAAAGCATCATGTCTTTTTCTGGGATCCTCCCTTCCTTCCAGCTGTGCCTCAATACACAGACAGCGTCTCCCAGACAGCAGCTGGCCAAAAAAGTGATGCACATCAGCAGTTTACCTCTGGGCCTCACACAGTGTCTGGCCAGCCTTCTCTCAGTGGTTATTACCCCATGTCATCAGGAGAAGAATGGTTTAATGACCTTCTCTATTCATCTTATTTCTTTTGGTTTGTGGCTACAGGGTACACCAGGCATTACACCCCTAAAAATCTCTATATAATCTATACATGCTGTAGCTGCAGCCACAGCATGAACTGAACATCTATACATTAAATGTATTAATGTTACATTAAATGTAACATCAGGTGTCTGTTCATCAAGGTCTGCTACTGGTGCTGTCCCATAGGTATCTCGCAGCTAATGGGGTACTGAAGGAATCTTGAAACAGCTAATCAAAGGAAAACATAACTTAGGAGTGTTTTATGGAGTACTTAAGGTACAAGACATAAAGAACAAAGGTAGTTGAGGAGCAGGTGAAAAAACCCTTATTTTTAAATGAGAAAGGATAAGAGATCATTCTGCTGGAGCTAAGATATGCATTCTGATACAATAAATTTTCACTTCTTAACAGTTAAGCCCAGAATATTACTTTATACAATACTGATTCCTAAAAAGCAAGAGAAAGTAATAACCTAGTGGCTAGATGAGCCACTAGAAAATATCATGAGAGAGACCTCCTGAAGTGATAAATCTGAATTAGATAGGTTAACAGGATGTTTCTATCTCCAGCTTCCATGCCTTGCCTAAGATTTTCCATAGTTTACTAAGAATGCTAATTCGCAGCTTTCACCTACATTCACACTCTTCTTTAGAAAATCTAATACTGGCTACATTAGGAGAATGGATGTAGGTTTTCCCAAGTCTTTGTCCTCTTTCTGGTTCTTCCACTCCCTCTTCCTCAGAGGTGTGGAGAGCAGTCTGTAATTTGGCTATAGATGGTAACTGTGTGTAATTTTGAACATCATAGAGGAGCTCATTCTAGACTTTTCTCGGGTCTTTTCAGTATTTTCTTCAACTTCCTTATAATTCTCAGCCCAAGATAATTTGGCTTTATTTTTAATTGTCCTGCAAACTCCCTTATTCAGGGAGAAGGAATAATTCACAGCCGGTATGTTCCTTAGTGCCTTGCCAATCAAAACATAATGCTTGCCTTTTACTGGCAACATGGTTATCATGATTCAAGCCACTTGGCCCTTCTGTTAGCTCTCTCTGGCGTGTAAAGGAAAATTCATGCCAATGAAGAAGAAAACCATCGAGTCATTAAATATATTTATTTGAATATTTAAATCTTTGTCTGCAGAGAAGTGTCTAGGCAGAGTTCCATATTTGTCAAGGAGTCTTACTGAAACCACACTCACAGATAGCACTTTTGCAATTTTCTGACACCCTTGCTGAACACTCCTTTGTAAAAGAAAGAGGGAACACTTTATTGCAAGAGACATTAAAATATGAAAACAATCCTTTCTAATTTGGGACTGCAAGGTGTTGCTGATGGAACAGGAAATCCAGTCCCTAATGATATCACATGTAATGATGAGGAAATTATTTCACTTTCAGTCAGGCACACTCTGGGTAATAAGATGGAAATCAAGTGCAATGATCCAGGGCTTCACCAAAGTACAGTGTGACCTGTCATGTCTTACACATTGAGCACTTTCAAACTTAGACAATCCATGCTCTTTGGGGTCTTTAGGCTTGAGCTGAACCTTGCTCATTTTCAAAGAAACTGTGTTTGGAGCACAGGCTCAGCAGCTGTAAGAACACTTGGCCACAATGTTGAAAGAGTTATAGTACAAACTAGAAGCCCTACCTATTGCAGATGCTGCCTGGTAACATGGTCCCTTCTCATTCCTCCTCTTTTATGTAACTGCTATGGAACAAGCCAGTATCCCTTAAGTGCCCTCTTACGGCACTGTCTCCTGTCACAAAGAGGAGAAACCATACAGGTCTATAAATGAGATAAAAATAGGAAAGGCAAAATCAAGATCATTCACTAGACATGCAAAGCAAAGAAAGCATTTTTTTTCCTTCTTTCAAATGAAATCTGTTGTACCATAAGAATTATTGCAACATTAAAGAGAAAACTGTAAAATCAAAACCCAGACAGGAAATACAGTAGAGGAATAGTTTTTGATCCTTCCAAAAGATTTCATTTTGAATTAGGTTTTAAACACATAAGGACAGGCAAATAAATAATAATTTTACAGCTGCATTGTTTTAGCAAACCAAGTTGGCAAAACTCCTAAAAATAATATGTTCCTAAGGAATGATTAAGTAAATCAGTCAAATGCTCGGAAAAGGAGGCAGGAAGTCAGGAAGGTCTTCTCAGGAAGACTTCACTGGTTTGTCTAGATGAGAAAGAATGATACTGTGATGACATAAAAGCCTTTCTTTTCTCCTTCTTTACCCATGAAAGGTTTAACAGAAAATTTGTTTCTTTTAGGACTAAATATTATAAATTTATCTATACAAATCTGAACTTACATGGGTGACAGCTATCAAGTTTCAAATCAGTTTTCCAAATTAGTGTCTTCTTCTTAATTGCAAGGAAACAAGCCTAGTAACAGAAACCCACTCCTTAAAACAATCTATCCCTATTGGTTAAAATGCTCAGTTATTCTTAGAAAATCAATCCTGATTTTCTAAGAAAATAGACCAGGTGTTGGTCACTGACACCACTGAGTACTTAGTCTCTGAGCTGACATTGCCAACAGGAATTGTCAGTTTTGTGCTAGACTGACTGGTTAAAAAAAAAAACCCAAACAAACCCAAATGCACTATGATCAAGGACTCATTACCACCAGTTAATCATACTCATAATGCCAGGCTGGCAGAGCTGTGCACTAATGCAAATAATGCCTATTGAAAACTATGCTAAAAGTAAAAAAAAAACAGAAGAAATATTATTTATTTGTTTTATCTTTGGACAAAATCTAGCCTTTAGCAGGCTATCAAATAAGTAGGTACAAGTAAGTTAAATAAGCTTTCAAGATCTCCTTATTTTCTTCATCATTAAAGGGCAAAACAAATTAAAATTGGAAATATTCCCCTCTGCCCTAAAACACCTCATCAATCACAGGCTTTTGTTTGTGTTGACACTTTTTTCTTTTCCCTCCAAAGAAAAGAAGTTGGCTAAACAGAACATCTGCCTAGAGCCAATCTTTTCCCCAAAGGAATCTAGTGCTTATTCGAGTGAAATGAAACTACCAGATTCCAACAAATATTTGTGAGAGGGGAACAGAAATAAAGGCATTAAAAGTAATTGTTTGGTCAATTTAAGCATTTGCATAAATAAAGCTCATCTTTCTTCAAATTGGCAATAATTATAACTTTAAGCCTTTTAATAGTAAATCTTTCCCTTTGCTGCCTCACAATTCAGTCTAGGGCTATAGATATGCTTGCTACATGTTCAATATATGTAATAAAAAAGCTCAAGAATTTTCAAACATTGAGGGACTAAGCTTGCAGAAAATGAGAAAAATACACAGGAAGGAGACATTTGTGTCATTTCCCTTATTCACTGCACATGAAAGAGAGGTAAACTCAGTTGGAGAAGGGAAGGGAAGGTTTAGGATAGAATGTATTATAGCATCTAGCTGATGCTATTATACATAGGACCAAACTCTGCTTCGTGACTTAGGATCCTAAATCTTACTGTATTCTTCTATAACGTGATTTTTAGAGTTGCTAAAAAATATAATGTAAAAAAATTAGACAAGGACAAATCAGGAATATAACACCACCATCTTTGTGCATGAAAATTCTAGAGTCAACTAAAACCCTTTTTCAGTTGGCTCCCTTGAGAAAAGAGAGGACATATTTGCAGGCAGCATTGAGTGTGGGTGAGAGGCACAGAGGAACAGAGGCTCTGCTTGTCATTTTGCATTTCCTTAGCTTTCACCCATTACCACCAGAGCCTCTATATATCTGCCTCTGGCCAGTGCAAGGCTCTCCAAGCCTGAGTCATACTGAACTTCCCATCACCCACCTCACCCCCAAGCCTCTTAGGATCCACACATGGGTGATCCTGGCCATGGGTATGCCTGCAGGAAACATGGAGGCATCCTCTCCAGGTTTTACTCAGTTTGGCAGTTAAAGCACATGGGAAATGTGGGGCTGTGCTTCAAGGTCTTCTTAGCTTAGGCAAAGTGAGGACCATTTCTCTTCATCTGAATTCAGGCTCCATGCAAGCTATCCTCCTGTTGCCCAGGTTGGGAAGTTTGAGGGTTCTGTATTTGATCCTGCACCCTCCCCATCCAACCTGTTAAAGCAGTTCACATGCCACTGCCTCCGTCCTTTTTTTCCCGCTAAAATCTGTTCCCATGGTCCATTTGCCTTATCTCAGACTCCTGGCTATTGTCATGGGTCACAGCTCCACTCACAACCACAGGTTTAGTTTCAGCACATGATGCTGAGGGTTGACGGGGTATGAGGAGGGACAGAGATGTTCTCTGCTGCTGCTGCTGTCAGCAGTCTGGTCCATGCTTTTCTCTCACTCTGCCCGACCTCTGTTCCTCCAGGCCTTGCCCTGGAAATCCACATCAATGGAATGACTATCAGGTAGCTGAGATAACATTCAGGTTTTAACTTACAAAATGAGTGCCCCATGAACATCTTATATTTTAAAATTTTGCCTGTAGACCTCCTAAAGTCTGATGTAAAGAGGATTTGGTGACATTTGCTTACTGTGTACAATGAGAGCAACCAGCAGTGATCATCTGCCAAAATTTTGAAAACAAATAAATCTCTGGCCACTAAGAAGCTTACTGGGAAATTTCTCTCCACATTTCAGCACGTCTCAATAAAAATCTTGTAATCTCTATGGCCAAGTCTTTGAACAACATTATGGTTCCCATTTCATTTGCTAACAAAGAAAGGGGTCACCTCACTGCTCTGGGACCTGAGGCTGCGTGGCATTGCTCAGACCAAAGGATGTTATTGTTAGTTTTGCTGAAGAGAGATCCATGGTAGTGGATGAAAATTGTTTCAGCCACAATTGAACTGTTCTACCCACAACGCACAAGATTTTTTTGTATTTTTTTTTGTCTTTTCAAGGCCATATGCATTTTGCTATACAGAGAGCACTATCACTTCTCATGAGGTTTGACCAAGAGGAGATTAATGAAGTGATCATAGACAGCTGAAGAAAACCTGCATTTCAGAGCTGCTCTGGCCTTTGAACAGTCATGTCTATCTCTCTAGGGCACTCACCAGACCCACTATCCCTGTTAGGGAGCACATCCAGACAGCTCTCTGTCCAGACAAGCCATCAACACAAAAGTATGGGTGGGTTAGTGCCTGAATAACTGTTCCACTATGTGGTTTCATACCCTGATCATTAACTCTGTATGAGTAAAGATTTACTGAGCTGTCTGTGCAGCATATGACCTTGCCAGTGTCAGCTGAGATTTCCATCATTATGATCTGGAGCAGGTGAAAAGTGGCTGCCTTTCTGGCTGTGTTCTAAGCCAGGTTTGCTCTTCTATTTGTGCAAATCCCTTACTTCAAAATTTAACACTGAGTATACCTGCCTGTGCATTCATTTCTTCAGGTAATATCTCTTATAACCTCCAGAGAGGTTGTGGCATCTCCACCCTTGCAGATACTCAAAATCTGACTGGTCACAGCCCTGAGCTCCCTGCTGCAGCTGACCCTGCTCTGAGCAGGGAGGTTAAATTAGATGGTCTCCAGAGGTCCTCTACCACCTCAGCTGTTTTGGAATTCCATTTTGCATGAGCTATTGCATGTACATATGACACAGGAAAACCTTGTGATAGCCTTTCATGCTCCACGATGGTCAGTAAGTTCCAGTGAAAGCATTACCTTCACCCTTGGTTGTTAGAACCAAGGTCTCAGCTACAGTTAGATGCTAGAAAAAGCTTCTTACAGGGCAGGGAGGGAAGGCTGTGTGGCAGCACTGTAATGAAAAGAGGAAAACATGAAAACGTGATATAAAGATTTTAAAGTCTCCAGTGCATCAGAATGCAAAGCACATGTTGAAGAAGTTTTAAATTAAAAAAACTTATGGATATTCACTACTTCAAAAAAAGGTTGATTTGGTTTTTCCAGACCAAAAATGATTTTCCTGCTGCCATCAGTGAAGAATGTGTTAATGAAAACAAAGGTCCCATGGACCTTTGATGTCATCTGAAAGTAAGAAGAGAAATTGCTGTTCCCATTCAGGCTTTGGTTTTTGTGACGCAAGCTGTCACTGGCAATGATGTTATACCACCGCTTCCATAGTGTATATTTATCCAGAACTCACACATCCTGACTGAGTTGTAAAATTTGATTACTTCCTTCTGCATCCCCACAAAAATGCCAGTGTCACTTACATTATGAGAATAAAATGGCAATTTCTTGCACTGTGCTTGTACTTCTATAAATGAAATGCAATTCTCCACCTCACCTCTCAAATTGTCTACCAAGGTATTGAAGAGTAATTTCACACACTTAGTACAATATTTACATTATTCCAGAATATCTTGTCTAACGCTTGTGTTTCAATGAACTGAAATTACTTGCAATGTATTTTTTGCCTTAAGGAATGAAGATTACCATTGCAATGGACAGTGGCAAATGAACCCCATGTATTGCCTTAAAATCAGGAAAATAGTTGGTAAGCAATGTACTACTGAGTTGTCAGCTTTCAAAGAGACATTTGTAAATAATTCATATAACTTCATGCTCATTGCAGTGCCGTAAAGACTGAGAAAATCTGATAAAATATACTTTGATAAAATAAACACCTCATTTTTCCACAGATGTATTTTTTCACCTTGTCTACTCTTTTTAATTGCTCTGGAAAATATTTCGCTCCTATTTATTTGCATCTACATGTGTGAACCAGAATTGCTGATGATATCAGGATAGACTTTTCAACAAAGCTCATTAAATATTGTTAGCCTAACCCTGTAGTCCCTAAATGACTAAAGTTTCTTTTAAAATTAATGTGAGATTGCTTTTTAAGAGAACTTACCATTACTATTGTATTGCACTATGCTTCATTATTCCAGACATCATTAAGCAGGGTAAACAAACATATGGGGAAAAACTGGCATGAGGAACAACTCCCTGAAAAAGTCACAAAAACACTTACTGCTGCTGATGCTTAACTCTACAACTCTAATAATCATTATAATGATAGGCACTTGTTAGAAATGTTGGTATATCATTTTTATTTAGAAGACATGTAATCGAGAGTATTTTTTTTTCCTTCTTAAAGGAAATAATCGCAAAAACAAAAGTAAAAGAAAAAAACCAACCAACACTCAACAAAAAAACCTCACTATTATTTTAGCTATAGAGAGAAGTAGTCCTTTGTCTTACTGGAGAACAAAAGGTGGCATGAATGGGGCAGGCCCTGCACAGTATTGTTAGAAGTTGAAAAGTATGGAAGCATAAATGACCTGTTTATACCATTACCTGGAGTGTTCACAGTCTGCAGCCTGCCTGCTCCAGTGGTCAGAAACAGAACTCTAGTTAGGTTTCTGGTGATAAGATGCAGACATTTATACAAACAGCCCATGCAACACCTTAGATAACTTTAAGGTTGGATAGTACTGATATGTCAAGGCATAAATGCAGTCACCACCTGGGCCAATAACCTCTCTTTCTGCATGCTGCTGCTCTACCAGCGATGGTGAGCTTCGAGACATGGGGATTCCCAGTGCCAGTTCCTTTGTGATGCTGGATCTGACAGGGCCTTTGGAGCTCCAGATCCCTGGACCACACTCCACAGTTCTTAGACAGAGTCTGATATAGAAGTGTCAGTGTCCTTGTTCTACACTTTGCCTTCAGTGCCTCTGCCAGCTGGGGAAGCCCAACTCAGATTGCAGTGTCAGAGTCCCTGCAGGAGCAGTGGTTTCATTCTGCGTCCTTTCCCCTGGGACTGAGGTTTCAACTGTGTGGATGCTATTTAGGCCTGAGGAATCTGGGCCACCGTAGTGAGCCATAAATTACATGGTAAGGAGTGCGTAATGAGAAACCAGAACTATTTATCAAAAGAACAAATTGAAGTTTATTTGATGATGCTTTTATGAAATTACATGATTTCATGTTTTAAATAATTATAAGTATCTGAAGTACTGAAATTAAAACACCCTTTTTACTTCATGTACAATCTTTCTGTCCTAAAATGTGGATGGGTTGAAAATATCTCCAATCTAGACTGGGTTCTTCAGTTTCCGGCATCATGCATTAAAAGTAGTTCTAAACCACAAGGATTTGTCTGTGTGATTGCACAACTCAAGGATTCCTGGTTGCCAGGCTTCGAGTTACGCAGAAACACTATTTCTGAGTCACAATCTTAAATGACTGTGAGGTATCACAGTGTCACAAAATGTCATATCATAATTAGACTTGGTTTATCTCAATAAACTCTTTCCAATGTAAATGTCTAAAGAATCAATAGACATAGGACTCCATGCAGGTTTTGATAAGAAAATCTTCTATTTTAAGAATATTGGCTGTTCAAATTATTAGTGATCATACATACTGTCAGTATACAGAAAAATCTTCCAGTGACTTATGAATGAAATTTTATCTGGCAACTAATATTGTTTTGTCCTCATAGCCTATGTCCGTCATATTCTACTGATTATTTAAAATTAATTGGATAACAAAAGCGAGGGGCAGAAGGTTGTTTCTAGAAATTATATTTGCCATGTAATATGCCTGTTTCAATAGGCCTACTACTCAGTCAAAAATCTTGGAAATCTACACCAAAGTAATCCTTAAACAAGAATAACTTAAGGATAAAAATGCTTAAAATTATATAATCTTTAAATGAAAGTCAAGGAAGATAGAGTAACTTTCTGATTAATCATTTGAGCTTCTGCTTAATTCAATACTACCACAGATGCTGCTTTACAGTAGATGTCATGATGGATTTCAGACCCTGTTGAACAGTAATGAGTTTATTCTGAAATGTTCTACTGGCAAAAAACATCCAAGGTACAAGACAAGGAATTTAGCATTCAATATTTTTCCAAGTAAAAGCTTTCAGACTGATCCAGAGTTACTGAAGGCGTTTGATGTCCTTCCACTGACTGCATAGGAGATTGGATGAGCTTTTAAGAGTGTCATAAAGGTCATCAGAACTAAGATTTCTTTCAACTGACAAATAACAGACCGAGGAATTAGAAACCTACAATAATTTGATTCCGCAGAGATGTTTAAAATATTTAAATAGGAAAATGCTACTGTTACTTTCTTTTGTGTCATACATTCACATATTGCTTTCCTACACTTCTTTTCACTAAAAAATTTCAAACTGCTTGAAAAATGTTAATCAAAGTTAACAGAACAAAAAATACAGAGTCTCACTCTCTGGAGTCAAATATCTGATTTTCAAATTGATTCCAAAAATAGGGAGGAAGAGTTGTAATTTTGTTCCACGTTCTTGAACGTGGAACAAAATGTTCCAAGCTCTTCAACATATGCCTAACACATTTTGGACAATGGCATTACAGTTTTGAACAGGTTTGGTTTTATGGTTACATAACTATGTTAAAAAAAAAAAGCTGACTCTGCAAAAAAGGCTATATACAACTATATACAGATTAAAAAATTGCATTGAAAGTTGCCAAATAATAAAGTTCTGGATCTTTTCTGATTGACAAGCTCATACATAATGTAAATTAATTTTTAAATGTTTGAAGCAATGTTAGTTATTATCACTTATAACAGTCACTTTACTACAGAAATCAATTTACCCATAGCAAAAGCCACTTGCGTATTCTTCATGCATAGATCATTTATTTGACCTAATTTTTAAAAATCTCCTTCCAGCAAGACACTAATGAAAGTCATTGTATTATGCAGGTACTTTCCAGCTGGACCTGATGTGATACAAAAGTGAATTTCAAGGGTCTGTGGCGCTAGAACAACCAGCAATGCCAGGGCTCCCAGGCACTCTGCCATGGAGACAGGTACCTGCAGACCCACAGAGTTTCCTGGAAAATGCACATTTGGAAAAAAACCCAATCCTTTCCTTCTGGCCAACTATTTAAAATAATGATTGACCATAAGAGAAAGCCTTCTGGAGGAAATTTCTCTCTAGAGAAATGAAGTTTTAGCAGAAAGTGTGAAAAAGACCAAGCCTAAAGACCCAGAAAAGCATACTTCATCAACCCCTTCAAATTTAGAAAATACGACATTATATCTTTACCTGTCCATGTGTTTGGTCTGGTGTATCAAGATCTTCAATATGATTTCTGATCTGTGGTTTGAGGAAAAATAGATTTGATAAATACTGGCACGTGATTCAGTGTTTTTGGGGTGGTTTTCATTTGCTTGTTTGTTGGGGTTTTTTTAAGTGATTACTGCTGGTAAGATATCAATGCCTATTTGGAGGAACTGCTTGGAATACTTGTTAGGAAAATTCTTACACTTCCCAGATAATGAATGCCCATCTCTGTCTTTTCTTCAGTTGTAAGGAATGATACCAAAATTATTGATTAGCCAGCATAACAGAATCAAATGACCCAGTTGTAGAAGCCATATGGGACACATAAAGGTGATAAAATGATATTTAACAACTAAGTGGCACTGCAATTCTCTCTAAACAACTTTCCAATTGAGGTGGGACACTGGGAGAGAATGCAAAGCAAACTGGGCACAGGCTTCCAAAAAAAATCTGCCATTGCCAGTGGAAACCTGGCTGGTGGGAGCTTCCCCTTGCTGAACCTCTCTGGGTGTACTCTACCAAAGAGTACCTCCGGATACCACAACTCACTGTGTAGCTTACAAAGTACCTCTTCTGACCTCACTGGAGTTGCTGGAGACTTTAAAAAATATAAACGCTAGAAGCCATCTGAGCCTACTGGCATGGTGCTTCAGACACATAATTTTGTGGTTTAAGATGTTTGCTCTAGGAGGATAATGTGCATGAAAAATTGTTTTGCAATTTAATCTCCTAAGCCATTTCCATGAGATTATTGATGGATATGTCTCACCGAGCATCGTAAGATTTAAAGGAAAAAAAAAAAAAAGGAAGTGGAAATTGCCCTAAGAAAACATAATGCAAACCCAAGGATGCCCAGAAAATATCAGTGGGTTTTAAGATCTGTGAAAAGCAAGTAAAATGTAGCACGTGATTCTTTAGTCTTCTAGAAGCTGTAAAGTGTTGCATCAGAAAAAGGAAAATAGAAAGGTATTTTCTATTGCTTCATCTGTAATAAGATAGACTGGCATCCTAGACTGTCAGATAACTCAACATGATGAGAATTTATGCAATGGGCAATTAAAGTGGGTCTTGAACAGTCACTACAGTGAGTAACATGTTTTGAGCTGGAACAAAACAGACTGTTCTCAAGCAATTTCTCATGCTCATGCCAAAATCTCCTATTTCCTTTCCCCTACTCCAGACAAGCTTCCAACAGACTCCTTGCACAAATGTAGATACTAGTGCTAGAATTCTGTCTATCAAATGCATTGAAAGTTATGGCCTTCACTTGAAAGCAACCGGGGTTTTCTTCAGGAAGTGATGTTTGGATTAATGCTGAAGCTTGCATTTTTGGGTTGATCTGAGATAATTGTTCCTTCTTTTTTATGTCAAGGGAAAATATTTGTGTATATTTATGTAATATTTGTGTATATAATATTTATATAATATTTGTATGGCTTTATATAATATTTGTATAAAAAATCATTTTTATTGAAAGCACATCCTGCATTGTTGCTTGCTGAAGTAGGGTTTAATTTCTTTGAATAGCTTTGATGAAGTGCACTAGCATACAGAGATGCAGAAAACCACCATGACAATGCAGCATTGTGACCTAGCACACACTATACACAGCAGGTTGCTGTCCAGACACTCTGACTTACAATGCTGATCTGAATGGGACAAGAAAATACCACACGTTCACAAGGTGATTATTTGTGCCTGGCTGATTCCAGCTGACTGCAAAGCACCTCTGTCAAGCTCCCTGTCAAGGCTGAATACTGGTGCTGAAAAATAAAAGACAATATGTGAATAATGAGAAGCAGCATGGTTAAGAATAAACTCAGAAATGGGAAATGAAATTTCCTAATTCCTATTTGGCCTTGGATCTTTGTATAGTGTTTGGTAGATTTCTTCAGTCTAGGCCTTGACTTCTCCATTTGCAATGCAGAGGCAACAGTTTCTACCTACTCTATTCCCCCAGTTGTCCCAAGGAATGTTTAATACTTTTATCACACTTGGGAGGCATACTTACTTGTTTTATTTATGTTTTTCTTTTTCTAATAAAGCTTATGATCAGTCAGAATTTTTGAGCACCTTCTTGCCATAACACCAAATACATAAAGAAGACATTAGACAGGCACGCCCCCAGGAAACCTTCCCAAATTTGGTCATAACATTGGCTCCAAAGAGCCAACTGCACTACATGGGAGGCAGCCTGAAGGGAACTGACTGTGCTGCACTCCAAAGCTGTACAAAGTGAATGGGCCACTTGTCCTAAGGTGTCTCAATTTCTGTGGCTAGGAGAATGCCATGGGAACCTCACAAGATTTGTGCCTCTTCTTGCATAGGCCTTATAAAAATGTGATGACATCTTACAAATCCTATGCATACACTTACCTGAGTGCATGCATGACTATGTGCATATATATGGCAAGAGGGAGGATCCATCAGTCTTTCTGAAGCACTCATTTTTTTAAGCAAGCCTAGCTGAAGATCTACGAGGAAATGTATAGTCCTACATTCAGCTTGTGTCTTTGTGAACTATGCACATACTATAACAGAGGGAGAACAACCTTAGACACTTACTGGGATACCATGTACTGTACTGATGTACTGAACACATCCATGGAAAAATCCTATCCGACCATCTGACTATCTTCTAAATGTAACTGCAACATGGTAGATATTAATAGAGTTGAATTGAAGCTGAATGGTCCATCCCAGTTCTACCATTTCCTAAATTTTGCATGCTTGACATTAGTCTTAGTGTTTCTAATGAAGTTTTCTCATTTGAAATAAATTATTTGCTTAGATAATGTTATGTAGATGATTCATAGCAACAGACCCATCATCCATATTTGCACTCAATATGCTGCCACAAGTGCTAGTTACAGGCAGCACTTGTTGCCTTACACTATTAAAGGTCAAAAGAGAAAGAAGAGCATTATAATGGTCTTGCTGGCTGAAGTCAGATTTTATACTCTCTAGCTTCATTAGATGGCATTATATCACAGGATACAGAAAAGCAAAGCCTGAATTGATCGTACTTGGCTGAATTCTAAATTAATGGAAAATGACTGCGTGGTGTGCCAAAGGGAAGGAATAATGGCATGACAAAGTTATGATTTCTATGAAAATTTATGTCTTTATAGCACTTCTTTTCAGTTTATGTGTTTCAGCTGTGGTCATTGGATTTGAAAAATGAACACTCTTTTGCAAGATTTTTCAAGCAAACCAAAAAAATACATTGTTTTTTTCAGTGTGTAATTTTAGAGTTCTTTCATTTCACGTAAAGAATTGTGCCTTATTCCAAGCACAGAAAGCTCATGATATTTTGGAAATTTATTTTGTTACACTGATAATTACCAGTTACCAAAACATTCTCATTCATCCTCCTCCTGAAAGATATTGGAGCAGGAAAAAAAAAAATGAAATAACAAAACAGTATCAAGAATGAGGCTGGGCTTCTTGCTCTTCTTTCACTGACAACAAAGAAGCTCTGCCTCATGAACACTGCTCTGCTAAACCATTTCCCAACAGACAAGTCTCTGGCCACCACTTCCTCAACTCCTCCCCCATAAGTGATTCTTCTGTGTTCCCTATCCATACTCAGAACCTCCTTTCTGCTCTCCAAGTATACCTCAAAACCGTGACTAACAGACTCTGATTATCCTCTGCATAGATACCAGGTGGGCCTTTGGACATCATCATGCTGACACCCAGCTGTTCTGCTGACCTCATTTCTTTCTGTCCAGCCCTTCTATCATCTCCAGTCCTTTTATTATTATTATTATTATTATTATTATTATTTCTGTAATATCCTTTTTTAAGGTCTGTGACTGGAAGGGAAAAAATCCTTGGCTGTTTCTCTATATGAAACATTTCTCCTGAGCTGCATATCTGAACACAAAGATCCAGTACAACTCAGCACAAGGCAAGAATCCTCATGGAGTACTAAAAATATCTGGCACTACAGTGTGAGTCTGTACAATACTTGAACTCATATTTTAATTGCTTCATTTCTGAATCTGTATTGATGTCAAAGCTGATAGTCAGTCTTTTGGGAATTTTCATCTAAAACATCTTTTTTTTTTAAGACAGTGTTTCCCTTGACAGTGATCAGAATTCCTGTCAGAATAAATATGGACTTTCTTTTTCATTGAACCATCTATGTGTGATTCAGGAAAATGGATGCTGCAGTCCAGAGAAAGGTTTAAAACATCAGCTATTGTGCTTCTGGCATTTTTCTCTTCTCTTGAAAGGAGCAATCTTGGGCTTAGTAGGCAATGGCCTAATCGTACATTCTGGTTCAGAGAATAATGCAGAAATGTCTTGCTGATTTTTGAAATAATTTTCGAAGGTACAAGTCCTTCAATTCTACAGGAAATAAGAAATATTAAGTACAAACAAATGTCAACTTCAAAGGCAAAGGGCTCAAGGTCTTACAGTTCCATCCATCTCAAAATTTTCTGGTGATTCTGATATAAGATTCACAGAAGTCAATTCAGTAGAAGACTGATCACATAATGCATAAGAGCAGCAAAATTCATACTGCAATTGTCAATATTGATTGATTCAGTGATTACTGCTTCTTTCCTGTCCAGGAAAAAAAAAAATCTGTATCTACACACTGCAGATTCAAAACCTCTGGGATGTAATAGAACTAACCACAGTTGGGGACTTTCTCACTGAGCAAAGTGCAGTAAATAGAGACCAAAAGAATTACTAAGGGAATGTGGCTGGAAAATAAAGCTCCAGGGGTACAGGGGGGAGTACTGTGGAAACTGTTTATTGAACCATAACCTGTTCCATATAGGTTAAAAACTGTTTTACTCTTCCCAAGCTTTATAAAGTTTGTTGATTCGCTAATTTAGGTCAGAAAAGATATAGTTAGCTAAAAGCTTTCTTCTTTAATTTCTCTCAAACTGAATGGTATGTATGTATTTCTTCTGACTAGCATGTCTATTTGAACAAAGACTTTTTCTGTGTCACATCAATTTATGCATGAAGCCCCCACTTAATTTATGAATGAAGTACTTATGGTAACTAGCTTAATGTAACCTTCATGTGACTTTTGAGCTTATAAAGTACATTTTAAAAGATTTAGCAGCCTTTCTTTGGACTTGTCAGAGATGATTTATGTATTTTGCACTTTTACACATCTGTTTTTAAAATTTACCAAGCAAATACCAGTTATGAAGATCTGTGTGTGTCCTGGATTCAGCTGGGATAGAGTTAATTCCTTCTCAGTAGCTGGTACAGTGCTGTGTTTAGAATTCAGAATGAGAATAATGTTGACAACACACTGATATTTTGGTTTTTGCTAAGTCAAGGAATTTTTTATCTTCAGTCAAGAATTTTATTTTTTTTTTTAATGTCTCGTGTTCTGTCAGTGAGTAGGTACATGAAAGAGAAAAACCGAGAAGGAGCATAGCCATGACAGGTGACCCAAACTGGCCCAAGGGATATTCCACATCATGGAATATCAGGTCCACTACATAAACTGGGATAGTTACCTGGAAGTGGGGCTGATCTGGGTTTTGGAACAGGGTCTGGCACCAATCAGCAACTGTATTGTCCATCATTTGTTTTGTTTTTTCCTTTCCCTTTTTATTATCACTATCATTATTTTTATTACTTACTATTATTATTATATTTCACTTTGTTGTCAATTATTAAACTATTCTTATCTTAACCTCCAAGCTTTACTTTGGATTCTCCTCCCCATTCCACTGGGAAAGTGGAGGGTGTTGAGGGAGCTGCTGTGTGGTGCTTAGTTGACAGCTCATAAAAGATAAGCAGATGATATTAGCTCCCTTTTTATAATGTGACAAAAGCAAGTATGTATATAAACTTAAATATATACATACACACACACACACATATACACACATACACATACACATATATATGCTGAGTTTGCTCAGTTTCAGTTTCTGACAATCCATAAGTCCAGAGCAAGACGTGCCAGGATATACTTAATGGGTTATGCACTTCAGGGGCAATCAAAAATGCAACTGGGCTGCACAAAATTAATTTTCAGGGGTTTTCTTCATAGTAGAAATGACAGCCAGTGTTGTAGAGATCACTGGACCACAAAAGGAGCAGATTTTAAGAGGTTTCCCCATTGCTGGACAGAGACTTGTCTTCCTGAAATTAAAAAAAAAAAAAAAAATTGAAAAGCATTTTAAAGACTATTATAACAGAGGCCAAATTTATCACCTGCCTTGCTAAACCATCTAAAGGTCTAATCATCTCCACTGATGGGACAGATATCCTATTTCAAGATCAAATGTTTCTTCTTTCAGAGTCCTCCTGTAGATCTAAGCCACAATTATGCACTATTATGTATATTTAACAAAATACTTGAAAGCACCCACATTTTGACAAGTATGGTCTTCATGTAAGTAAATATAATGTGTTATTAAGGTCATCTCTCAGCCTTCTCTTCAATCCATTGGTGAATCTGAAGAAATATTTACACTATGCAAAAGGGCACAGTGCAGAGACCCCTGACCAATGACCATTATGGGTACCTGCATGGCATGCACTCTTGGTGGAGGTGAGAGCACAAGCTCACAGAAATCTAGGCCCAACTTTGCACCTCAGCTCATTAGTCCAGATGGAAGCACAAAGCAAGTTATCTCTGTGGGATCTTCATTTGGAAATCTAGATGTAACAGTTATGTTTGCAGTACAAGCAGACTTTTACTACTGAAATCACAATAGTAAGTTCCTTTACTACTGGAATCACAGAATATGCTGAATTGGAAGGAACACACAAGGGTCATCAAGTCCAACCCTGATCTGCGCATGGAACCATATAATTTTTCAGCTCTCTGCAACACCTCTACAACACTTTTTCAATTGTGAACATCTTGGACTGAATACAGTAATCTCCATATAACCTATCATTTGACCAGCAACTGATCCTGGGAAATAGCCCCACATCCTGACGTTTCTCTCAGGCTGTTTGTAAGACTGGGGAGGGTACCAAACCATGGTGGAGTCCTGCACCTGACCACTGCCCTGGCATCTCAGAGGTACTCAAAGTGACGGAGCACCCAAAAAGGAGCAGAACAGAGTGGCATTTTTAAAAAAAGATTGAGCTTAGGTAAGGAGAAAGATATAGAGTTTTACTTAGTATAATCTTTTGCTCTACGTGCTTTTAACTCTGAATGTTTTTGTTTGGAAGATGATCTTTGTATGTCAGTAGCAGTTTATGGTGACAGTGATACCCAAAGGAAACTCATCCATCTCTCAAACTCAGTTCAGTTTTCCCTGTAAATAGGGTTCCAAAACTTCTTTTTCAGTTTCCATGCAAAGAACTATGTTGTCACCCATGGTTTCAACTCAGCAACAAAATTAAGTCAAGAACAGTATGCAAACATGTGAACACAGATCCAGAGTGTAGAACTCAGACGCCCTCTTCAGAGTTTCATTTTTCTCCTGTAATACAGAGAAAGAATTTTACAACCGATTATGATCTGTAAAGGCAAGATCCACTACACAGCATTAATTGTTCAAAACCACAATATGAATAGTCATTTAAATTCAGAGAATGAAAGGGAAAAAGCAGTAGAAAAATTATATTTACTGAGGGTGCATTGTTCTGGCACAAAGTTGCATAATTATGCAAACTGAAATACTGGACAGAAAACAAACTTGTTAGGCAGAAGCCCTCTGGGACTGATTTACTGCCATAGCTAATGCAGGTATGACAGATTTCCTACATAGCTCAGGACTCATTTGAATAGTCATAATTTAATTGTGGCTTAATGAATCTACTGGAGAGAACAAATCTTTTTTCATTTACCTGGAAAGCTATGTCAACTGAAATAAATCACTTTGTCCTGTTAAATCATTTCACAGTGAACATGTGCAAAGGAGAGTAGAGCCTATTTCAAAGGACTCAGCAGTCAGCCAAAGTGACATCTCTCTGACAGGTGACACATTCCTCCTTGCAAATATACGAAATTTAACACAGTGCATAGAATGTTTTTCAACAGTTATGTAATGTTCACAGCTCCCAAGGGAAAGACTAGGATATCACACAGAAGGAAAAGTTCTTGTACACATAAACTAAGCCAATATTCAGATTCTGTCCATATAAATGAGTTGGTGTATGTTTCCTATTCTATTGTAGGAAAGAAAAATTATGCACACAGCCTCCTCTCTGTCGTTTCTAGCCTCCCTCCTTTACGTCAGTCAGCAAGGCAATACCAGAATCAGTGACCTGGACTAAACATTTATGTATGGCAATTGTTCATGTATTGAGCAGTTAGAATGCCTAAACAGTAAGGTTGCTTCTTTTCACAACCATCTTTGTTTACCATCTGAATTAAATGGATAGTAAAATGAAAGAATAAAAAAAAAAAATAGGTATGTAAGCTTACATAACTTCCCAATAAAACTCTGATTCCTAAAGGCATTTAAGCATTAACTCCCAGTGAAATAAGTACCTTCCACTATCTACAGATACAGACCAAATTTTTTGGTACAGGTGCCAGAACCCACACATACCTTTTTGTTCCCTCAGAGTAGCTTGCTTTTTAATGTTTTAGTTAATGGCAACAGAGTAGAGGAATTCTGAAGAGCAGTTTGGATGAATCAAAGAACGTTGTTGGTTAATACAAGCCCAGCAGTTCCTGCTGGAAAGGAAGTTAAGAATAAATAGATTGAAACACTATGTCTCAAAAAAATGTTCAAATGTTCTCCTTAAGCTCCAATTTGTTTCCCATTTCTGACTTCAGCATGGACACTGGATCACTTCAGTCTTACACTAATTTCTTCTTCCAGTTTACATAGTGTGGATTTCATCTCTCTCTTGGCTGAAGTGTCAAGAAGCTAAATAAATATCAAATCACTGTTTACCAGGAAATACTCAGAAAATAATTGAGAAAGCCATTCTGTATGTAAAGAGAGGAAATACTCTGAAATCTGTGATGACTCCTGAAAACCCTTCTTTTTTTTCTTTTTTTTCTTTTTTTTCTTTTTCCCTGAAGTCAGAGTGAAACAGAAGGAGCTCAGCCTGTTGTTTGGGCTACTGAAGTCACATTCAGAATATAGTGCAACAGCGAACACTAAAACATAGCATTTTAAGAGGAAGAAAACCAGCATTTGGGAATCAGCATATTAGGTTCTCTAGCATATTAGGTACAAAAATAAAAGTTCTTTAGTAAGTTCCCAAAGGCTTTAGTCAGGCAAGACAACTATTCAAACTGAATTTGGCTGCTTGGAATTATGTTTGACTTCACAGAGGCAAAATGCCTGCAAGACTTACAGGCATATGGGATTTCAGGTGTTTGCAGGTGGTGACTTCAGGGTCATTATATGCAACTTTTTGAACCATTTCTGCCTACAGCAGTCACGGATACAGCATTGCACAGAAAATGTTGGCATTTCAAGAACAGTGGCACCAGCTTGAGGCTGTAGAGTTTATTCAGGAGACTGTGCCCTTCTTTGCTCCATAAATTAGCATTTCTTACTTCCAGAAATAATAAAAATTTCCCAAGCAGCTGATAAATATTCCCAAGTTAGAAAGCTCTGCAATGTGGAAAGGACTTTAATGTGCACAGGAAACTCCCCTGCTTCCCCTGAGGCCAGCAGCCAGGAGTCCCAGAAGGAAGGTCTCTGGGGTTAGGCTGTGGTTACTCAATTGCTGTTTGACCAAGGCTGTCAGGGAGGTTCTGTTGCCTTCCTGCATCCATCAGTTGGTCCTCTTTTTACTGGACTTACTGGACTCACTATGCTGGTGTTTGTCTCTGACTGCTCTGTGTTGCTTGGGCAGATGCATCAGGTCAAAGAGTGACTTTGCCATCAGTGCTCGGTTTGGTGCAGTCAGGAGGAATAGCTAGAGCTCAGCTTGGTGTTTTTGCAGCTATGGTTTCAAACATGCAGTTGACATAAAAGGGGGCATAAATACTCAGAAATTGTGGCCTTCAGAGTAAGGATCAGCTGGCCTCTGATAGGAAATCAGAGAAGCCACCCTGGAAAGGCCAACAGCCTGCACTGGGCCCTTTTTTTTCCAGTCATGATAGATGTTTTCCATACATACAGGCACCACAGTGGTAGCATCTCACAAAATGAATCACAGAATCATCAGCGTTGGAAGAGACCTTGAAGATCATCAAGCCCAACTGTCAACCCAGCACTGCCACTGTAACCCATAAACCATATCGCTCAGCGCAATCCAGGTTCCTCTTAACACCTCCAAGGATGGTGACACTACCACCTCCCTGGGCAACCTATTTTATTGCCTGACCACCCTAACAGTGTAAAGAAATTTTCTAATATCTTGTCTGGATCTGCCCTGTCTCAGCTTAAGGCCGTTTCATCTAGTCTTCTCACAACAGGCACAGACCACTTCACGACAACCTCCTTTCAGGTGGTTGTAGAGGGCGATGAGGTCCCTCCTGAGCCTCCTTCTCTAAACTAAACAAACCCAGTTCCCTCAGCCGTTCTTCAGAAGACATGTTGTTTAGACCCTTCATGCAGGCACAAGGCCAGCCCAGCCCAGCCCAGTCTTAAGATCACTGACTAGGACAGTAGGCCAGCTGGTGTGACTGAGGTCATCCAGGGCTCAAACCACACAGATTTCAGCTGAGACAAATAAACACCCTGAATTCAGAAAGAGTGGTTCTCCAGCTCAAAATAATGAGTTCTTATGCAGGAACAAAGACTGCGATTTTCAATGATCAAGAGGATAAATAAGACAATCATATTAAATAGAGCTGGCTGGGTCACTTAGTTCATCCAACTGACAGCCCAGGACATCCAGATTGATGTCAATCAACAGTTGACGTCAATCTTGCAATAAACTGGAATTAACTCAATGCAGGGCAGGCAGCTAAGCAGAGAGCCAGACTTGGAAGAGTTAAACCTCAGAAACAGCCAGGCACTTAGAAGATTTACTGTAGATGGAATTTCATTACACAGAGAAAGTCATGGCTAGAATAAGCTGCCAAAGGAAACAATAGAAGCTACTACCTTATTTTAAAGACTTAAGAAAATATTTAAAAGAAATAAATATTTGGTAGTACATCTGCCATCTCAAAGGATACCTAGCTTCCTTTCATCCCTACAGTGTTCTCTGTTCCAGCTGCAGGATATTTTCCTCATTGAACTGCTAATTTTCTCTTCTTTTTTATTTTTTTTTTTTTAGGCTTTACAGCAGCATCTGCTACATTTTAAGCTGGTTCTCTTGGCTCACCCAAGCTACTGTTGTCCCTATCTCAGCAGAATGGATATAAAAGCAGCTTTATTCTGCCTTTGGCTTCTCCTCATCTTGAGGATGAAGAAAATGGCTGTGTCACCCCTTGGGTTATATCCCAGCCAGCCCAGAGCTGCTCTACTCACTGCCTGAGAGCTATGGAGTAGATGGCACCCTGACATCTGCTCCAGGCTGCAGGATACTCTGACACTTAGTCATTTCTTTCTGCTTGCAATTTGACCTGTAATACTGAAGTCTGGCTCACTTGTTCTGCTGACAAGCAATGCACAAGGCACTTCACGGGACTATGAAGGAATATTCTCTAAATCTCTGCAACAGCAAAAAGAGAGTTAAAAAAATTTAAGTCTCAATTTGGAAGTTATGATTAATTTCTGTGTGGGGAAGGAGAATTATATATGTATTAGCTGCACCATGAGAGGAACATATTTTTGCCATTACCTAAGTAGTGAAGCTCCAAGGACAAGGAAAAGGAACCTGGAAGCCCTATTTTTCCCATTTTAATCCAACAGCAGTGGGGGTCGATGCCTCTTATGTCAGATTGTTATAAAGATGAGTTACTAAGAGGTTTTTCTACTTGTCATCCTTCTGACAACTCTTGAATGTGGTAAAGGTGGGCTAAGAGATGATTAGTCACCACCTGCCTCTAACAAACAAGTTCTTTTGAGTAACTCATGTGAAATGCTTAACTATGAATAACCTTATTTAAAGTACCCGCTCTCCCAAGATCATTCTACGGCCATCAGGCCCTGTTCCTCTTCCCAGGAGGTGTCTTGAACACTGTTCCACGATGCAGCTCCACAGCCACATGTCCAGTCCTGAGTTCCTCTGGGTGTCAGCGGGGAAAAAGCCAGGGAATAGGCACATAGAACAGTTTATGCTTTGCACATTAAAAGGATTTTGCATTTTGCTCCATGTTCCATTAGGCGTATTTAGACAATGCAAGAACACTACGTGTAGGTCCTAGACACCATTCCTTGATCCTGAGCTGCTTCCCCTGCAAGACTGTGCATCCTGACAGCAATACATCACCCACAGCTGCCTGCATCTGTCCTTCAGTGCTACATCTCACTCCTTGAATGGTGCAAGGAGATTCAAATGCCCTTCCTGCCAGATATGTTCCATATATACATATTATGAATAGGAACAGCATACACAGTAATATATATTGTTCTATTACTTACTGATTCCATTTTATGCATCATCTCTTTTGCCATTTTTATTGGATTCCCAGCCTTGTGCTTTCAATCCACAACACTTCTTTCTCCCATCTCCTTTATTTAGCCTCTCCAGCCCCACTCTATGTGACATATATTCTCCCCAAAGCCTAACATTAAAGTCATAGAAGTACCTGCATATATACTCTCTCTCTCTCTCTCTCACTCACACACAAGAGCATGGAAAGACATAACAAAAAGAACCTCATGTCTGAAGAAGTCAATGCAACTGTTTGGGCAGAAAGTGGTTTTCTCCTTTGTTACAATACTTGTCTAATAGTAGCACACAGTCCAAAAGTCAGCCCACACAAAACACCACAGTCTGAACTGTTGGTACTGAACTAATTCTTTTGCATTTTTTGCCTTGGGCTGTATTCAAAACAAGTTTGGCATCATCTTTTTACTATTTAATTTGGAGTCTATCATTCCTTTTATCTGCTGGACTTGTCTTCTAACATACTTCATAAATACACTGGACACCAAGGGAAAGTTGACAACATTCATTCAAAAGACCTGCTTGAAGAGAGAGTGGAAGATGATAATTGATGGCTATGTAAGATGATGAAGAAAAGTTTTGAAGAACAAACATGATGATAAGCAGAGGAGTAAGTGGACTTAAATGTGGATGCTGAACAGAAAATCATCTTCGAGGCCTTCCCTTCACAGTTCCCAAGGATCATAGGGTTTCATTTGGGTAAAAAGGCTAGGTTATTTATAAAGGACAAGAAAGTACCAAACACGATCATTGCACCAATGCCAATTCCTTTTGAAGCACAAAATGCCACAGCTGCTTTTCTAAGTTTTCACACCTGCTCCAGGCTGAGAGAGTGTTCTCAGATCATAAAGGCGAGTGAAATAGCTAAAGAGCAAGTCACATCCTTTGGCAAAGACTACAGGTGCAGGGTGGGTGGAAGCAGGGGCAAGGATCAGAAAGTGCCATACAGATTTCACCATCAAGCCTGGGGACATGCCTGTTTTTATGTCAGACCAGTGTCTGGAACATGAAATACAGTGTCCCCATGAAATACAGTTTGCTATCCATTTTCCGGGGAGCACGCTTCTTTCATTCCCACAGAAGTGTATGCTAAAAACTAGATGGTATAATCTTGCCTTTGTGTAAATTATCATCCCTCCATATAAAAATATTTTCAGGATTTTCTATATTCAGTTCTACTACAGAGTGAGGTTCCTGGACTTTGCTGTCAGTGTTTTAATTCAGCAGGATGATTTATTTGTGAACAACCCGTCTTGCATCTGTTTTATGACACATTGGGGCAATTATTTGTTTAGAAGGCTTTGGTTCCAGGTTTTCTCCCAGATAAGCAGACACAGATGCCGTTGAACTGTAAGAGCACATGAAAATCAAACAATCCTGACACCCACTCCCCTGTAATCCATCCTCCATTATCCAATACAGGGCAATCAAACAAGTGTTGCTGCTCTGAGATTAATCCACTCTTGTTTTAACAGGCAGAATAGCCTGAGTAGTTTTTTCTGAGGCTGAACTTCATCTTTTCTAATACAAGAAAACAAATCCATTTTGTTCATAGGGAGTGGATCAAAGAGGTAAAGACATCTTCTTTGCATTGATTAGGGAAGAAAACTTCCTTGCACTGATTAAAACCTTTTAATTTGCTGATTTGCTGAAAGATTCACAGATATGCTGGATAACATCCAGGGTCATAGTAAGAGTCTACAGAAACATCTCTGAAAAGATGCATTAAACAAAATAAATGAGGAACCTCCAGTGCTAGTGAGGTAGAATAATTTGTGATTCTGAAAGCACAAATAGCTTGCAGAGTGAATGAAGAGACCAAAGACAGGAAGGAAGAAGTAAATCAAGAAAATCTCAGCTATACTGAATCCACAAATACTGAACATGTGATGATTGCTACAGAACTTACAATTATATTCACATTACCAGTGATGCTTTCAACTATAAAGCTCTCACCTCAGTCCTGGTGTCAGTGAACTCTTTAATACAGAAAGCAAAAAATTTGTTCAGCACCAATATAATCCATCACATGTTCCTTTTCTACCAATACTTTCAAGAAAAAGAAAATAACCCAACAACCTGGATAACATCTTTGCTCTCCTCTGCCACTAAAATTGGAAACTGTATGGAAGACATAACAAGTCTTCAGAAAAGTTTGAAAAAGAAATAAAATTTAGAATCTGGGAAGAGAAATGCCATCACTCCAAAAGTCCTTCCTTTCCTCCTTCTTCCCCACACTTTATATACTGAACATGATGTCATATGGTATGGGATATTCCTTTGGTCAGTTCGGGTCAGATGTCACAGCTGTGCCTGCTTCCAACTTCCCATGCAGTCCCAGTTCCTTCAGCAGCACGGCAGTGCTAAAAAAAGAAAAGGCCTTGGCTCTGTGTAAGCACTGCTCAGCAATAATGAAAACATCTCTATATTATCAACCCTGTGTGCAGCACAAATTCAAAACACAACACCATGCTAACCACTGTGAAGAAAATTAACTCTAACCTAGACAAAACCACTACAATATTTTATACATTAATTGAAATACTTGAAGAGGAAAAAAAGAGTTGGTTTTATTAAAGGTAAAGGAATTAAAACGTCTTGTTCTAAAATAGTTATACTGTGCAGATCTAAACTCATCCTTTGATGACCTAAAGTAATTTTGATGTTTCTGACCTAAACTGATACATCTCCTCTATTTGACTGAAACCAATACTACCTCAAAGAGAGCTAAAATCTATTACTGTTGTTGTTAATTACTTGGTTTAAAAAAGTATGTAATGTGCTTTCCCTGTTTCTTTACAGTTAGAATATCCAAAGGGATTTCTTCTTTCCATTAGAAATTTAATTTCCTTCAAATGTTTTTCATGTCTTAAAAAGTATTGCCAGAACATAAAAGCAGTCACTAGATGAGTTCAGGTGTCACAGCTAATATCTGTAAGCCTAACCCAAACGCACAGACTTCAGCAATTTTTGCATCAGACTATGTAAAAGGATGGATCGGGATACAAGAACACTAACCTAAAGTAAAAGCTAAAGTTCAATGAATATAACTGCTTCTACAGTCTTACATGTACACGTGTTGCTATACTGAAAAATAAAGTATAAATAATAATAAATGTAATAGCATCCAAATGTCTCTTTAATCTTCAGTACCTCAGCATGCTGTATGCAGTACACAAAAATAATGAATCCCTGGTCCTTAATGCTGAGTGTTTTCATAGCATGCTATTGCGGTTTAGGAATTGTATTCCCCAATTTAGCGTTCCCACTGAGACACTCCAAACCATGTGCCACTTGCTCACTCCCCTCTTCTCCTACCTCTCTTCCTGTGGCAGGATGAAAAGGGGAATTGGAGGCACAAAAGGCAAAGGTGACAGGTTGAGATAAGAACAATTTACTGGAAACAGCAATGAGAGAAGAAAATTAACAGTAACAGCAACAATACTAATGACAGAGGACCCAGGAATGAACAATTCACACTCAAATTCTCACCCCTGATGATACCTGGTCACTCCCTCTGCCATGCTATCCAACGTGTAAGGAACCCCTTTACCCAGAAGAAATTCCATTTCCCCCATCTCTGCAAAATGACGTGAGGTTGTATAGAATAACCTCTGAATCCTATCCATGCCTTCTCCTAGCTACTGCAAAAATTCACCCTGTTCTGGCCAGAGCCAGGACACATGCCTACATTAGAAGTGTGCTATTCACCTTAGTACTTCTGAAAATTGCCAAAAAAGTACTCAAAGGTGACAAACATGTAGATTAGTTCATTTTATTTCTTCTTGCAGAAAATCTCTGTGAAGCTGATACCAAGTGATGTTCTCCAGTTTACACAACAAAGTTATACAAATTACATATTGTGCAATTCCCAAAGTATCCATGTTCCAAAAAGAAAGTTACTTTTGTCTTCTCTGTTTGTTTGCAGGTATGTTCAGGTTGGTGAGGGAAACATTTCTTATACTTGTGCTAGGAGTAAGTAGATCTGAGATACAAGCTTATGTATCTGTGCTAGGATAAGACATTTTCGTGGCATTTCTTCCACTACAGAAAATGGGAGATGGATGATTTTTCATTTAAAAATTAGTGTCCAACCCATGACAGGTAAGTAAGTGACGGATCAAGTGAACAAGATTTTGGTTGCTTTAAAATCAATTCAATTCACTGTTATGGACACAACCTATGCAATTGTAGCACAAGAGGCATTGTTAGAACAAAAGCCAGTATAATGACTTACAAGAGAAACCCTTTTAGAGGTGAGTTGCTGGCTGGAGGGAACTGAGAAAAAGGGATTAGCAGAGACATCTGTTACTCCTTCTTCCTTGCTATAGTTGTTTTGTGGATCAATGGAAAACCTGTTTCCAGTTTTGCCAGTTTGTAATTTTTCGATCCAAGTAAACAGGCCATTTAAAGAAACATCATTGCAGCTCAGGAGCCCAAGACTTATTCTGTTCTGCTAGCTCTCTCCAATGCCAAGTTTAACACCTGTGGTAGGAAAAGTAACATAACCACTAACACCGCGTGTTGCCATTCTCACCAGACCAGAACAGGCTTTCACTTGGAATAGCCAAGTGCTCTTTCTTTCCCCTCATCTCCTTCTCCCTAGGAAGGAGAGATTTTTGAAGATTCAGAGACGGATAAAGAATCTTCAGCTAGTGCAAACTCATGTGGCTTCTCTGACTTTACACAAGCTAAGAAACTGATGCCAAGAGCACAGAGTTGTTTTATGTAGGGAAGCAGGACAATATAAATTGAATCCTCATACTGTATTCCATAGAAGTTGGCATGAGCAGCCACTGCTGAGTGACTGCTGTTTTCATGTCCCACTTCCAGTTGACTTTATGAACATACGTTATATCTACAGGAGATATGTGTAGGGAGCGGAAACAAAGCACTATGGAGGAATCTGTCTTCATCGACTGAAGAAATGCTTAAAAAAGTACTTTTTACACATGAAATCAGAACTGCACCAGTGCTGAGGAATGAGTTTTACAGGTAAATTCAAAGACCAAGGAGGCACTACTAGCAGTGAAACCAGAGCTATTCTTCTTGGGACGCTGTAGTGGAGCAAGGATGTCCTACCTCTGGCCTGTCAGGAGTCCAAGATCTTCCATGGAAACGCCCTCCACATCACTTCAGTAGAAGCAGAAAGGACCAGAAAGTATGCAGGAGACCTTGAAACTGAGGGATCTGCCAGTGTGGAGACCAGTCTCGCCCTGCAGTCTGCTGTAGGAGTGTGCTGCCCCCAAAGGCCATGCAAGCATCAGAGCTCAGACAGTGGCTTTAGACAACCTCCTTCTAGAGCTGCTCATGAGCCTGGAAGAAAAAGGAGTTTCGCAGTCTCTGTGGTCTGTGAGCAGCCAGCAAAGATGAAGGTATTCTGCCTCCTTCCAAGGTCAAAGCTTGTCTGCAAAAAAATTTCAGTCAGACCAATCCTCACAAATCACATCAGTCATTTTTCTTTCCCAAGTTTTTTGTTACACTTGCTAGTAACAAGATCATTTAAGGTTTCAGAATGTTTCATGGAGAAAGAAAACTTCATTTTCAATGTTATTTCTCAGCTGGCAGCAAGTTACTCTTTATTTTGGGCATTTGATTTATATTGTGACATCCTACAGTACTCAATGGAAAATAAGTAACTCATTCAGGATAATTCATTTTAGATAGAAGACATTCTGCATACCTTGATAAATCCAGATCAGCAGTTTCCATATTTCTTTTTTTCTTATTCCCCTTAAATCAGCTTCACAGGTACACAGAGCTAAAACTTGAAGCAGAAAATTGCATTTATGTTGTATTTAAACAGTTGAAGACCACCACTGTGAAGCTTTACTAGAATAAGGACTAAATCCTACTATCTGATATCCAGCAGAATTTAGGAAGGAGCTTAGACGAACTTACTGACCCAATGAGAAGCTTTAACATTTTTGAGCAGGCACTCAAAGCACATTTTCACTCCTTCTTCTCTTCTCTGCCCCCACCAATGCAAATGCTCTCAAGTTTTTTCTCACACAGCGCTAATTCAAGATTTTGAGGAGAGCTAGTTAAATGATTCATTGGGCAAAAACTCAAATGTAAACGCCTTAGTTTAGGACAGATTTACAAATGCAGCCAGGGAACAGCATTCAAATTCCCAAATCAGCTCAGGAAAAGAGTGTAAGGCAAGGAGAAGAGGCAGTTGCTGTTTTCTGACCTTGTTTTCCACTTTGGGGGAAAAGAATCAATGCTTCCAAAAGACACAGAACTCCCACCCCCTGTTCAGACAATTAACATAAGAACAGTTCTGACATATGTGGAGAAAACTTGCCAGATTTATCTTCTGTACCTTTCTAGTAACTGCTTCCAGTTATGCAGCATGGCTACAGTATCTGGAAAATTAAGTCAAAAGTAGCTATCAATTCAACAAAAATCTTGTCTATTTAAAATGGCTTGTTACAGAATCCTCTTGCAGGAAGATTCACATGTCATTTAAAATCAACTCATATAAATGAAAACCTTGGTGTAGGACTTGCTTGAAATCCTATAGTCAGGCCCTTTCAGTCTGAAATGCATTCCCATTCTCAGAATGTTTTCCTTCTTCATAGGAACAAATCCAGTATTTCTGTCTACACCTACAACTAACTGAAACAAAGTTCAATGTGGAAAACTTAGCTACTGTAAGTGTTTAAAATATCTAACTCAGGTCATTCAAACACCAAATTTACATTCTCTAATATAATCACATAGTCACAGGGGATGAGACTTTTAAGCTACTTTAAGGTATTTACAGATCAAAAGATCTTTTAGAAAACACCATTTGGCATCCAAATGCCTCTAAAACTGAACTCTGGCATCTACTTTTCAGTGAACATGGAGGTGATGCTTTTGCAAAGCAGGTGGAGTAAGCAGCGTCCAAGGGCTTGACTTTTGAGTGCACATAACTGACTGTTTCCAATGAAAGCCACCTGAGCCAGAGATTTGCAGTGACAGAAACCAGCTATCAGCCGCTGATACATCAGCATTAGACCATAGCTCAGAAGAGCTTGACCCTGAAAGACTATATATCTGTTAAACATCTTGGCATTTCTGAAAAGCTGGCTGAGATTGCATTCCTTGAATTAACTTCTAGGTATTCATCTTGAGGCTTTTTTAACCTAGTCTGGGCAGCACTCTGAATATAGCTCATCTTCAACAAGACATGCTCAGATATTCAGGAATCTGATTGTAAGATGCAAGCCAAGGGAAAATAACTTAACCTTCATTTCTCAGTAATTACTAAGAGAGAAAATTAAATGCTTTGGAACTCTGTAGTGTTCATGTACTTCTTCCGTTTTTCTTTTTCACACACAACTTGCATGTAAAATTGTGAGATGACATTCTCTTGTGGTTCAGGACATGAATCACCTGCTCACAGACTTGGAAAGAAAGTTCTTCTAAGAGTTATATATAAATATTTCTGACCAGTTTTTTGGGCTTGTATTCAATTGTATTGTCAAAAACAGATGACAGGAAAACTCAAACTTTAACTGCTCAGCAGAGACAATTTGTGACCAAGGTATGATCCAGCACAGAGGGCAACGAGGTCCAACAGCAGAAGGGGTTGAACTGGAGGAAGGAGGAATGCCAAAGATTGAATGGGTTCATGCAGGGGAGTGAGTTTTCCCTTAGTGTTGAGACAACAAACAGCTGCCCCGTTGTTTTGTAGCAGTCTTCAAATGTGAATGCCAAAGGGCCACCTTTGGGCTGCTGATCTGGACTAGGTGATGGACCAAGCACTGCCTATCTGAGGCACTTGATGCTGGTGCTGGCAGGACTGGTGTTGGTGCATGTAAATAGAAGGTATTGGCTTACATTTAACACATTTTGCAGACTCCTTGTAGATCCACTTATGGTGGTGGAACTCTTTCAAATGCACTGTTCGTTAAATCTTTAAGCAAAAATTTGTGATTTATTTTCCTCAAGGCAGAAAATAGAAGTTCCCTAATGGGTGGACACAAGACCTGTTCAGTTTAACAGCTCACATATTGCTACTCAGCTGATAGCCCTCTGACCCAGAAATGCCCTTCTCTGCACTACCTTCCATACTCTGATGAAAAACTAGTTTTACTCAATCTTTGCATGCCTACCTATATTGAAACCATACTCCATTCCAAGTACTATCATGGTGCTTAGTTAACGCACATAACTGGTAAAGAACTTTCTGAATAAAAAATACGGGGAACTCACTAGGTTATAACCATCAACCCATTTGATTTTCCTTATATAATACACTATATTATTCATTTCTCCAGAGCATAACTTGAGTTGAAAGCCTTTAAACAAGTAACTTGCAGAGGACAAGTGAAATTGTCATTCTACAACCTAACCATATAGTTTTATCAGGGGACCAAAATGTTACCTATTATTTCAGCTTTCACAGAGCCACCAGTCAACAAGTGTTTCTTTTTATTCAGTATTTTTACTCTGATTTTCAGTACTGTGCCTTTAAAATTTAGTGTAGAAAATTATACCTAAATAAAAGAGAATTAACTAAGAGGAATTTACACTACAATAAAGACTCTGTGCTTCCCAATGTCACCTCTCTCAGACCCATCCCAGGAAGAATTAAATACCATTTAATTACCTATGTTCAGTCTGTGGAAAAGGCCAAGAACCACAGAGATATGTGTCAAAGAAACTGCATAAACACCATAAAGGAAGTTACCTAGGGTTGGTCAGTCAGTGGAATTTTGGATTTCTGATTGTGACCTGCAGTAGTGTGAAGCTAGAAGTTGCCTACTTGTCTTTCACAGGGAGTAAACGAGGGAAACCTAGACTCTGATTCACAGATCAGCTTGCTCATCTGAATTCTGTGGCACACACAGGCCCTCAGCCTTTGAGAGCTAGGATTAATGAAACCTCCATTATCCATGTAGTCACTCTCAACACATGACTGTCACATCTGCTCTGTAGCTATGCAGAAGAGCTGACAGAATGGTGGGTCTGTCCCCAGCAGGACTACTGCTAATGTACTGCACAGGCTTTTTGGAGACAACAAAAACACTGATGGGTTGATGAGGTGTTAAAGAGATTTTTAAAAACAATTGTATAAATTAAAAATGAATTACTCATAAGTGATTCAAAGTATCTCAAAGCTTTGGAGAAGATCATCCCCTGAGCAACTCCTGTACACAAAAGGATAATTTTGACTGAATCCTTTACACAGAAGTAACATCTTATGCCTACCACTTGCAACTCTCTACTGGTGACTGTTGCCTCTGTTGCTATGACCATGCCTTTATTGTAGAACCAAACCACTTGCCTTGCAGTTAATGCACTGGCCTGGTTGGAGTGAGAGCACACTGTGAAATAGTAACACCTGTACTACACAGTGACTGGCTTGCCACGCAGAGAGATTGGATTAGCAACTGGGGAGCTGAGCTAATAAACTGTAGCTAATCTTCCCCTGTGAGCCCACTAATTTGAGTTCAAAATGCCACTCTGCTCTCATTAAGGGGCATGTGTGTAGAAGGGATTTGCAATGGTATCGACACACAGGTAGCAAAACACTGTAGCAAAAAAAAAAAAAACCAAAAAAACAAAAAAAACCCAAACAAACAAAAAAAACCCCAATCAATCTGTGGAAAAAACTTTGTGAGAGTTATTATGACCTTTGAAGCTCTAAGAAAAATCTATTAATCAATTTCATAAGCTTATAAAATTATCTAAACTAAAAGAGATGATGAGATATACTTCTAAGAGTGTCACTCAGAATTAAGGAGAATGAAGGAGAAAGTGTCCTTACACTCTTGTTAGACCTCTCCAGATGTGCAATCCTCTTGGAAAAGAAAGGGGACTTTTGCAACCTCTGTCAGCAAGGCACATTCCCATCTGCATGAGCCTCCCTGTCCCAAACACTGCAGAGCCATGGTGACAGCCACCACCCCTTTCTTCCATGCCTCAGATACAAGAAGCCTGAAGATGAGAGTGACCAGAGGCCCTTCCAGCTTTTTCCTGCCCTAGAAACCCCACACTCGCAACACAAGAACAAAGAGGCTTTTTCAAAAGTCTGTTTCAACATGCAAGTCTTCCTGTATGCAGCAAAGCCCATTTTTAATACTGTTCTCTACAACTGGGGCCAGAAATGCTTCTGTCTTCCAGGACCAGAAGTGGTTACCAGAAGACACTAAGAGTTGCACCTCTGGGATGCATTCACAATTCAAGTTTTGCTTTAAATTAAACCAGCAAAGTCCTATAGAACTATTCAAGCCTACTCAGCACAAAAACACACAGGACATAGAGCACTAAATTGATGCCAACTGAGTCCACAACAGAAGCGGAGCAGGATACATGTGGAGGACAGCCTCAGCCCTCTTCTGACAGCACAGTACTGCATTAGCACAGGACCTTCTAGACCCAGCCTAGCAAAGACCCACCACTTTGGTCCAGGATCAGGATGCACAGGGTGCACAGGATGCACAGGATGCACAGGATGCACAGGATGCAAAGGATACAGGATCAACCCCACTGTTTGGGGCACTTTTGGATCATTATTCCTGAAATGTTCCTTAAAATTCCTGAATAGATTGTTTTTAATCCAGATATGATACCTTGTTATGCCTGGAATGGACACTACATCTGTTTGCAATTAGAAGATATTGTGCAAAACTACAGGTTTTACAGAATTAGGCCATGTAGGTGTTTATGATCTTGAGTGAGACCTATGTTGTTTCTAGGTTGTGATTAAAGCACAAAACTGTTTAAGAACAGGAAAAAGGTCAACTGTCTTAGTATGTCTACCCTTCTTTTGTCTAAATTTCTATTACACTTTATTGTTTGTTATCACATCCCTCACCTCATCTTTTGTTCATAAATAAACCAAGTTGATTCTTAAGATTATTTATGCTCCTTGTTTCAATTTCCTTTCTTGATAATTTATTCCAAATGTCAATTGAAACTTTTGAAGTTTCTCGGTTTTTTGAAACAATTTATAAATTTTAGGTGTGGCTGCAGTACTGTAAATCTCATCTGAAAAGGGAAAGCAGGATCTGATATCAGAATCTCAAATTATGATTTTCCATGTGCCTCACTTGCCTTTTTGTTCTTCAATATATGAAACTTTTTGCAATAGCTATTGGCTATGATGGGCTTACATTTTTTTCTAAACCCACATAACTGTTCAAAGGAAAAAATACCATTTGGTAATGGGAGATGTTATGTAGACACTAGGCTCACATTTGCCTTTGCAGACAAAGTCTTGGGATATTGTTCATGCTTCCTAGAGAGTAAAATGCAGGTGCTGCTAATGCATTCTCATGAAACTGTATATTGTTGAATCAATGTAATTGAGAGACAGCTTCTTCTAAAGGCAATGCAAGATTAGGATTTGGAAATCTCTTGACTTTCCATTCCTCCAGGTCTAATCTCTTAAAGTTGGCTCTTGAGTTCTCAGTATAGCTAATCCAAGTATTTTCAGTGATATTTTTTATTTCTAGAATTGACATTCTGCCAAACCTGAAATGTTTTGTTAACAAAAAAATTTCCTACAGCCTATCAGAGAAGAATGCAGAATAGCTGAAAGTGTTATTTATAAGGTCCTCACCTTACCAGGAGTTGCACCAGTTTCCATTTTCCCATATGTAAATCTAATGTCAGGTTCATCCTTTGACTGTTTCCCCGCTCCTGATTCTTGTCTTAGCAATCTGTCATTGCTAAAAAACTCTGAAATTCCAATTTTCATTCCACCACACATGGACCAAACCCAAATTTTAAAACCTCTGAAGTACTCACTAAAAGAAATTGCTTTTTTCTGGCCAGGGGTAATCAACAATCTTAACTACAAATACTCTTAGCACAATAACCCAGTAGGAAAGAAGGGGAAAGCTCACAACAAGTGTAAATGTTCTGATGCTTGCAAAACAGTCCCAAATGTATTTTCAAATATATTCCTTCGTCATTGCTCGGGATGCTGCCTAATGAGTTGACAATAAGCCAGTGACAGTCTAGCACAGAAAAAGTTTAGTGCTTCCTTTTTTGTACATTCAAGTATTCCCTATTGTTTTGAAACCGTTAGTAATTCTGCTGCTTTGCCTTTGCCATCAAAAAAAGCCCTTCTCAAGCAGTGACTCATTCAGGTTCTGGCATTGTGTAGGATAAAGGAGAAGTGTTAATAGAAAATGCTTGATAGGAGAAGGGGAGGACAGATGCAAAGCAGAGCTCTGGCTCTGTCATCTTTTCTCTAATTTGTAGAGTTTTCTACTCTTTTTTGAAACTGTAAATGCTGGGGGTCACCACACTGCATTCCCCACATATGAATGCTGAAATCCCAAAGAGCATAACTTAGTGAACATTATGTGACTCCATGCTGCTCCTATTAAAAAGATCATTAATTTCAATGGTCTATGTTGCTTTTGTTTTCTGTGATGCCTACTGGGTTACTTCACTGTCTCCTGTAGCATGAAGCTTCAAAGTTATGACACTATGAGGCTGCTAAGCAACACTCTGCTCTTCTAGGGATCAATCAGTTACCAGTCTGTGGTGACTTCACTTGATTGGGATGGGCAAGAACAGTATTCTTCCGATGAGACATGACCATTGCACCCCATATCATCTATGCTTTGCATAAATCCTCTCACACAAGAGGTAAGAGGTAGCTCCCGCTGCCTTTATCCGTGCCATTATATCACTCTACAAAGGTTAATTTTTTTAGAGCTTCACAGGGTAACTAGAGCCTGTCCTCTGCAATTTCAGCACCTTCAGCAAGATAAAAGGGTATGACTAAGAATACAAACCACCTTCAAGAGTTTACCTTCTTCTCTGCTCATATTTTCTCCATGTAATTAAAGAATTCAGCCCATTGTCTTCTGTTCCCACTTCAGTTTCATGTAGGACTAACACTTCCATGTTAAAGACGCACCTCTAATCTACATGTTGAAAGGGTCTCTAAAACACTAGTAGGACAGAATTTTTCAGGTGACATGGATATGGCTCCCCTTCTTGGTGTAGTGCTGACATTTTAATGGAGTTCTGTAGCTAATGGAGTAATACAGCTGTGACACCGCCAATCTAAAATTGATGCAAGAGGAGAGTCAGGTTCTGTATTTTTTATTAGCTTGTAAAACTAAAACAGTAAAAGTAGCCTTGAAAAGAGACAGAGAGGTGAAAAGTCGGCCTCCTCTTGAGAGGAAACTAAGTTCAGTTTATTTGTAATGTGTTTCTTGACTATGTGTCACCTTGAACTCCTATGAAAAACATGCTTTTCTGTACTATTGTAGTTTTTCTCATTTCTGCTCTACAGTCTCTTGGGACACCCACTAAAAGCATGCCAAAGGGGTGGTGGAAGGGTGGGGGCTTAAATATTTTAAATCTATTAAATAAAATAACACTTTTGAAATACTGAAAAACATATGAAAATGTGTTTCCCCTCATGTGGGAATTCAGCTGTTCCCAGGAACAGCCTGGGTGTCAGGAGACCAGAGCAACATATGAGGAATGTATTAAACAAATGATGGAGGGAGGATTGAATAGCTCGGGGAGCTGGAAAAATATTACATAACTTTTCATCTTGAGTCTACCCTGGACTGAGAGAGCAAATGAAAATCATTAGGCTCTGAAGATGGTTTGGTGGTCCATGTGGAATCACTTGGTGGTTTCTCTGGAGTTACTAATAGACAGCTTTCTACATCACAGAAACTTCCATACATTTATCACCCTTTTCAGCAGTCCTAGTGGAAGCCAAGAACAGGGGTTTAAGAAAGAAAAACATTTAAGCATGTGCTTAAAATTAAGCACCTGCTCAAGTACTTTTCTGGATGAGAACCTTAAAAGCCGCACTGCTAATACATGTGGTAAAAATATGAGAAGCAGTAAGGAAAGCTGGGCTGTCCATGTGGTACCTCCTCTGGAAAAGATTTTATTTTCATTAAATAGCTTTTAGCAACATCACATTATATTTTTAAAAAGGCAAAAAAAAGAAAAAAGACTCAAGGCTATATTCCAAAGGCCATCTGTAAAGGACAATAAGAAAGAAGCAAATGTATCCGTATTCTGTGTTCTCTCACCAGGGGCTGAGCGTGCTGTCTCCTCATGTGCTCGCATTTCAATGCAGATTTAATAAACAAATATTATCATATTTTCCATTTCTCTGCACTGGGCAGCGTTAGAAATACTGAAGCAACTTCCAGGTATGTCAGTAGAAGTACACAGCAAATAGCAGTACCAAATATCTCACTGGAGTCCTACCAACCCATACAGTTGTGTTAGCACAGTGCAGTCACATCTACATTGCTTCTGGTTTTGAAGCCAGCTGAAATATCCCATATTAGTTCTGCGTTGCATGGGACCAATAACCTTCCCTTCTCACAGTTCAGGCAACACAGCTGCTTAGGGGATGACTGTGCAGGGCCTCGCCATAAGTGACAGAGGCAGAGTGCTCACCTGTCTCATTTTACAGACACCTTTTTCTGTTTGCTTTTCACATAACTGCAAGGAAGTCTGAATGCACTGACACAGCCTCAGCTGGGGAATGCTGACAAATGTTGGTCATACTTGCTTCCAGTGCAGAGTTTACACTGAAGCCAAGCTGAAAAAAGAAATCTAACAATAAATCAAACTGAAAAGCTCTGTCCTTCTTTATGTCATCTGAAGACTGCACTTCATTGTGCTCCAGAAATAAAACTGAAGAAAAATAAATAATTGGCTCATGATTATTTTTTGACTGCACTGAAGCTACACCAGGAGTATTTGAAAAGTGTGAAAAGTGTAAAAATTTTTCTGTAGTAAAATGGTTTTAATCTTGCAATTAGATGCAAACTTCTTACTAGCAATATTAATTTTGGCAGAACTCCCTTCTTTCTACAGATTAACTAGAAACTGAGGAGATGTGTTTGTTTCCACCTGACTACCAAGTTCATACACTGCATAACATAGCTAAGTATACTTGTGATTGGACAACCTTTGAACATCTTTCCTTACTTTCCCCGACAAAAGGATTTAAGAATCACAGGAGATACCACATTATTTTTTGTTCTGAAATTCATGGAAATATTGAAGTATGTCTTGATTGGCTGTTTTCAATTGTGCCTGTTGATAGAAATTACAGTAAGAGAAAAATATCTGCCATGATTTTAAAATTATTTAAGAATGGTAAAAATTGATAAGATAAAAAAAGAGAACATGTTTACGTTTATTTAATAATGTGCTATTTTTGTAGGATACCTTTCCAAAATTAGTCTACACAAGTATTTGCTGAAATTTATGACCTAATGGATTCATTACATGGAAAATTAAGGAATTGATGACAAATTGTCTTGCTATAAAATGTGATTTTTACTTAAAAATGCATCATGACATGCAGAAAAAAAATACACAAATTTTTGTGTGTATATGATGGCTCACCTGACTTCACTTTTCACTCTACATAGCAAAGTTATTCTACTCCACTTCAGCCAAATTCTCAAACACAAAAGAAGCTGAAAGCATGGCCTTGCATCTTGTCTTGAAGAACAGGTCTGAAAGGCATTTGCAGACTCTGGTGTGGTCAACAAGTCAGTCCTCTAGAGTCCCATTCCAGCTCTGGAGGCTGGAGCACACTTGGGTGTGTGCATGGTCTTCTGTCTCTTTTCTGTCCCATTACAATGCCCTTCAATTCTTTCCTCCTGCTCTGTTTCCTGACCCCTTCCCTGACCAGTGCCATGGTCTGCTTGCTGGGTTTCTGGACCGTGGTACTCTTCCCAAACCAAAGACAAGCCCAGCCCCAGATTTAGACTTTCTCTCTGGTCCCCATCTAATCTCAGCCTTTGCACACCCTCCCTTCCTGGCTTCCCCTCCCAGTTTCGTTGCCAAGTTCACATATCCCCACCCCGGAGTCCCCAGTGACATTCCTCAGTCCTTAGGTCAGCTTCCCAACCCCGTGAATCCAACTACTCATTTCATTAGTCTCTGTGTCCTTATCTGCTCCCTTCCTCTCAACTTAAATCACACAGTTCCCTCCTGTCCTACTGCCCAGACTGACCACAGCAGGGAATACAAGGGCAAAGGGCCAATGCTCAGGATTATTCAGTGCACCCTCCTTGGCACGGTGCTGTGGGAAGCTGCCTTGGTAAGGAAAGCCCAGTTTCTTTGCTCAACTGCAGGCAAGACCTTTCCTGTCTGCTCTCTGCAGCCACGATGTGAACAGCCACAGGCACTGAGTGGCTTACACCTGCTTCCTGCAGCTGCAGTTTTTGAAGTATTTGCTTGAATTGTAGAGATCAGTAATGATCAGGTATACAGAATATTTCCTTCCCCAAATCTTGTAACTTATGATTTTCATGAGGTATTTACTTGGCATTGGGAATGAGCATATTGTGACAGGTTAGGTGCTACTGACATGAAAGTCATGCGACAGTAGGTGATGCTACTGGAAACCCATGGTTGTACGAGTTTGGTTGGTTATACTTACTGCTTCAAAAACGTTTCCTGAGTCCAGGGGAACTCTACCAACCTGTCTCCTGCTGCATGGCCTCTTGTATCCAAGTACTCACATAGGTGCTCAGGCCCAGTCCCCATCATCTGGCAGTTTATCAAGACAATACCTAGAATGGAAGTTGCAAGACTATCATCATCATTTTCCACAAACACTGCAACAGAGGCTTTATAGATTGAGTTATAAAGCCTGAAACAAACCAAATAATGCTTAGTCATTGCAGAATATTGTGGAGGGACAAGCCGAAGTTGGAAAGTTGCAAATCTAGAGTAGCATGAGGAAGAGTGTAAGAATGTTAAAAAACATCTTAATTATCAATGTAGATTCTCTTGATTCACTGAAATTATTCCTCATTTGCTCCTGGCAGGCACTGTGGATCATGCAAGTGTGCTATTGATCTGGCAAGAGCCCCAGCAATTTGCAGCAGTGCCCTCTCTGCTACAGGTAGTCTATGCATATGATCAATAGGCATTCCATCTCCAAGGGTTAATAGATACCATTCACCTTGCTGATAATACACTCATTTTTGTTGGGATCGTTCAGTAAAGGGAAGCATATATCCCAAGTCTTGCCTTTTCTGCTCCCACTCTATTCGATGCTAATCTTGGCTGACCTGAACCTGCAGAGCTTCCTGAAAGTGGATTAGAATTTTCAAGAGGAAGGTGTTGAAAAAAATAAGGAAAAGATTTTTATTTACAGACAGTTGTTAAGAGCACTTTAGCTCACAGTCAGATGCCTACCCTTTCTTTCCTTCCTTCAGGTCTTGCCTAAGGGAACAAAAATGCAGGGCAAGCCCCAGGTGCATCAGTTATTAAATATCTTCCACCAGTCTGGGATTTGCCTCAGGAAGAGCAGCCCTAGTAGAGATTAGTAGCATCTGTAGGGAGCTAGTGAGGAAGATGAGAACCTGGCCTGCACAGCCCCCTCCCTCTTCCCCACCTCCCCAACCAAACTAAATCACTGGTAGGTCCCGGAGTTTCAGCAGTGAAAAGCCATGTCCTAAAAGAGAGAGAAATGCAGGCCTGGACTTGCAGAAATACAGGATGGAAATTACAGACTGTTCAGGAAAGAGTTAAACACCAAATACAAGAGTGCCCTTACTTTCAGCCAGGACACTGTGATTTTATTACACTCTTTTCTGAAAGTTGGCAGGCTGAGTGCCAAGCACTTTTTGATCTGATTTTTTTTTTTTTAACTTTCTCACACACAGAAACTGTCCTCAAAACCTCTTACTTTTAAGCAAAGTGCCAAAAAATGCTCAAGTGCCAGCCAATGACTCATCTTTTAAAAGCCTAGCTTTTGAAAAGTGGTTTTCATTTCAGGAACTTAGGATTGCTTCCTGGATACTAAACACTGTGGGATCAATAATTAGACTAGAAAAATGTTGAAAAAGAAGGATTTTAAATATTTAAACATCGGTCATCTTTGGGGGTTCTCTTAACTAGAGATACGTGGGAGTTCCAAGCAAAGGGAAAAACAGGAAGGCCAAGAGTTTGGCTGATGACTCAAAATGGCCAACATCCACCTTTTTTTTTTTAATACTGAAACATATTTCAAATCATTTTAATCTTTTTTTAATAATGGAACCAGACACATACATCACATTGCCTTGGAAAGAGTAGAAGCACTGGCCTTTTTTTTTTTTTCACGTGGGTGCAAATGGAAAGCATATGATGACATTCCATCTCTTCCTCCCATGTGCTGTGTTTCACCCATTTCTCAACACAAAATATAGACATACGGCCCTTATTAGTGCTGTAGTTACATGTCATCATTTTGCCATCATGCAAGCCAAACTTCTGAAGCACTCTTTTGCTTTCAGGGATTTCCTTGTTTACACACCACACAGAACCTTACTTGCACCACAATAAAGGCATGTGGGAGCACAGAAGCCTGTACACAGGTGATGGCATTTATCAGGAGTCAGGGTGGAGGAATGGCACAAATCTCCTTTCATTTCTTTTTGAAGGCAATAGTGTTTATCAGACTCAGAGAGACAGTGGTTAGATGGCTGAAACAGCTGTTTTTCCAGAGACAATAAACAAAGTGGCAGAAGAAAATTTAGAAAGATGAGAGCAAAATGAGGCATTTATTAAGTCCAAAACTAGACAAAAATTACCTCTTCCTATGTTTGATGCAGGCTTCAACACAGTACTCAGGCTATCTGCTTTCTTTTTTATTTTGCTGAGATCATTCATTCTTTATATATCAAGGCTAGCAACTATGACTCTCAAAAGTTGCTTATAAATACACTTCACATCTTATGCATAGGACAATCTGACAGCATGCAGGTGCCCTTGTCCATGGGTGCTGGCTGAAATATATATAGCTATCTGGTTATTCTGGGATTGGTAACATCCTGGACTGACATTGCAGTCTGTTAAGAAGCAGTTTTGAACAAGTCTAATGAGATGGTATAGATTTTCTGGGGGTATGAAGGCTATCAGAATTCTCTCCCACCTAATCTGCTCCTTTGTGTCAAAGAGGAATTAGTCCCAAGTGTTGCAAAGTAACCTCAAGGGCCCTTAGTTTAGCTAGCTAGAGCAGTAACTGGCGCTAGAGAAAAGTATTCCTAACCACTCAGCTGAAGCATAAATATGTTTAGCAATTAGACAGTTTACCACAGCTTTGAGCCCTTTTTATCCATTGGTGTGTTTTGGAGCAACTACTAATGGAAACAAAACATTTTTTCTCTTTACACAAGTCAGCCATCAAACACAAATTTCTCCTGTCCTGTAAAAAAAAAAAAACAAACCCAAAACCAAACAAAAAAACCAAAACAAACAAAAGAAAAACAAAAACCAAAGCAATTCAAAACAACACCCCAATCCAACCATCGAACTTAACACTATATCCATTTAGCCACAGAGCCACGATACAGTTTTAGTTGCAGAAATGAAGACTCAAACCATGTTACTCAGTGTCAGAATGCAGACATCCCATAATACAATTTTGTTTTTTCTAGCGTGTTGAGAGCTGCAAGTTAGGTAACTTTATTGTTTTTCAGTTAAAACCTATAAAAACACAGGCTACGCAGTTCTCTCTAAAACCTTTCAGTGTGTCGTAATGCGAACACGCCCAAGCAACAAGCACCACTTACTGCCATGGTACTGGTGGCAGGTTTTTATCCACACTGGTGAGATGGTTCATACAGTGGCAGACTTTTGACCTCCACTTAATTTCCTGCTTAATCACCACTGTTTGTGAAGCCCAGCCTCTCAGGGTGCGCAGGTCCCAGGGTTGCTACCAGGAGCAGGGAGCTACTCGGCTTCCTACACTAGGTGGCATGAAAGGACCAAGTTTCACCACCCACACCACTGTCCGGTGGCGAATGCTGCTGCTGTTCTGTGTCTTACAACCGCTCTTATTTGTGTTCTGCAGAAATATTTATTTATTAATTTAATCACCTGGCAGAATTTTGTCGGAATAAGTGCTGAAGCTTTTCTTGGAAGGTTCCCTTGTGACTTTTCCACTTCAGCTGGGTGAGAGCTCTTCAAAGTCACTGAATGGGAGCTCTTCAATGTCCTTGGTGACTTTTCCTCTTGACTTTCCAATATTGACTTTCAGCAGCCATATACTATGCACCCTACCTCTGTACCTTACTCACTTAAGTATCGGGTTTCCCATTAGTTCTTCTTTCCCCATTTCTCTACGTTCATACACGTGAAAAAACAGCACTGGTATCTTTGATCTTTTTGTAATTCATAGGGCAGGAATTTGGCACCCTGTATCTGAAAACACTTTGAGCTCCTCAGAATCACACCACTTTTGATGTCTGAAATAGTCAGAATTCTTGAAGAGGTCACTTTGCTTCTTACCTTGCTCAACAACTGAGCTGATTACTGCAACTTATTGACCCTATAAAGCAACCAAGCTAGATCTATGGCTGCTGTCATTGCTCAACACTACGATTGCACTAACAGCATAGCGTGTGCAGTTGCAGTCCTGGTGCAGCTCTCCTAGTCCTTACCCCCACCCGACCGCAGGTACGAATGTGCAGTGAAGAACATCCCAGTCAATTCAGCGTGTTCACCCGCCCCTAAACCATTTAGATGAGAAAAGTTACAACATAGGCATTAACCTCTGTTATTGTCACTCCCCTGTCACCTCATTTCTACCTGGCAGTTTCCAATACCTCCTGCGGGCAATGTCATTCCCATTACCTCACAATTCCCCCGACATGCTGCTTAACAGCCTTCCAGCAAATAAACCCTGCCCATGTACCCATCCTCCCACCCCCCAGCCCAAATACATGCAAGTTGCCTTTCACTGCCTGAGGCAACAACAGGGATTAGATTATCTCTCGAGATGTTTTCCATCCCTGTTTTTGGTGATTCCCTGGGGACAGGCTTATCTCTAAAATAACATCTTGCAGGACTCCGGGGTTACACAGGTGAACGTGTTAAGACCAGAAACAGGGAGGGAGATGCTTGGCATTAGTGGCAGAGACATGGCTTTTCAAAGTGAAAGATTTTCCCATTATGTGAATGAGGCTGAGTATCTCGAGGTTTTTTTCAGTTTGGGATTCAGAAGAAGTTAAATCTCAAGACAATCGACTGAATTTTTTAATTGGATTCTTCAGTGCCAGCTATTTAACTCTGTCTTGCCCTGTTTTCTGCTCTCTTGTCCTTACTGAGGTGATTTTTTTCTTCCCTCTTTCTCCCTGGTGTACTGAGCTGGCACCCTCTCCCTTCCTCTCTGCCTGTCCTGACCCTTCACGGCCCTTGCCTGGATACAAGGAGAACCAGAGAGACCACCTGTATGAGAAGCAGAAAAAGAAAATGCAAGAAAACCTCTGGAAGCAGGTTGAAACCAAGAGAAGTTAGGCACAAAGCTCAAAAGTATGCTTAACCTTAGTTTTGGTTCAAGGAGGTGTCCAACAAATATACTCTAGCCATTATCAACATCAGCATTTCATCACTTGTTATACAGTGATAAACACCACTGATATATTTCGGTTTCCATGGTATCTGCAAAGTATACTTTCTGGAGGATAAGAGTTCCTACGAGGAGCTGTAGATTACAACATGGTCAGTACTTGGCACAGGATATACCACTGTGCAGCACAAAAGGAAGAAGGCAATACTACCTCACAGTTCCCTCCTGGCTGTGTACCATCCTGTGTTTCAAAATAGCATGAAAAAACACCAAGTAACTTCAAGGAAGACCCAGGAACAAACTAAATGAAGTCATGCTTCTTGGGTGACTGTATGGCAACATGTACTGTCCTCAGTTTCACCAGCGCAGGTGTAAACAAGAGATAAAAATTACACACAGGGCACAAACACATGACAATGTGAAACCCTATAAAGTTTTAATTGCCACTTATTTGGTTAAGCCTTACATAGCTCTCCACTGGTGAGTATTGAGCAATGTGGTCATTCCATTCTCAGGCTCATAAAAATTTACTGCATGCCTTCACGTGTTCTCCCTATATAGCTCCATTTTATTTCACTGGCAAAATACGGCCAGCTGGAGCTGCAGCTCTGATTAACTGAATGCTTGGGATGCAGAATGCAGTCCCCAGAATACATCATATTCATGGTAATATTCTGACTGTAAAAAAGGCTTGACTTTTTAAGCTGCTCCAGAGATGCAGATAAATGTAATGTGTCAGAAATAGAGACCACCTACACATCAGATCACACTTACAAGGATAATGTATGCAGGCATATAAAATTGCCAAGGAACACGAAGTCACCCAGAAAGGGGTAGTTCCCCAGGCTACTGACTGGTTTATTCCACATTTCACTGACTTTATAAGGCAGCTGAGTGACATTTGGTATCAGCAGAACAACCTGAAGGGATGAAATTGCACTGTTCTTGGACAGCCAGCACCAGGAACATTATGATTTTAAAATATCATGCCAAAAAACAAAGTCACAAGCAAACACCATTGCAAATTCAAACCTGCTTATTTCCAAATCATAATCAAAACCAGTAAATATAAGCTTTCTAGTAGAGACACTGAAACAGCTCCATTAATTTTTAAGATTTCAGTTCTTAACATTGCCAAAGCAGTTTTAGAGGGAGGGATTTGAAACATTTTCCTAAAGGGAGAGAAAAGAAGGAAGAAATGTGGCTCTGTGACTCAGAGGTGCAATTGAAATAAAAATCTAAACATTGTCACAAGTGGCATCACTGAAGCCCAAAGCAAAACTCTGCATCTTGGAAATTTCCAGAGGATCTTGGAAAAATTCAGTCCTTTTAAACAAAGAGCAGCAAAATGAAAAGAATGTCAAAAAGAGAACTTGAAGATGAAACAAAAATGGAGTAGTTAAAGCTAAATTGTTACTATTTTTACAGTTGAGAGAAGAGCAAAAATGGATTGATACACAGCTTGGTATTGCAAACTTGTATTTCATGCTTACTGCACTTACTCTACACAGATGAAGAGCAGAAGCAAGGAAGAGTATGGTGCTTCCCATCATCAATGTGCTAATGTTTGGCAGTCTGTCACTTTTCTTAATAAACCTAAACATCGTTCTTGTTTGGTTTCCCAGAGTTCATCTGAAGAGCCCTCAAACAAAAGTATCCAGCTTTGCTTAATCGTCTATGATTCTGTGGTAAGCCTTTGAAAGAAACAGCAGGAATGGAAAAGGCATAGTGGCAGCTCAGCTCCTACCTCAGACACATATGTCCGTACCCATGGGCTCTTTTGTTCAGGTGCATGGTGTTGTCAAGTTACTACAGTGAGTGAAACCGTGGACAGCACAAGGTGTCCCTGTACTTCCCAAGCGTGTTCTCTATCTGCCCTTATTCTCATCACCTGGAGGTCCTTGCAAAGTGCTGCTTGAGGCACTTGGGTGCCTGCTGGCTCAAACACTGTGCTTGGGAGCACTGCGCGCCCACTCAAAGCTCTGGTGTATTGCTTAGAGGCAGATCTGAATCTAGCACTTTGACTGCAGATGAATGTCCTACAAATCCCTGTCCAGTTACTATAAACTTAACTGGATCTCCTTAGATACTCCATTTGAAGCCATTCTCCATGGAATAAAATACTTTTTAAAGGAACTGAAGCAGAAGACAAATGTGAAAATGATTCAAGCTCCTGGGAAGTGGCTGTCTGGCTTCTAGAGCATGTGGCATAAATGTAAAATGCTGCACACAGAGTGGATGTCTCATCAGGAGAGACCAAGAAGCAATGCTTCAAGCCTTGCACAGGCAGAACCGGCTTGCAGCCTGCTAGTGAAAACATTGTCCTAAGTGGCTCATGCTCTCAGATTTCTTCAGAGATGGAAACTGAACTAGTTCTCCTAAAGCTTAATGCATGCTTGAGGCTACTGGATAATATAGCCTCCCATAGCAGCTTTTGTGGATCTAGCATTTCTTTCTATGGTCTTCAAGGACCTCAATCAAAATCTTTTGAACATTTCAGATGTTCTGAGACTTTGCCTCACTAAGAAAGAAAGTTTTTACAATTTTTTAAAAAGTTGGGGGGGTGTTGTTTTTTTTTTGTCTTAGAATGAGGGCGTGAGTTGGCATCTGAGCCAAAAAAATCAGTGAAATGCACAGCTCCTCTGGTGGCAGATTGTTCCCTGTAGGAGGTCTCCGTTCTTCACATCTCATGGGTGTTACAGAAGTAGTTCTCAGGGAACTATAAAAAAGGAGAAAGGAAGTTTGTTTGGCATAATCAGAATAGAGTGTTCATGTAATCAGAAGAAAATATTGCATTGAGTTCTGTGAATGGTACACAGATACTATGGGCAATTGAGGCCTTATACATTTATGTAACTCGTAAGTAATTAATTCAATTATTCAAAGAAAATTACTTCACTCCCCCACAAAATACCCTGTATCTTACTAAGGAGACAGATATGCCTGGTTTTACACTCAAGTAATGTCACCTCCAGCAGAAGCTCATTTATTAAAATACCAGAATACTGCTGTATGATGCCTATCGTAACACCCACCTCCCACACACACAGGGCAGCATTCGTCTTGTAACAAAGGAGGCATTCATAGCTATTATCTTGAAAGGTAGTAGGGGCGATGAATGCATTAAAGGGACCAGAGAAATGTTCAGTTCACCAAAGAAAAGCTGAAATAGCTTAGGGGTGTTTTTACTGGAAGTTGTGGTGCCTCCACGCTTGCTATCCCAGGACCAATTTTCCCTCACATTGCCAAAAACTTCATTGAACTTTGAACCTCACCAGAGCATTGCACCTACCAAGAACTCCAAAACCAAACACTTCACTCTGTGCTTCCAAAAGGTCTTTGGCTAGAGCCCTAGAGCCCTTTGGCTAAAGTTTCTTTGCAGCTTCACCTAGACTGGTTACCACTGGGACATCTGCTGTGGGTTCAAGCTCTGTTGCAGGCAGGACCAGGAGGGGGCTTCTGAGAACCCCTTTGCTTTGTGTTAGACAAGCTTGGTGACTGGATTCACTGCTCCTCTGCAGAAGGGTGTTAGCTGCATCGCATTTTTATTATATTAACACTACAACAGCTCTCAGTCTATTAATACATCTTTTGTGCAAAAAAGAGTCTGGCACTTTCAAAAAGGAAAAGGTGGTAATGAAGAGGCTCTCAAACTTCTAAACTCACTCCAAATTGTTACCAAAAAATACATTGAAAGAGCTATAAATTCTTGAGACAAAATTAAATAAAAAAATGAAAAAGCAAAACTCAACCTCAGTGCTGTCAGGTCACTCTATGCAAAGTGGAATCTCTGATCTTTCCCTCCTCCATTGCTTTTATGGAATATTTTTAAAGCATAATAGATTTTCAGTGAAGCAGCTTGACAATTGACACTTTAGTTTAGGGGTCAACCCTCCATGTGTTCTACCTGAAGTTGCTGACAACCTGTTTGCCCAGCTCGTAGCTGAGGGTGCTCAGCAGGTTTAACTGCAAAGGGGACAGCTCTGCTTTCTCAGCTCTGACAGTGTTATTCAGGGCAACCGGCCGTACCTCTGGTGTTGAAATTCACTAAGGCCCCTGGGACCCAGCCTGGGCACAAGTGGGTTACAAGCCAGAACAGCCAGGTTGATTTTTTGACATTAGCCACAGGACAGAGATCAGCAGCCATGGGGTTCATGTAGGTTACACCTTCATCTTGGTGAGTTTAACTCCTCAAGCACAGCAGATGCATGCTTCATCCCAATGCCTTGTCCCAACCAGTGCTTGCAGGAAGCAGGAAAACTTAATGCATGCTATATAAAGCAGCAGAAAGACACACATTGTGTAACAGATGTCTGTTGAAAGGAGATAAAGAGACAGCCTGATTTCTTTCCCTTTTTTTTTTTGTTTTTTTTTTTTGTTTGCCTGTGTCCTCATTCCCCTCCGCCTGCCCGCCTTGCTGTCTGGGGGAGGTTTCACATTGCATTAGCGTTACCGCCGGTGCCTTGGCTGGCCATCGCAGAGGCTTCTCTGCCAAGCCACCGCCGCTGGCCACCTGGCAGCTGGTGCAGGGACAGCCTCCGACAGGCAGGACAGGGACCTCTCAGTGACAGACCCTGAGCCTGGGGGCGGAAAAGGTCGAGAGGCAGATCGGCTGGAGAGCAGAGCAGCTATACAGCATCACAGCTCTTCCCATCACTAGCTGCCACTTCCAGTTGCCATACGTAGGGTAGCTTTAGCGGCTCTCCAAGCGTGCTGTTTTAACACTGATGATCCCCAGTTAGACCTCGACTCTCATCAGTGAAAAGGTATCCTTCTGGGCTTTTCTCCCCCAGGGAACTTCATGGTTCTGTGCAACATCTCTGGTAACTACCCTCATTAAAGGAGCTCATCTTGTTCTGCCATACTGAGGAAAGTCTCATCTCCCTCAAAGGCAATAACTTGAGATACTAATCAGTGAAACAAGGATGTTTCCATCTACTACTTCAGTCTGGGCTATACTTTTCCTTCCCCCATTATTGCAGGCTCAAACACTATGCTCGACTTGCAGAGGAAGGCATTCAGCCTCTTCTTGTGTGGACTACCTCGAGTGTATTTAAATTTAAGCTAGGTGACAAATAATTAAAAGGGGCCCTGAGCACACCCAGAAGAGACTTTTTTCTGCCTTTCCATACTATTCCCTCTGCTCTCTGTTACTGCTTTCTCTGGTTTCTGTCTCATTTTACCTTTGCAGCTTTTTGGGGTCTGAACAGAGGGAGATACCTCTTTTGAAGAAGACCTTTAAAGGACATATGGCTCCTACATTTGGCCCTGAAACATATTGACAGCTGCTGACCATCATGGTTTTATCCCTAGCTCTTGAAGGGATAAAATAGGAACATCCTCAGGATTCAGAAGTATGTCTTAATAAGGCCTTACCTAACAATACCACAGTGGTTAAAGTTGCTCTGTTCACATCTTTGGAGATAAAGTTGGGAAGTTTTGATCTTCTTGAAGTTATGAGTCATGAAAGAACTGAGAGCAGCCACACACAGAATATGGGGATTTTCTGTAAAACTGAGTACACTCCCATTTACTTTCCCTGATGGTGCCTGTTCCGGTCCTTCAGGCCTATGCAGCAAATCCTCAGCAGGACCAGTGAAAAGGTCTAGAGAGTAAGTCATATGATGAGCAGTTGAGGGAGCTGGGGTTGTTTAGTCTGGAGAAAAGAAGACTCAAGGTGACTTTATGACTCTATACAACTACCTGAAAGGAGGGTGTAGCAAGGTGGGGATCAGTCTTTTCTTCCAGGCAACTAGCAACAGGACAAGAGGAAATGGCCTCAAGCTGCACCAGAAGAGAAGGTTCAGTTTGGACATCAGGAAGATCCCTAACTGAAACGGTGGAGAGGCATTGGAATGGGCTGCCCAGGAAGGTGGTGGAGCCACCACCCCTGGAGGTGTTCAAGAGGTGACTGGATGCAGCACTTGGTGCTACAGTTTAGTTGACATGGTGGTGTTTGGTCAAAGGTTGGACTTGATGATCCTGAAGGTCTTTTCCAACCACGATTCTATGACTCTATGACTTACTGCTAGCAACACTGAACCACCTCCGAAAGGTTATTATTAAAAGTCATTCATTACCTTAATTTGCAACCCTCATTTAACGTCAGCAGACTTTTATCTTTCAGCCTGGGGGGTTATGCTAGCTCCTGCAAGCCAAAGCCCAATCATAACAAATGTTTCAGGTTGTAATTACAGGGTGATTTCCAATGATACCAACTGCCTATTTCGCCTCTGTACATTTTCAAGTCCAAAGGTTACCTCATTGTTTCAATTCCTGTATGTCTACACAGGAAAAAAAATCTTCTAATAACCAGATAAATTAATGGTAAGAAAATAATAAATTATGAATAATAAATAAACTGGACAGCTTTTGTCTGTACTCTGCACAGGGGAAAAAAATGGGGACTGATTGAGGTGGGAGCAAAGTGCTCTCAGCAGGCAAGGAAATCTCTTGAGGAACTGGATGCTCTCTGTTTGGTTAGGAAGGGAAAGGAGCAGTACAGTTTCAGAGTTCATTCCTCATTTCTTTGAGGCTGATGAGTTGAAATCAGTTCATATTCCTCCCACGTTTCTCCTCCTCCGCCACCATGGTGAGTTAAACCTTCTCAACTCAAAAAATTATGCCTGCTACTCCCCCAACTCCATCCTGCACCCTTCAGAGCAGCCACTTAGGCAGAGGTTTAAAGCTAAATAAGCATCTAAGTGCTTGGCTGGGTCAGGGCCCTCTTAGTTTGGATAAACATGCTTTTGCAAGGGGTGTTTTAAGAGAATTGGGATGCTGCCTTGACCAAGTTCCTTCATAATTCCCTAGGACAGAGACAGAATCTCTCATAATAGTGTTAGGTTCTTTTTATTATTTCAAAAAACAAATCAAGGTGAAATTATATTTCAAGAAGCAAGCAAAGGAACTGAGGCATATTTATATTCTTATTTACACAATTCATTATAAGCAACATAATGAAATCCTAAGTTAATGGAGGAGGGGACAGCTATGAATATAAGCACAACTGAAATAAGCACACATTTTGGATGTGTGTCTTCTGATCAGTATGAACAGTTATGTTTAACCCAAGCCAGATTTCAGGAATGCAATAGTTTCCACTGAAAATAACATTGTGCTTCACACTATTGTTTTATGGTTATTGCAATTATTTGATAAAGACACTTGAAGGACTACAAGAAAGACAATATTTTACCTAGGAAAAGTTTGCTGACCCTAAGACTCAAAAAGAGAGAATGAATTATTATGTCAGATAGTAATTAATTTTATTGTTTGTATACTAAGAATTATTATTTTTTTCTACAACCTGTCACATATACCCCTGTATTCATATCAACTACAAGATAAACAACCTTTTTTTTTTCAGTTTTTAATCCACGCATTAAGGAAAAAAAATTAAATTGCCTAGAAAGTGGAAGTAATTGCAAGAAATTTTTGTTAACTATAGGCATAAGGAATGTGGTCATATGTAAGAAACACACCCGACAAGACGGTCCCAGACTATTTAAAAGCTGTGGAATGCATCTCTCCCTTAAAGAAACTGTTGACAAGCTGCCAAATCTCTGAATTGCAAATCCTCCAACCATGAATAAATCAAAGGAAATTCCAAGAAATAACTAAAGGCAGCTTAAATGACTTATTTTGCTATAGTAACTGCAAATTCTCCATGAAGATATATGGGATCTGCCACAAGTCCAAGGTATTTAAGCCACCCTCGGTGAGTATCATGACTCTGCTGGTAAAGACATGCTGTAAATAAACCATGCATGTCTGTCAGAACCTGATGAGGTTCCTGCTGGAGTCTGCATTTTGCTGGAGAGTTAATGAGCTAATTAGAGTGAAATGGCCAGTAGGCTGCACTGTTGTTCTGGGAACACCATGTACTTTTATTTCAGGGGGTGTTTATGTGGCTGTGGAAAACCTTTTCCTCCTAGGGAAGAGACCACAGGGGAGTGCACTCAAGGAAATGCATTACTTGGAGCAGCACACTTACTAAGCAGGCCTTAGGAAGTCAACCTACCTTCTACCATCCCACAGGGCCTCTGCTTTGCCCTGTGCTCTTAGTGCTTGGGGCCATGCAGGAAGCTTCTCGAAGGATGGCTGGCTTGGCAAAAGCCTAGTGTTTCTTGAGCATTGACTGTTTCATTAACAAAGAAGGTGCAAAGACCTGTTTCCCTGAATGGGGAGGAAACCGGCTGGAAAGCCTTGTAACTATTGAGAAGAAGTGGGATATGCCAAGTCTCAAAAGCATGGTGCTTCACTGTTAAGACATATAAGTACCAATGAACGTTTCCCTCACCCTGTGGGATGTTGAGGTGGGTGGACTGCCAATCCCTCATAAACTCACTGAATAATGTGTAGGTTCCAAACCGTCTCTGCAAACGCCTTTATCAGATCTGGTCAAAATTTTTACTACTCTCAGAATCTCTTGTTTCCTTCTTGGAAAAACTTCCAACCATTTTGTAAGTAGTTGGCTGCTGACAGCAAATATTGATTGCCTACTTCTGCCTCAAGCAAAGGCTTACACACATCAAAACCAAAACAAAAGTAAAACCACGAGCCATTGATGATCCCATGAGATATGGCTGCACAAGGGATGCTCTTGCCTTACAGAGATCCTTTTCTGTAACACAAACATCACATCTGTGCCAGTGCTCTTTACCCTGCCTGCATTGTATGCAGTTCTGTTTGTGACGGGAACTCACTAAGTGACTGCATCAAGTTTGCTGTTGTTGGGGACTTTAACCACGATGCTGAGGGAAGTTGAAGGACAGGGTGAAGTAAGGCCACTTCTTATTTTGAAGGGAAACATTTTCATCTCTTTGAACTTTGTTGCTGTCTTATAAATGATGCTTTATGAAATCTGCTGATACACATTTTCTTTTGGAGTTGTCATAGTTGTCTTTTATAAAACACATATAATGTTTGTGTGGATCAAAGGTATTGCAGAAACAAGTAGGGGTCCATAATCAGTGAGACTGTCTGATAGTTAAAATTTAAAATTCGTCTGTTAACCTGGATTTCAAAATCAGACTCAGATGACTGAGCAGTTTACTGTTTTTTTTCTTTTTCTACTCTTTGCTAGAACACTATTACAATATACAATTTATTATATCTTCTGTTTTCTGAGGCAAGGCCACTTTACCACAGCAGATCATTTGCCTACAAACTATTTGATTGATGTGTTCACATAAAAGTACTCTTTTTTTGGCATTTATGACATGAACAAACAGCAAAGAAATCCACTGTCCCAGTTACTCAGAGATTATTGTTCAAAATTCAGAGCTCCACTTTCTAAATTCTATCATTTACCCATATCTGAACAGTTGCATGACTCCATGTGACATTCTGCAGCCAAGACTAATATGTGGCTTATTTTGGGTCCCTTATTTTCTATCCCCTCTCTGCATGACCCTTCTCACTACAGTTATGCCTTAGGTGAGCCAGCACTCGTATGCCTGTGCAATTCCTAGGCATTACTACTGCATTTCAGTCAACAAATTTTCACTCTCAGAGTGTCTTGTGTCATCCTTCTTTGCCTATTGTACTGGGGTACAATTCCCCCAAATGACCTTCACTAAGCTTTAGGGATGTTCTGTTGCAAACAGCCTCAGCCTTACAGAAGTCCTTTCATGACCTATTTTTACCTCATTGCACTCAATTGATCCACTCGCCTCAAGTTGCTGTAGCACTGTCAATTTTGATGGTTTTACTGAGCAAATATAGCTTCAAAAATAAAGTCTTCAAAATATGACAGCCAAATTTTTCATCCTTCTTTCCCTCACATTTATTTGATAGAAAATTGCCCTTGCCAAGTTTGCAGTCATGGGCTGCTGTCTGAACAGGGGCTCCTTCCACTGCCACTGGGCTCCTGCAGGGATTCATTGGTGCATTGCACATACTCATGGCACCTTATCTCATCCTGTTCTCACTGCCTTTGCACTGAAAGGCAAAATCTAGCTCAGTACCTATCAGTTGTCCAGAGTCTGTTTATCCTGCAAATCCATTCTAAAATGGGTAATATTCCATCTAGTACTGTTTCATGAGAAGTGAGACCCACAGGAAAACTACCTGTTCCTGGGGTCCAGACACAGCTCCCAGAGTTTTACTTCCCCAGACTTATAGGGGAGAAGCAAACATTCTGGTTTATGCATTAACTCTTGAAGAACACAAATGTGGTATATAACCAAATATGCAAAAATTAATAGATATATACATATAATTTTTTAGGGTTTGTTTACCTTTTTCTTTTAAGCTTTAATTGAATTCCAAGGACAAACATTTTCACTGAACAGCTTTTGTTCCTAGCTCCTTGGCTCATCCACTGTCTTCAGTGTCCTTGGTAATTCATGTGTATTCAAAAGCGCTGGGATTTCCCTTTCTTAAGGATTCCCACCTGCAGGCTCTTCCTCAGCTGAATGAGCCAATCAGAAGCTTAAAATTATTCAAGAGGGTACATTCTCCATTGTTTGTCAGATCAGTTTCTGATTCATCTCATCCGATGACAACAGTCCCTTGCCAGGTGACAGCATTGCCAAACTGAGTTATGCAGCGATGAACCAGTTTGACTTGACATTGCTCAGCATGAGTGCATTGCAATGGTATAACTAATTATCATTGCAAGCCCCATGCCAGGTCCTCCTAGGAACGTTAGTTTAAGTCAGAGGAGGAAAGATAGTAGCAACACAAAGATCAGCCTTCTGATACAATGGAGTTTTCCATATCACAAAAATTCACAAAATCCATAACCCATAAACTGCTCTTAGACAAACGCCCCAAATCATTACATCTACCATAGACAACAGCTGCCTTCAGCATAACAAAATAATACAGTACTTAATCTCTTGTATGTCCTGACTAATATCCTTTACTTGGCTCACTAGAGTGCCCTGGATATTAATGTGCCACAAATACAATGCAGAGAAGAATTCTGCAAAATACATATTCAATACCATGGAAGCAACCTATCCTCCCGTGCTATCAAGAAGAATTCTGTGGAAGAGCAAAGACTTATACCTGTCACCTATGACATTGGCACTTTAGGATATTCTTTTCAATTAATTCATCTTCTTGCTTAGAATACATAATATTGAAGGCTGAATTTTCTAGTTTGCTCCTATTTCACATATCTCATTTATCCTTGAAATTTGAATTCTTCCTTTAGTGAGTTAGAGTCTTAAATGAAATATTCTAAACAAAGGCTTGGATGTTTTCTTGCTTTTGATCAGCCGAGTTCTCTATCAGGCACACTCAATATACCTAAAGCTTCCAAAAAGCAATTCACTACAAGTTAGAAGCCGGTTTCAAATGTTTTACCTGGCCTCACTCTCATCAGCAACCAGCTCCTCACATACAGCTCTTTGTTAAAATATCTCTTCACAAGTTTGGATATTTGAACTTGGTCTCCACATAGACCTGCTGTACTTCCATTGTTCCTGGGAGGGACTGATATCTGAATGGGAACATCATAAAAAGATCATGCAATAGGAAGTACACCCTGCTATAAGAAAAGATTCTTCCAGCCTTTCTATGGGTTTTTGCCATTTACTTTATTGTTATCTCCCCCTCTTTTGGTTATCAACTTGCACTTTAAAAAGACCAGTATCCTATCCCTGACTCCTGGGAAACAGTGAACTTTGGTTTTCTTCTCAGAGCCTTGCTCTGGCCTGGATATTTGTAGCCTGGGGCTTTGTCTCTCCAGGCCTCCCTAAATGGCCTCCAGATTTCTGTGCTGATGGGAATAAACATCGCAAAACTGGCAGTTTTCCCTTATATGTTATTGTCAGCTGTCAGTAAACTGTCACTATGCTGGTGATGAAGGGCAAGCAGGAAAAATTGTACCTCTAAGACAACAGGATACTGTTTAAAAAACTGAAGCTTGCTGTGACACTGTGTTTGCTGCACTGAGAGTTATGACAGCAACCACCATCACAATAATATACTTAGCAAGGTAGAATGAATAGATTTTTAAATACAACTGTCTATGTTTTGTTGAAACCACATGTCGTCTAAGGATAGATATACTTGGTTTGCAAAAGTACCAGTTTGGTTTTGGTTATTGTTAATATATTTTGTACTCACCTGAAAACCTCAGAAAGTCAAAGCAAAACTCAGCTCCAGGCATTTTTTTTTCCTATCCAGCTGCTCATCAGAATAATGTAAAATTAAAAGCCAAATCCTCTGTTGAATTAAATCATGGTATCTCTACACCAGCAGAGATGAGTTGCTCTAGAGGGCAGCCTGTGTACTAGGGATAGGCTTACATCTCCCCAGGTTCTGGAAAGCATGCTCCACAAGGAAATTTGGCCTCCGGCATATGATAGAGGGTTATCTAATCCTGGAGCATGGAAACAACTACTGGGTTTCCTGTTCTAAAGAAATAGGGTTACCCATTACACTGCCACAAGTGTTGTGCTTGGAAGGATGCACTGTCTGAAACAAAATCTTGGCCAAAGAGGCAGACAAAATCTGTGCGTGAAAGAGCTTGCAAGTTAAGACACAGACCATACAATGATTTTAAATCTATTTAATGAATGGGGCCTCTCTGGGTGTGTTAAGCACATACCTCACTCTTGGTAGGACCAACCCCCTTGAAATTTCTCTCTGTGGGAGTTTGCTATAGAGACACACTTTTTCCATTCTCTTGGTCTTTTCTTCTTGCGGAGCATTTGCACACAAAACCTCCCACAGTTCTTCCTGAGGTAGGAAGCCTTTGGAGGTTATGCTGGAGAGCTCAGTTTTTCCTTCACAATGAGCAAGACAAATACAATTAATGCACAGAACTAAAGCCTTTCCCTCCCAGGAGCTGGAAGCTCCTTTGCTGGCACTCCCAACTCTTCTTAGCAAGCACCAAGCATTAGTCATGAGCATGAACTCCCAAAACCCCAGTCCAACTTGGGTGCATTTAATGCTACATAGCACAGCTCTTATTCATGATAATAAACACCCGTTCACTTAAGTAATCCCATTTATGTCATCAGCATGAGCAAGAGTTGCAAAATCTATCTGCTTTTAAAGTAGCATTGTGTGTTATAGGGTTGGTTTTAGCACAACCCTAAATAATTTTTATCTGTTCAGCTTACACAACCTGTCTCATCACCCAGCCGAGCTTTGGGGTCCCAAGCAAGGTGATAGATTTTTGTTCATCCCAGAGGCCAATACAGTCTCCTGAACTTCCCCCTACCTTCCCAGAGGATTTCTGTGGATACAAAGCAACAGCCTTAATAGCAGTACTCTCCTTAGCTTCAGCTTCTGATATCACTTTAAACATTACTGACAGCCAACTCTCCTCTATCATGATCCCAAACACCAGCAGAAACCAGGTACGAAAGAAGGAAATAACATTTCCAGCTCAGATATGCAATGAATTCCTAAAGTGCAAAGGGTTGCATGTATGCTGTAATGCAAACCCTGGGAGGTAATGTTTGCCTATAGTTTGACTTTTCACTAAGATAAGAGAGAGTAAGCATACACCTGAGTTATGAGTTGAGGCAGTTGCCCCTCTTCAGCTCAGCCAGGCTGCTCATATGTCAGATTAGCTCATAGCTGGGCAGTAGCTTGAACTGCAGTGAGAGAAGATGGAGCTGATCTGTGGTTGGACATTTTGGGCAGGCTATAGCAATGCACACTGACTCCAAATGCATTTCCACTCAGAGAAGCAGGTGACTTACTAACCTTGCAGATCAAATAAGGTGAGATGCTGTGGGATCAGATAACCACTTAGTCAATACAACGGCCTTTTTTCCTAAGTGCAAAGAATGCCTGCCAAAAAAAGGGCAGTGGTTCAAGCTGTGTTTTAAGCACTAAGTTTTCCAGGTAGAGGATGTGAACAAGACTCTGGGCAGCTCTTGTACATCCTGCTGGAAGAGGGCACAGCACAAAGTAGATGCCTCACAAGTTCTTCAAGGACTTTGCCCACCACGGAGCAGGACTACACCTCCAAGGAGATGTCAGGGCTGAGTCACATGACAGCCCTGTACTGTGCAGACAGATCCCCACTGGAGGAGCTTTGACAGGTGGGATGCAGGGAGAGCTGGGGCTGGGAGGGCACATGCAACAGGGTAACATGTTCCAGTGGGGTGTTCATTGTTTACTCATCATCTGATGTCTACTGCTGAGCGAGAAGACTGATTCATAGCCTGCCCTATCAACTGGTGTTTGCACCTGCACTGCTTGCACTGTGTGGATTGTGTCACCATTCAAGGGTGAGTGACCATTTTCTTCTACAGGAGCATGAAAGACTTTGTTTCCTTTTAGACCAGGGCTAGTTAGGCTTTGCCCAGCAGAGAGATCCAGTGAATCTGTTTTACCTGTAGTATGAAGGGATTTTATGTAGGAAGGAAGGGGACTTTGAGGACTTAAATTTTGACAAAGTCCTTGACATCCTTCATGTGAATCAGGGAGTGAAGGGCTGGAGAAGTTAGGAGACAAACAACAGGAACAGGGTGAATCGTGGACACACGGCTCTGGCAAAAAAGAAAATGGTACCTAGGGCTCAAGAGTAAAACTCTTGGAAATTTATGGGCCCCTGTGCTAAAGGCACACCTATGCTCTGGGTACATAGCACAGCAATGGTTGCACAGGCAGGTAGTTCTTTATGTGGTTGCAGAGAGTCCTTGACATGCAGCAACGCCAGTAGTCAGCAGGCAAAGAGCTGGGAGCCCTAGACTAATGTTGATGAAATGTGCCAAATCTGCTCACCCCCTACCACTGCTCTGGTTGTCCCCTGTTTACCTGTTGCCTCACTACAGGCAGCAGAAGTTCTTGGCAGAAGACGGTCTTTAGTGGCTCCGCTCCTGGTGCTGGTTGTCATTTTCTTGGCATTTGGGTTGGCTGTGTGTGTACAGGCATATGTGCACACACCCTCCCCGCAGATATGCACAGGGTGTGGTTGCAAAGCATCCGTAGGGTTTCTTCCTAAGCAAGGACATACTTCTATTAGTCTGTATTTACATAGGACTTGAAGAACAAACTAAAGGCCAATCCTGCATATGTTAAGAAACACCCTGAAACCAGAAGAGAAACAAACAGTACTGGGAATCATGTTTTAATAAGTCGCAAGAAGAAAACAGCTTGTGTAAGGTATGAACTAGCTCCATGAGCAGACTGAGTAGACCTATGCCATTGAAGGGCTTTGAAACACACAGTCTGTGCTGGAAAAAAAAAATTTCACTAATATGCATGTGAAAATTTTTCACAATGAGGTGGAAACATCAGAGATAACAATAGCAGCATCTGTCTGAGGACAGTTGCTACCTTCTTAGAAGATTTTATTTTTTTTTTGCATCTGGTTCCATTTATGACTCATACTTCCCAAACAAGGCATATGTTGCTGCAGAAGGCCTTTAACTTTGCTTGATTCGTATTGAGCTGTATTCCTGGCTGTCAGCCAAGTAAATGTAATAAAACATTACATTTTTTCCACAAAAAAAAAAAAAAAAAAAAGAAATCCCATTTGCAGTGAGATTTAATTAGCAGCCAGTAAGTCATTCTGGTGTTGAAAGCATGCACACTCATGTTTTGTTATAGCCTGATTTGCACCTTCAAACTCCATTGTAGCATTTTATTTGTTATAATATAAAAATTCCAACTGCAGGTCCTATAACATTTGAATGATGGTCATGTTTTGGAAAACGTTGCACCCTCTGAGCTCTTCTCTTCAGATAGCACTAGCACGTTGTTCATCATCTATTTAGAACACTGGGACATGTATTGGGTCTGCATGACAAGATTTTGGTAGCAGGAGGGGCCACAAGGGTGGCTTCTGTGAGAAGCTACTAGAAGCTTCCTCTATGTCCAATGGAGCGAATGCCAACAGGCTCCAAGATGGCCACACCTCTGGCCAAGGTAAATCCATCAGCAACATTAGTAGCACCTCTGGGATAACAGATTTAAGAAGGTGAAAAAAACCCCATGAGCAAGAGAATTTGGAGAAGAGCAGAGTCAAAATATGTGAGAAACAACTCTGCAGACACCAAACTCCAAACTCAGTGGAGGGGCAGGAGGTGCTCCAGGTGCTGGAGCAGATACTCCCCTGTCACCCATAGTGAAGACCATGGTGAGGCAGGCTGTCCCCTTGCAGCCCGTGGTGGTCCATGTTGGAGCAGACATCCACCTGCAGCCTGTGGAGGTCCCCATGCTGAAGCAGGTGGATGCCTGAAGGGAAGCTCATGCCGGAACAGGGTTCTGGCTCCTGGCAGGACTTGTGGCCCCATGGAGAGAGGAGCCCATGCTGGAGGAGGTTTGTTGACAAGATTTGTGACTGCACAGAAGACCAGCACTGGCACTGTACCTGAAGGACTGCATCTTGTGGTAGGGAACCCATGCTGGAGCAGGGAAAAAGTGTGAGAAGTCCTCCCCCTGAGGAATAAGGAGCTGCAGAGACAACACGTGATGAACTGACTACAGTCCCCATTTCCCACCCCCCTGCACCTCTAGGAGAGAAAATGGGGAGTAAATTAAGCCTGGGAGGGGTGGAGGAAGGTGTTTTTAAGATTAGATTTTGTTTCTCAGTATCTTACTCTGATTTGATTGTTAATAAATTAAAACCACCTTCTCCAAGTTGAGTCTGTTTTACCCATAGCTGCTGAGTGATCTCTCCCTCTCCTTATCTCGACCCACAAGCCTTTCATCATATTTTCTCTCCCCTGCCCAACTGAGGAGGGGAGTGACAGAGCTGGGGTCCCTCCGGGATCAACCCACCTCATGACACTGATAATTTTAACACCCTGAACACCAAGCTGACAACTGCAATTTCTTCTGGAACAGGCAGTCTGTCATAAAACTTGTGTATAAAATCAGGAGCTGGCATTCCATTAAAGCCTGCAGAATACAGATGACTAAATCATCATCACTGCTGATGTTTCTGGAACTAACAGGCTAAAGTTAGAGGGGGAAAGAGACTCTATCCTACCTATTTAAAATAGTCAGAGGCTTTCTTATTCACTGCTGTTTTTAATTTATTGAAATTCTCAGGTAATGTGCATTATGACAATACATTTTTGGTTCCTGTCTCATATTCCCCCAGGAAGGAGCAATCCTTGACACCATTGGCATTATTTTGGATACCTCAATTTTGATAAAAAAAGCAAACCAAACCATTGGAGGATTTAGCTTGTCCCCTTTCCCGGAAAATCAAGGCTGCAGAAGCCAGGAAACTTTGCAAGCTCCAGGATACAGAATTTCCAAGTGCTTTTTGGGAGCTCGTGAGACACTGACCAGCCAGAGCAGCCTCAAGCAGGGCAAACTCCAGGGCCAGCAGCCCTGGACCCCCCACCAACTCCCTAATCTGCCCCACTGGACTGAGCTCCCCTGCCACCGCTTGCCCACCAGTGGCTCTTTGTGGCAGTGACCAAGGCAGCCCAGGGCTGCGCAGTAGCAGCTAGAGAGCAAACACAGCCAAAGTTTAGGCTGCCTAAAGCAGCATTAACTCTCACTTGGATTTCTGCATGGAAATCCAGCGGGTTAGTGCAGGGCAATGCTCTAGACAGTGGCTGATCCTTTGCTCCCACAGCCTGGCAGGACTCCAACTCTGCAGAGAGCCAGCAAAAACGTTTCACAGGATCTCGCAGAGCAGGGGCAACATCACACGGGTGTTATCCCGCTCAGCTTCTTCCCACTGCTTGTGTTAATTGACGGAGCAGGCAGCAGGAATCAGCTTATAATACCACGCAGTGCCCTTCAACCCGCACCCTGAGAGATCAGCTGGATCTGAATCCCTTTTGCACACAGTAGGGCCAGAGGAAATACAGATGGAAAAAACTATTAGACTATTTAGGCTCATCTTCAGCCAGAAAAGGAGTGCTCCCTGCAGTACTCCATCCCTTTGCCTTTTTGATTTTTCCCTTTTCTTTTTTTCTCTTTTAAGTAAAAAGTAATGTGCCACACATAATTTAGTTAGTCATTAAGAAGTTTTTAAGAGCCATATTTTCCCAGATGTGCCCAGAATCCTGTATTTTCTGTTGATAACAAGTGCTCAGCACTTCTGAAAACTCTGACCACTTCATCTCAGTCAAAGTCCAACTCTTCTGAAAACCTGACTTTTCTAATAGTCACTCTTTCAAAGCAACCCTTTGGAGATTAGGAAGGATAAGCACACAGGTTCTTCTGCATGCCTTCCTTTGCCTTGCACACTACTGCTTAGAAGGACCAAGGCTAATGTGTCCAGAGGATTCAGGGCATTTGCAACAGCAACAAGAACATTCAGGTATCACCTCCTCTTCCACAGCCAAGAGCTGTCCCCCAAGATGCCCTTGCCCGGGCAAAGTGCAGCTCAACCAGGCTGACACTTTGCTTCTCTAGGAGCAGATGGGAATGAAAGAGGTTGAAACGGCGAAATGCCAAGTACTCTGACACATCTCTGTAACTTCAGCAGCAAGATTTCTCATCACCTCATGGAAACAAGCCTTCGGAGACTGCACCTCCTGCTGTTAAAATGAATGTGGAAACTCCATTAGTTTCTATGGCAGTGTGTCAGCCTCTTCTTATATTCTGGCAGGAGAGGGGGAAAAGAAGTGCTGTTCTTCAGTAGGGGCTGGATCTGCCTCCCCTGGCTTGCTCCACCTCGCAGGGTGCTCATGGGGCTGTGCTGCCATGCATATTCATCCCAGCTGCTTTCCTTTGCAGCACTCCTGTCAGTTCAGAGATGTCACTCATCAGGAAGGTATGCGAAAAGGCAGTTTATGTAGTAATACTGTTTTTGGTTTCGATTCAGCCTGCTGCTGATCAAGCTCCCCTCAACATGTCAGCTTCAGAGTGAATATTCATACAATGAAGAAAAGCAGGGAAACTCACTACAGCTGAAAATTTTTCTGGTTTTCAAAAATCTGTTGTTTTCTTCTACCACTGCTCCAGCCAGCCTGCAGTCCATCCTGCAAGCAGCCAAGATCTCACAGGCTCCTAGTATGCTTGAAAAGACCTTAGACATGTTAGGCCCCCAGAGTCCCTTGGCTGCCCTACAGCAGAGGTGCACTGGCACCACTAGAACTAGCCTGCTTTGCCTTGCGTGAGAAGTTTGACTGTAGGACATGATTTTGCAACACATACAGCAATGCACAGTGCAATAAGAGACCACCTATTTTTCTTGAAGCTGCAGGGAAAATGACACCAAGGCACCTTGTGCAGACAGTTGCCAGCAAGGAGAGACAGCAGGCCCTGAATGCCAGTTCATCCTTTATGGGGATTCCTGTGGTTCATGCTCCTTGAAGGGGGTCTGATCCCATGGATGAGTTTCATCTAGCTCTGCCTCCATTTAAGATTATCTTGTATGAAAAGATAGAGACTTTTCTCATTTCCTTAGACTCAATCATATGCTTACTAAAGCCCTACACGTGTGAACCATATGTACAGCCCGCATCTATACCCACAAATTAAAGAAACTCTGAGAGTTTTCCTCACCAAGCACAATCATTGGGAAAAGACTTATGTACACACAATACATCAGCTTATTACACTCCATGTAGGCATCACATAGGGGCAAAAGCCAAGTGTTTCTCTATGAATGCTGTCTCCCACATTCCCAGTGCCATTGGTGGTACTGAATCCAGTTTCAAGCAGGCATATTAAAGATAGTGCAAACACAAATGACAGATGTAGCATATGTAAAGACCCCCAAAATAATTGCAGAATAAGTCAAGCTCTCCAGCACTTTCATCTTAAATTGAGCCTACAGTAGGCATATGTTCGGGGTCTGGTTTTGGTGTGTGTAATCTGCATTTGAGAAAAGGGCACAGGGGCATTGTCACAGTAATAATTAGTACACAGACTGCTGATTTTTTCATGCAGGCAATTTAACTGAAAAAAACCCAACAAACCCACCAAAATAGTGACTGGACTAAAATAGATGATGTGCTGTGCAGGTTTTGCATTGAATATCCTGGATTTACTTTAAGGACATTCTTTAGAGAATATTGATTGGGATTTTCAGGGGTGGCTAAATGACTTAAAAGGATAACTCCCATTGACTTGTTCCACTGTACAATGAAATAAATCAATAAGGCTTGTTCTCCCTGAGCTATTTAGGGCAAAACCCAGTAAAGGGTCACGCACTGTAACACCTAACTTTGGTTATTTGTTCCTCACTCTGAATCCCAGAACTGTAAGTTCTGGCCCACCTCCACTGGACACAGGGGTGTCAGTTACCTCAGAAAAGAGCTGGATGCTAAGTAGGAAGCATGTTTGGTAACTGTGCTCTCCAAGCTGTGTAGAAGACTGAAGGCAGGGAGCTGCTTGAGCTCTTGTTCCTCTAAGTTTCTGTCACACCACTCTACTCACCCACATTCCTGGCAGGTCTCTCCCTATTGAGAAGGGCACATTCAAACTGCTCTTCTTCTTGGGGACAATAGGCTACCATCTCGATGATCCAGTGAATCTTGAATATTTTGTTTCACAGTTGCAGAACTTCAGCAGGAAAGAAAAGACTTCTACTCCACTTGGGTTACTTTGGGCACTCTCCTAGGAGGCAAGAGATGTTGATCTAGACAGTTTCAACACAGATTGGGTTGGGTTTTTCTTAGATACCCAGAAAGGGGGACCAAATCATTAGACTGATCTGTAAGAGGCAGTGACAGCACTTATCAGAAGTATAATTCAAGAAGGAGGCACATTACATTATATATCCGGTATTTTCCAAGACCCACTCAGTAGCGCACGTCCCATGGAGGATCTAGGGCAAGAAATAGATACTTTCTGGTGTCCAGGTCAATGTAGGAGGGGAAGAAGCATGAAGCAATTCCAAGGAGAAAAGTTCAACTAGTGCCCAAAAGCAGGAAACAGCCTCATACAAGGGTGGGGCACCTTGTAAATTGAGGTGCTACTAGGATTAAATGGACTTGACTCCAGCATTCTTGGATTGGATTTTTTGTACCTAAGTCTCTCAACTCCATTTGCATCTGTTATAGCTAATTATATCCTTTATTGGTGCTAATTATGATCCACTGCTGGCAGTGTGTCCTGCAATAGGAAAGTTCACATAGAAGCATTTAACATGCAGTGGAGTTACCACCCTGAGTCAGAATCTAAAGCTTCATAAGAGGATTGTGCAGGCTGTTATATGAGACTGATACACCCCCTGTTTTGCTGACGCAAATAAATCCTGAAGTGACTCTGGTGACAGTATTCTGAGAGAAGGAAGTAAAGAGAGCCTGCCAGAGCATCTGTATTTCTCTCGTGCTTTACAGAAAAGACATATGGATCTTCATAGAAAATTATAACCTTCACGAACAATATAATAGGTAATTATATTCCTGATGTAGAATTTTTTTAGCACATCGCATATAAGAGTCCTTGTTCAGTTCTGCAGTTTTCTAGAGTGCCCTGTTAAATCTCTTCTTTTCATCCCTTTTAGAAACACAAAACCTTTACATCAGAGACCTCAGAGTTACTCTTCTTGGTCCTAAAAGACCTGTGTGCATCCACCACACCAAGGATTTTGGAGGAACACCTTCCCCATCACCCTCAGAGGGGCTGTCTCACACAGGCAACTCCAGTCTTGCCCGGACACCAACATTCCTGGCTGGGAGTCATGCAGCTGCATTGCTCCCACACTGAGGCTGAACTTGTAGGCTCAGCACAGTGGGGCACAAACACAGCCCCACACCATTGTCTCCACAGGCAGTTTGGAGGGGCTGCCTCAGGGAGCGTAGGCAAAGCACTTATCGACTTATCTTCCCCCCAGTCCCAGTTGCTGTGCCCACTATGTTGGTTCTGAAAATTGCTCATGCCTGAGAAAATTTTGTCAGACGTGTTTGCCATTTCTCCTCCACACCCCTTCCAAAGCATGAAAAGTCATCATTGATGCCTAGGCCTTGTATGATGATATGTTTTTTTCGAGGCACTGTATAAACATTAACTCATGAAGAAAATACAATTAAGATTGTAAGTACCTGAAACCTCTTTGGGGTTGCTTCATTGTAACCCAAAAATACCACACGTCATTTTAGTGATTATTAAAAAAATGCCCCAAGGCTGAAAAGATGGATGGCAAATTGCAGCTGCAAATTAATTAAAATAATCAAACAATCCAGAGGTAACTCCCACAGTAAAAGGGTTGTTTGTAAAGGCAATGTTAATAGAGAATTTACCATCAGGGGTTGCCTGTTTCCCTTTAAATAAAGTATATATGATTACCTGATTAGCTGATCATTGTGCAGAGCATTTTGTTCTCAATACCGCCATGAAGACAAGGAGAAAAGAGGCTTTTATCAGACAATGCTTGTTTATTTAAAGTGTATAATTGACTTTTCCTTTTTTTTAATGGAAGCATGATCCAACAAGCTGCTCACCTCCAACTATATATACTGCTTCTCCTCTCTCCAGTCTGAGATAAGCCAGTTTTCTGGCACATACTTATCTTGGCAAGGCTACCACAATGATCTGGAATAAAGGTAGAACATTGCAGTAGGTATAAGTAGGTATATTAATGTTTAGTAGCAGGCACCATCCATTACGGTATTACACCAGCCATATGCCATCCTGCTAGAATTACGACAATGTACCAGCTATGGTTCTGCCCCCACATGGTTTTGTTGGAGAAATAAACTGGTTTAGTTTGATAATATATGAGAAAGTCAAAATATGGTCCACATTTTTCACTGCCACTCACATTTTTAAGGGTGCGTCTTGTGCAGGATACTGGAACACCAATAAACTTGGAAAATTCAAAGAACACATGAAAACTAGACACCTCATGCATGTAACTGTATATTTATTTCTTTTTAAAGAACACTCCTTAAATGTAATTTAAGTCAATATACAAACTTGTTTTCACAGATTTATAATTCACTAAATAGCACAAAATATAATCCAGGTCGTTGGTTTCTTTCATCTGTGCGTATGCATGCGTGTGTTTGAGTGTGTGTGTGTGTGTGTGCGTGCGTGGATGCACGCATGCTGCTGGTGGTAGTGGTAACCCGCCACACATGTTCAAACACAAGCCCGGGCTCCTCCTGACTGTCCTCTGGAGCAAACCTTGACCAGATGAAGACCCTGCTTTGGAAGACTGTGACTCTCTTGCCCATGAATCCCATTTCAAGTGAGGCCATGGTGGTGACGCTCTCTGCCTTGCCGACAGGGTCACACACCTCTGTCCACAAGACAAGACGGAACAGGACAGAACGGGAACCTCCCCTGAAGCTGACCCAGGTACTGCAGTTGGGACTGACCAGCTGTGGAGTTCAAGTGCAAGGAAACACCTTTTTCTCCACTCCAACCCCCTCTATGACAATCCAGGGCACTTATTCATGACACTTATGCCCCTCGGTCAACCCTCACAAGCAGGGGACTGCCAGGGCTTGGCAGGGCACCATGTGTCCAGCTGGCAGGCCAGCTCCTCGCCAAGCCCCGTGCGGCCGTAGGGGCCTTGCCACCCTGCTGCTGGAGGCTGGGGAGTGGGTCATGGCACTGCCGGACTCTGCCTCCCAGCAGTCAGTGGTGCCCCAGCTCCACTCCTGGAAGCACCAGCACAGCAAATCTTGCTGGTCCCGGTGAGCTACACAGATGGCACCAGTGATGCACATATTTACATGGGGTGGAATGTTTTCCCATAGCTTTTTAAGGAGTATATAGATCAACATGTTCACATAAGACCAAATACTTTTAATATATTTATAACTGTTTTATAAAGCTTTGAAAAAACTCACAATAGCACATTGTTTTACTTTAATGCTTTACGGTACTATCAGTTTAAAATCACAATCAGCACTTAAGTTATAGTCAATCCGGCAAACAAGAGACAAAAAAAATTACAAGAGTTAAGAACTGACTGATACATCCTTTATCTTTTTTTTTTTTTAACTAATGCATAAGTGCAGAATAAGATAAGATACTCTAGTTTAAATATCTTGTTTTACAATATACATTTTGTTCTAATTACGCAACAGTAAATCCCATGCTTCACATAGAAAAGCAATCCACAACATTAAGAAAAAAATTTACAATTTATGAAACAAAGTAAATAAATATTAGTATTACAGAATCAGAGCTGTACATAAAAGCTGTTCAGTTTTAATCATATAAAAATATGTTTTAGTGCAACCTCACATATATTGATGCTGTTCTGTTTTACATCATTTAGATCCAAGTGTCCAAAAAAGGAAAGAAATTACATTTATTACAAAGCAGATACACAAATTCTAAAATATGTACAAATTACTGCTAAAAAAATGCTTATAAGAATATAAGCAAAGTAAAGAAAAGGCACAAACATCTGTACAATTTAAAAGTACCAGACCCAATAAGAATTTCAAATTTAGTTTTGGTCAGGCTCATGATGACTTGTTAATTTATCTAATTCTTTTGATATAACAAAAGTATATATAATAGCAAACTACTGTAACTTAGAACAGGCATGCTGTAAAGTTGAATACTTCTTCTATCTCTAGGAAAAAAAAAAGTGGGGTAAATGTATGGGTGAAAGTCTCCATGCATCTCAGATCAATGTGGCTTGTTCTTCTCAGATGACGGATCTTTTCTCTCCTGTGTGCTTGATGGGGGGTCACTCCTGCTGTGAAAGCCCAATTGCCGGACGTCCACAAAGCTCTTGCTGTAAAAGGTGGGATGGGCTAGCGCAGTCTGTGATGTACCAAAACTGTCCTGTTCACCACCGTGCAAGTCAGGATGGGTGGCTGAGGCACAGGTCTGGCCTGGCTCAGATCCACTAAAGTGTTTAATGCTAAAATGTGCACTTTCTAAAGGTTTCTGGTGAGGCTCAGAAGGCCTCTGCAGCTGCTCCGCCCCATGCAGAACGGCTTCTTCTGTGGCGATTCGCAGAGAGGCTATGGCTTTTGTACAAGTCTGTATGTTCTCCTCCTGCTCCCTCTCGGTAGCCACGACACTGTCCTCCGATGTGCTCTGTGTCAGCAACAGCAAGGATGAGGAGGGCGTGCTGGAGGGAGTGCTGGGGTGCAAGCTGTGCAGAGAGGTACGTTTCTCATGGTGCTTAGAAATACTATATGATTCTTTTGTAAGCATTTCCACAGTTCCTCTTTGCTTCTCCTCAGAGACTTCCCTCTGCAGGGCCAGAACGGACGGAGAATGTAAACCTGAAAGGGCCACGGGTACTGAATGGACCATCTGGATACCCCCAATAGGCATCATGGGGATAGGTGCTCGGATCTGTTGCTGGGAGTGTAGTGGAAGATGACTGAAGACGTAGTCACTCGGACCTTCAGGGAACAGGCTAGACCTGCGATGCTCCATGCCTCCTTTTTCTCCATATACATTGAAGTAAGGTGCCTGAGACAACCCCCTCCTCTGTAAACAGGAAAAAAAAAAGAAATGTCAGAGCTGCTACTAGCAGAATTCTTGTCTGGCTGCCAAACCACCTATCTGTTTCCCTGTCTAACGCAACCTCCCTTTCATGAAGCCCCTTTCATCCAGATGGATCCCAAAGCATTTGGAAAACTCCACTAATTGCATACCCAAACAACAGAGTAGGTTTTGCTCAGCTCAGCCCAATGGGGCTCATGCCTCTGAGGTAAAAAGCAGCATCTAGTTAAGAGAGTTCAGCAATAAAATGCAGCAATTTACATCAGGAAGTGAAGAATACTATATTCAACTGAAACTTTGAAGAGAATTTGGGGTAAATAGATTTTCATTCTCCAGGAGAAATTAAGCCTGGAGATCCATCTTAACCTCTCTTTTGGAAAATTGTGCTGGTATTTGCAGTCCACACTGGGTATCAAGTCTTTGTTGCAGAGAAATACACATCCAAACACTCCCTCCTCACCACCACTGCTTGGCATAACAGGGAAAAATCTGACTGCCTTCTGAAAGATTCTCCTCTTGAGCCCCAGAGAAGGCACTTGGTCCCTGTGAGCTTTACCCAATCCCAGATGAAAGGGGGTGGGAATTTTTATGAAAGTTCTAGTGCCTCTATGCAATGAAGACACAAATTTTTCTAGTTATTGAGACAATGAAGCACCATTCTGGCCTATCTGCAGTGTAAACAATAAATAATAACACAAGAACAGGCTTTGTTGTGAGCAAAAGTGATGATTCTATCCCAGGGAGATTCACCCACTCATAATGGCATTGAGAAGAATGGGGGATTTTGTGGCAGCTAATAAAAGCCAATCTTGTAATATTGACATTTTCAGTGCCTTCCCATTAGTTTCTGCCTTGGAAGAATGAATAGCTCTATCTCCACTCAGTATTAAATATGCCCTGGGCTTTTGGGTTTCTTTTTTTCATTCTTTAGTTTTAAAATTTGTTTGCTATCTGATGATTAAGTATCATTTATTGCTGACCAGAGGAATAATGGTGACAGAAGTGAAGGATGACATTTTCATAATTATGTGTGGGATTTGGCCACACAACTCTCGGGGACTCTCACAGGAAATTAAATGAAAAAAGTGCTCATCTCTGCTTTGTAAATTGACCAAACACCGATCAATTGCCCCAGAGCTCTAACACTACCACAGCCTTGGTGTGGCAGCCCAAGGACTGCACTGCTAAATGCCAACACATTAAAGTGGCAGCACTTCACTGCTGGGAAATCCTAGCTCTCAAGGCATTAAGCAACCTCTTGATCCCATCCCAGGGAGCTGGTTTAGGGGCCAATTAAAGACTCAGCTTCTGTGTTACCCAAGGGCTCAATCTCACTGTGCTCAGATGCTTTGTCCTGTTTAATATAAATCATCATTGAGACAGGAAGGGTGACCCATAATCATCAGACTCAAACTTCAGAAATGTTATTATTCAGAGACTAATCTACATTGGGAATTTTCCTATTCAGAAAGTGAGATGCTTGAGTCTCCTAAAAGAGAAACTGTCATAAGAAAGTACAGTGACAGCATATTATACTGCTGAATGGGGAAAAATTTACAAAATAAATTGCAGTTGCCAAGCCACCACAAGAATTAGTTCACCTACCCTGTCAGTCCTTCCTATCACTAACCTCTGCACAGCTGCTTGCCCTTATTTTTTTTCCACCTTTGGTCTGTCATCCCATTTCTCAGTCATACTGTCCTCTTGGATGTTTCCTAAGCCATGACATTTATCACTATTGCATCTGATGTGAACTTGGGCTAAGGGAAATTGAGCAAAAGCAACCAAAAAAAAGAGCAAAACTCATTGAAGAACAAACCTAGTCACTACAAATCTCTAAAACTGAGAAAGACATCGGCTTTATGCTGTATCATGCCACAGTTTCAAAAGGGAATAGAGCAACAGTCTGTCCTTGTTGGATAGAGGTGGCTAACATGATAGAAACTGCTACATGCTTTAAGATCAGAAGTATCATCCAATACATGTCTCATATGCCCAATTTTTACCTAGACAGTGACAGTCTGTTCACGCCCACTGGATGTCTTCCAAGCCTGGCTGAGAACATATTGGATTATCTTTCTCTAGCTCTGGCAGGTAAGTTTGGAAACAGACAACATATATTGTTACAGGCACTAATAACTGTTCCTCTTACCCTGCTTTTATTTCCTTTACCAGTATGTAGCATTTTCATACCTACAAGCAGACACACATATACATATTCATGGGGACAGGCTGTTTTGTTTCAACAAGCATCCCGAAAATTCAAAGACTTTATTTGGTTGACAGAGTGAGTATCAGAACACAAAGCACAGCACAGGAAGTCACAGTATCTTTCCGCAGTGCAGTCAGAATGGGTTGCTGCCATGCTCTTCTCTTTTGTTTCCTATTAATTATCATTTTTTACAAATTAGCATAATTCCTTTCCACTTCACCTGACATATAATTTCCAAAGCGACTTTGCAGCAGCTTTTCACCAAATGCTCTGACCTGGTCATGAAGCAAAGCCATATCCAGTTTCACGGGTCCCCCAGAATGCCTCAGCGATGAGATAGAATTTACCCTGTATATCTGGTGCATCACCCAAAACAGGCTGTGGGAGATTCAGAGGAAGATCCCATTTCAAAGCCAAGCACCCTTCACAGACATTCTCAGGCAGCCCCAGACTATAGCTTGCAAAAAGATGCCAGGTGGAAAACAGTCTCTTTCATTACTGTATCATAATGTACTTGAAGTTTTTTAAAGTTAAAAATCAGAAAACATTAAACTCTATAGTGGAATTCAGTAACAGTGCATATTACAGATGTGCTTTCTGAAAGCCATGATGCTTAATAAAGTGACTGCAACCCTGTGTGGACTTCAGTTTCAGAATCAGCTCAATTTGCAGCCCTACTGAGAATGCACCATAGCAGCCCAGATCCACCAGTGGACCTATTCACAGTTTATTTGGACTTCAGAAGTTGCTGGCTGTCTGTACAGCAATGCACTTCACTCAAGATGATAAAGTAGTGGGTATTTGGGAAGGGATTTAATATCCATGTCTGGGATGGGCAAAAGACCTTAAGTCCTATCAACTTTAAAGTAGTTGTAGAGGTGTCTAACTCCCTTCAGCCCTACTGAATATATCAAGATGGGCTTTGGACTTCAAAATAAATGAGATGAGCAACAAAATGGCAATATGAACAAAATCAACTACCTTCTAGAAGCTAAAACCATTGCTAGAGACAGATCTGTACCACTCACAGCAAGATACATTCAGACTCTCATAGTATCTAGTCCTGGAGCTGGAAGAAGGGGAAAAAGCTCAGGTCTGCCCTAGGAAGCAGCAGGGTGCACTAAGAGTAGGCACAGGCAGTAATGGAGTGAAACTGTTGATGCTGAATCCCATATTCACAATACAAATGTAGTGGGCTTGGAAGATTGCTTCAGGTGAGAGTTATGTTGTCTCTTTTCACTCACTTGAATGGTCACTCACAGTTCAAGTGCACCTGCTGCACTCCTGGAGAACATTTTTTCAGTTTAATTTCACCTGACAACAATCCAGGTCACTTACTCCAACACTGGTCTGTAATTTGAGTCCAAGCACAATAAATGTGACAAGAGAGACATATGCCTGATCCAAACTAAAATGCTAACAGAGATTCACTCAGGGTGAACAAATGCAGCCTTCCTATTCCTTCTCTTTCTCTCAGGACTGGCAGAAAATGACCAGGAAGAAAAATCTGAGCCCTTCAATCATGGTATCAACCTCTTCAGAAAGAAATGAAAACTCTGGCACTGACAGAAAATCCCAAATGTATTTAGAGAGCAGAGGGCATCTGCCTTTAATTTTAAAGACACCAATTTAACTTGTCAAGGCCACGTGTGCCCCAGCATACATCAGAGCCTTAGGCTACCTTGGAAAGAGTATTCTGCAAGAATGTATCCTGTTATAACCTGCAAAGGAAAAAAAAAAGTGTATTTTTCTGTACTTTTCCACTTCCTAAAGAAATAATTTCAATTGCTTTCTGTGTGGTGCTTTCAACACCAGAGCACTTTACAAGCTCTTTGCATAAGACCACCAAAGTGCATGGACATTCAACAGGAAGAAATGTGAAGGGGAACTAGACCAGCACTGGTGAAAGAGACTAGAGCAAATACATCAATTTCAGTTGAGAAGAAAGAAAACTGGCCTTTTCTGGGAACTGCAGGCATCAGAAGCACAAAACAACTCTTATTGCTATAAGAGGACTAGGAATCCAATGCAGCTCTTAAAGTACTGTAAGGATTGTAAGCTGCCACATGCATCACTGATGCAGCTGCTAATGATATTCTGATTTGATGGATTTCACTACCATGAAAGTGAAAACCAGCCTTAATTCCTTTTTCTTCTCTGACAGCTTTCATTTATAGCAGCTCAGGTGTTGTCTTCCCACATGCTGAGTATAATAACTTGCGTTTCACTTAAACTCAAGTACTGTTTGGCTAAAGTACATCTTCCAGAAAGGCATCAAGAAGTGAGGAACCCATCTTTCCTTCCTTGTAATCGTTTGCTGCAATGGGCAATTATCCTCTCTTGTCATTGTTTCATTTAAATTTTCCTGAGCTCCACTTTCAGTGACGCCTGTATTAAGGTTACGGTGACTCTTCTGAGGTCTGGGCTTCCCTCTCAAAACACTCAACTTGCCACCAAGTTACCGATGCTTTCTGTAAGGCAAATGATCTTTTACATTGGGTTTTTCTCTGTCAAATGGCTGATCCTACTTCAAACATAAGGTAAGTGTTAGAAGTCCATCTGGCATGGCAGACTTTTCACAAGAAGGAGCTAGGAGTGCTCAAAGAGTCCTTACAATGTATTAAACACCTTGCTGGAAGGTGTGCATAACACACAAAGAAAATATAACAGCAAGAACTATCAGAAGGCCAAGGATGACTGTTAACATACCCTTTTGCTAGTATCATTACACATCTAAAACCTCTACTACAGGATGCCAGTGTGTCTCATGCGGCACATGAGGGACTGGGGCACTCTGGACTATGTCAGCTGTGGCATCCCATATAATCCCATCCATTTGATACTAAGACATCATGATAGTTAAACTGGTGGCTCTTCATCCTCTTGTGCTTCCTCACTTTGTCAGTAGGACTGCCTGTGGGATTTGTATACTCTTTCAGTTATGCAGTGATCGCTCCTATGAGAGTGCAGCAGGGTTCCAATGTGCCCTGCCTCAAGGACCACTTAATCAGCCACCGCTCTTCAGCTTGCCCAGATTGAACCCACACATACAGGCTGAGGGGCAGGCAGTGAGAGGGCAGCCACAATACTAAACATGGTGAGGGAAGCATAGTAAATAAATAAACAAATGCATTCATAGCAAGGCTGTCCCTTACCTCTAAAGACCCAATCTATTTGTGGAGGGAGTGCTTTGTGAATGGTAGAGCTGGTCAAAAGTGCCAATCTGGCAGTTTCTGAGAGCTGATTTACCGAAAGGGAACAGTATAGGCAGCAGCTGTGCAAGTTTTGCATATTTCCACCCAGACGGTTGGGGCCCTGCTGGAACAGCCAGTTGTGATGGCACTTTCAGTGGGGCAGACAGCTGCCTGCTCCTCTCACACAATAATATCCTTTAGATTCCATCTAGAGATCCTGATTTCAAAGGGCACTCTGCTTTTCAGAGCAGTTTTATTTATCTTAGCATTTTTATTCCATTAAACAATATTCAGTGATGGGCACTAAACCTAAGAAACAGGGCCTTAAGCCTTGATCTTGGCTTGATCCCATCTGACAGAAGATTTTTTTTATGGTGCAGAAACAAGCCTCACACACCATGCACACTTCCTGAGCCATTTAAAAAATGACATTTTGTTATATATATATATAAAACAAATATATATAATATATATTAATACAATAAATGTGGAGACAGAAAATGCAAACCAGCCTTATTTCACTGAAGCTAATGGAGCTACTCAGGGTTGTACCAAGTGAAGATTCGACACCTTAGGCCAACTCTAGCACATCTAACTGAACCAACATCCTGACTTGGTCCGTGTTTATTCCAAATTTCTGGCATTTGTTCCAGGACTTTCCACCAAGACTAAAAATTTATGCCTCCTTCTACAAAGCTGCAAAGATTTTTAAAATGCTAGCATAAATTTGGTAAGAGCACTGTTTTCGATAAGAGGAATGAAAATATTCTTTCATACTTACTGAATGTCCCACTGGGATAGACTCAGACTGTAAATATTGACCCATGGACAATGCTGGATTATGGTATAAGCCCCTCCGGGGAGATGCTGCTCTAACGGAGGCCATATATCTCCTCTCTCGCCTAGGAGACAAATCTCTTCGAACAGATGCATCTTTCCCTGGTGACATTGGTCTCCTTGGTGACAGGTGACGTCTTGGTGACACATCCCGTCTTGGTGATAACTCTCTCCTCAGCACAGCCTCCTTTCGTGGGGAAAGGTGCCTCATGGGTGAAATATCTCTTCGGGGTGACAGATGCCTTCTGGGTGACAAATCCCCTTTTGGCATTAAATACCTCTTTGGTGAGTTATCTCTATAAGGTGAAGAATCGTAGCCAGGTGACGATTGTCGACTGGAAGGTGAGAGGTCCCTTGGAGATGAACTGGGGTCTAAGGAAAGCATGCAATCCTCATCCATGCAGCTGGGTATGTCCAGTCTGTCTTTATCGGGCTCTGAATCTGTACTCTTACTCTGGAAAAACCTCTGATATTCTGTCATTTGTGTGTCTTCACAGGAGTCGCTTGGTGTTATAAGCTGAGTAACCTGAATGCTAGGTAAGGTGACCAAGTAACTGATGAGGGAAGAGTGTCCCACTGGAAGGGAGCCCTCAGGGGAAGCCCCCTGCGACACCCCAGCCGAGTTCACAGACAAGGAGGAGAACCGAGGGGGCTGTGGGCTGGTGCTTCTTGATCTGGTTTTTGGTGTCGAGTCTCCCTGAGTATCATCAAAATCATCCTCATCTTCATCATCATCATCATTGTCATCGCCATCCTCGCCATCTGATTCCTCCGCATCAGAAAACTGGTGCTCTGCTGACAGGCCTGCCAGATTGCTGCTCTTCTCTGCCTCCTGCTGCATGTCCTCCATGTTTTCTGAAACAGCCACAGCAAGTCAAAAAGGTGAGCACACCTCTTACGCCTTATGCCACATTTCATCCCCCACTCACCCACTGCCATCGCTGGATGCTCTTCATCTGGAATGGCTGCATAAAGCCATTCCTCATAGTCTGAAACCATCTTTTTTCCAAAATAGTACCTTAAAACTCTATGCTTGAAAGGAAGTATAAAAGCAAATTCACCCTATGTTACCTCCCAACTTCACTAAATGTTGCGACCTCTCACATTTTAAGTGGAAAGATTGCGAACTTTGTAGGACACAGATGACAACAGGCCATACTTTTATTTCTAGCTCCTCTTTATGTACCTTAATAAAAATGTAACTCAGACAACTGAATAGGATTTATTTTTTAGACTTCCTGTTTATTAAAAAGATACCTCTTAATTAAAAAGTGCCCCAAATACTCTTAATACATTTTCCCATGCCAGTCACTGTGCTAAAGTGCAATGAGGCGTTTGCATACTCCAGAGGCCATTCCAACTAAATTAAATCATTCTGACATACCTGCTTCTTCAGTTTCAGCATCATCTACAGATGTCATTGATACTCCAAGCTCCAGGCATTTTTTCATGTGTGCTTTAGACTTCATATGTTTTGTCAGATTTCCTATGGATCAGAGATTAATCTAATTAATGGAAAACAGCAAAGCTCACTGTTCAAGTCAGGTTTCGGTGTATCTTAACTCCATTGTCCTGCAGATGACAGGTTTTAGCTTTAAAAAACACCACAACAGACAGGTCTGAGTCATCCAACCCACTGCCCTCAGAGCCTGTTTTAATCAGAGTGGGTTTTTATATCATAAGAAAATAAAAAATTCAAATAAACTCAGGGCCTGAGAGGTATACAGGTATCTCTCCAATTTTCCACAGGGCATTTAGGCACCCTAGCAAGCTAAAAAACTAACTTTTGGATGTTATCTACTCCTGGGCTCAGAGTTCACGATATGTACAGACTGCCCAGACATCAAAGTAAGTCCAGGGCACAGCAGCCATTCAGGGCTCATACTCCTAGTTACACAGTGGTACTTTCAAGATAAGGGCTGTCCCATTTACTTCATATGTATGTTCCAAATGCTCAGAGTATTCAAAGCATTTTTAAGCAAAAGTATCCCACAAAAAAAAAGACAGTTATGGGCAACTTTTCTATGCAAGTTTACCACCTAGCTGCAGTATCTGAACTGACAGATGTACTTACAGCATTCACCTGGGACGTGGGAAATTCAGGTTCAGCTCCCAGATTTAAAGTACAGATCTGAACCAGACACGGCAGAGATTTGAAATCAGATCTCCCATTCCCCTGAGGCAGCAATCTAACACTAGACTATTGACTTTCTGGAGTGCCTGTCTTAGTCTGTTTTTTCACAGATAAGAAAACTGGGTTGAGACCTGGCCCCAAGAGACATTTCATGACAAAGAATCTTGAGCACAAAGCACAAACTGCAGAATATCACTCTAATCTATTATCCACTTTAGTCTTCTTTGCAACACCCAACAGGGAAAGCATGGCACAAGAAAACCCAATCCACTACCAAGACATGATGCTTCTTAGCTCAAGGAAAGCCCTCTGTGAATGCCTTTATGCTGCTTCTCGGACCCCAAACAGCATCTCCAGCTGATGTGTGTGGCACATGCAACCTGGGGGCAGGAACACTGCACCAGTCTGCTCAATAGTGAAGGTGTGCTTAGAAGCTCACAAGCCAGGCTCTTTGGCTTTTAGTCTCAGCTAGTTCAAATAACTCCCTTGTCAGTAAGAGTTTCTTATTGTGCCTGTGCACTGCATGAAAATGCTAACTTGGTCCTTGATGCTTCTGGATGGTTAAATGCTCAGAGTGTACACTGAAAACCTAAGTACCTCTGAAAGACTGTCCCCTACTGCTCTCAGCAGAATAGCAACAATAGTTATGAGGCTGACAACTGCTCATAAGCAGTAAGACACCAGTCAAAACTTCTTGTACTTCGAAGGCTAACTTAGTCTCTTCCTACTCATGCCCTTCTTGTGAAACAGCATACCACCTCCTCTGTGTTTCTTCTTCTCTGCCAGAAATGCCAGCCTCAGCAAGCAATTTCACATTTTTTTCCATGTCATCTCTTCTTCCTGGAATGTCCTCTCTGAACACAGCTGTAAAACCACAATACTCCTTCAAGTTCCTCCTCAAGACCCATTCCTCCAGCAATGTCAAATGTAAGCAATGATATGAGAACAGCTCAGCAAATGGTCTATTGGGATTACAAACAAGCAGCTCCTTGTCTTTGTCTCTGCATGCCCATGAAGGTTCTCATCTTAAATTAGGTTGATGGGTCTACTACCATCCATCAGTTATTCCCATCTTTGGCACAGGAAGGAGTGCTGCAGTCATGGAAACTATTACAATTCTCAATCCTCAAAACAGCCATGAAGCTGCTCTGGGATCTTGGAGAAATTTCCTTCGTCTTCCTTTCTTCTCTCTTCAACCAAGTTCACTGCCCTGGGACCAGAATCCATTTCCCTTGTCTGCCAAAGGGAAGCTAAGAAACTGAGAATGTAAGGCTCATTTGGACTGTGCTACAAAGAAATGCTACCAAAGAAAAGGACTTATTCTTTTAAGGAGATGGTTGCACCACAAATCCAAATTCCAAAGAATATCATTATCAGTGGCCTCAGGGTGACAAATGGAAGCTTTTTTCTGTGCTGATAAATACATGTGAACAGAAGCTATCAGATCTCTATTCATAATTAATGCCACAGTGGATGGAGTGGCCCATCTGGGAGACATACATTATTTATAAACTTGAAACTGACCCACTGTAAAGCCCATGAAGGCATGTTTCCCTCAGCAGCTGATGCTCTGCTTCTGCATTATGTCATAACAAGTGTACTCTCCTGGTAGCATTTAAGTGTTGCTGCAATTAAAGTTTGCACTGTGCAACAATTTCAGCAGAGTATTATTTTTCAGGGGGGTTCTTATGCTTCTGCATTTTCTCTGCAGACAGAAGGATTCACCAAGAGCCTATAGCTCTTAATGAAGTTATCCAAGGAGTCTCAGAGTCTCACAAAATCCCTGGATCAATTAAACAGAAGAAAAAAAATTCTCTCATACAGTGCTATATACATAAACACAGTAATTTTATTCTGAAGAAAATTCTGTCCTTGACTGCAATAGGTGCTTGGATGGCAGATGGCAAAATACCCACGAGTGGCAAGAGTTCAGCAGAAAGGATCAAATACCTTTAGTTTTGAAGGCAAAGTTGCACAACTTGCATACGTAAGGCCGGACATCAGTGTGAGTACGGATATGTTTTTTGAGCATGCTTGGCTTTTTGCAGCGAATGCCACATTCTTCACAAATGTACTTTCCTCGTCCACGACCTCTGACATAGACATAATCCTCATTTGATTTATACCTGTTGGAAGAGAGCAAGTATTTAAATCATACAGGCTTCAGGTCTCATACATGTACAAACATCATCTCTATGCACCTGGTCCTGATCACATATATATATAGATGTATGTAACTCATCAAAGCAAACCCACAGAAATTCAGAAGAACTACTGAATTTTCAGTCTGAAACTCACCAAGTTTCAATGAATGCACTGGTCCCAGTGTGTTTAAACAATATGAGACCAACAGGTTGCAGCATGAGAATAGTATAAACCTTGTCAAGAAACCGATGACATTGCACAACTCCACATATAAGCCTGCAGGTTTGATTTATTTCAGCTAACTGTAGTCTTGTACAACATAGGCATTTGCCCCCACTGAAAACAGTGTAATTTTGCAGTGCAATTCATTTAACTATTTTACTGTATCTATCCCTGGGGAGCAGATAATCACATCCTGGAAATGCCCGTTTCTTCCCCTTAAATATAAACGGAATGCAGACGACAAGCCAGGATGTACATATTTACACTAGAGATGCCTGACGTTCTCAAAGATAAATCTCTCCCTAAAGGAACACCGAGTTGAGTTCACTCAGGTTCGTGGTGCTTTAGAAATAAAATGAGAAACTTCCAACACGGATACTTAGGAGAAAGCTATTAAAGGAATTTTTCTTAGCACAGGCATAAGCTTTCCATGCTATTTTTGCTGATTACATAGTGTGTAGTTAGAAAATAAATAAGACATGCAAATCTATGTAAAGCTGTACATTGCCTTTATTATCATGTTAAATCATTAATACTGAAATCTAATAGAGTCTAGGGAATCTGCTCAGGCTATTCTGAGGTTTGAAGAGTGCTGGGCATTCCTTTGGGGTAGAATTCCATCCTTATTCATCTGAAGTGAAATATAGAAAGTACAAGAACTGAGAAATAATATTTTTTCTGCCCTCTGTCCTCCACTGCCCTCTCCCTAAGCAGCACAAAGTACTTTCAGTCATCCTGTGGATGACAAAATATCATTGGTACTGATAGTCAGTACTTTAAATAAGAAAGGGACTGTGTGAAAGATTCTGTTAACGAGATGACAACTTTACAAGAAACAAGTGGCAATTTCTGGGTTACAGAGCTGAAACATTTTTTAAGTGTTCTTTTCTTAGATGAACACTTCTTCCATATGTTCAGCTATATCACTGGCACTATAAATACTGAAGCTAATGTCTTAGAAGAACATAAAACAGTGTCCTGTTCTAAAGTCCATCTTGTTATCTCTTAAACACATCAGCTCCTCTTTCAAATGTAGGTGCCTAAATTCAGGGGGTTTTATCTCATTTCCAATAAAGTTGGCCCTCTCCCTTTCCTTCGTTGTTTCTGGCACCGTGGGCAGAACAGGCATAATCTAATGTAATTTAATATTTAGTCATCTCTCTAGCAAGTTTTTCTGTGTAACATTTCTGGCATTCTGCTTTTCTGTCTGCCCCGTTTCCCAGGTTCTTATTCGTATACACATGCCCATGACTGCTAGTCATCTCTCTATCCACTGCTTCATCAACTCCATCACCTCCAGGCTTTTTCCCACAGACAGAAAAAATGCCCATTACTGTTTGAAATACTGCCATTTTATCTTCTTTTCATCTCTCCTTACAGTCTGATTTTGATTTTGCTGTGATGGAGTCTACCATATCATCCCTGATTGATACTGCTAAGATAAATGCTGTGTTATAATGGGCTTTTCTGTTGCTCCATCTCTGCTGTTCTTCTGCTTGACCTCTTTTCACTGGCTTCTGTCACCTGTCAGATCCCATTGGGCACAATGATACAAGATCTGTCTCTTCATCATTCATATAGATGGTTTTTGGCCATAACTGACCTTGACTCTTTAAGTATGCTTCATCATAACAATGACTGTAAGACAAATGACACACACAAATTTGACATTTAAAGAAGGCCGGGCCCAAAAAGTTAAAGACCAGAACACTGAGTCTATGGTGATTATTTTTTAGCCCTCAGGAATATTAGATCGTACTATTTAACTTGTGTCTCTCTCAAAGCTTTGAGCAATTTCTCACTTCCTAGTATATAATGTTCATGTAAGGATTTTGGTCACTGCTCCTCTGAGTTTGACTTGAATGGGACTCTTGCATTAAAAAGCATTAACAATTTCTATTCAAAATGTTATTTTATTGGGGTTTTTCAATTACAGTCTATTACTGATAGACATAAAAGAGCAAACATAAGCGAACTGTGAAGTCCAGCTGTCAGCTGATAATGTCATTAAGCCAGCTGTCAGATGAGCAGGCATGCTGGTCCTATCCCTCCTTTCTTTTCATACCATTAGTAACTAACTGTACTGCAGCAAGTACTGAACTTCAAATTACTGCTTGAGGAACACTGCTTCATATCCCATCAGGGTTTTGCAGTCACAGGTGATGGAAAGCAGATTTTGTGATTCAGATAGTTTCACCTGAATCAAGCCACCTGTCAGAGGCAATAATGTGGTGGTTAGTTTCTTCCTTCAAAACTCCCTGTACTGAGTACAAAATGGTGGGCTTCAGTGCAGTGAGGTGGTGATGTGCTGTGACATCTGGTGGTACTAGGTTGATGGTTGGACTTGATGATCTTAGAGGTCTTTTCCAACCATAACATTCTATAATTATATGATCTACTTTTTGCCTCAACTGCATTGATTCTGTTCCTTCAGCTTCTCACTCATCCCCAGCCCCATCTATTTGCTTTTTGCCTAGCACTCCCCCGCCTGGCACAAAGCAGCTGCAGAGCTGCACTTTCCCGACAAGTGGACAGGCTTTCCCACAAACCAAAACCTGACAATGGCAGATCTTTCTCAGCTGTGGATTCTGAATTACCTTCTTTGCACCTATGAAGCGAAAGCAGTCACAAAGCCTAAGGAAACCCTCTCCCCATGACAACTGAAAACCAAAATAAAAATACACTGCTGAAACAAGATATGACTGAGCACGTTTGCCTGTACAGGAGAGAAAACATGAAATGAAGATGACAGACATTTACTACATAGTTCATTGCACTACTTGCTGAGAGGAGATGAAGATGAGCTTGATGAGAGAAGACCAGAATAGCTCTACAAACAGAAAAGAGCAAGCAAGAATGGAAACCCACACATGTTGAAAACTAGCTTTCGGAAGTCATAAACAATAACCTGAAGAGATGGACAATTTCAATAATGAGGACAGAAAACAATGCAAGATATGGTAATAATACCTAAGGTATATTACATCCAGTTAAAAAATAGCCAAACTAATGAAAAGAACTAATCTATTCTTTCACAAATAAATCCTGTAATATGTACCATAACATTATGATGCATAAGAAGAATGGCCCTACTCACACTGCACCACCTAATTTGCTTTAGTTTTGCAGGTTATATGCTTCTATTGGGGAAGTCCCAATCTATTGCAAAGATTATTTGTCCTCCCTACTCCAAATATTAATGGGCACATCCAGGTTTCTTATGTTTTGTTTTACTCAAAGTATATCTAAACACAGCCAAGTATTACTAGGAGACATTTTTAGGTGAAGTGCAACTACGTGACTTTACTGAAATAGTTTAATAAACTTATTGGTGTACAGGAAAACTTAAGGTGGTGTAAGTAACCTGCAAAATTTCTTAAAGAAGGTATCAGATAGTAGAGGCTTTTTACAGAGTGATCCGCTGCAGCTCACATTGATCTGAATCCTCCTTTAAGTTGCTTTTCTTAACACACTTTTACTCTTCTGACCTCTCATAATGCAGCTAACATCAGTGCAGACTGTCTTCAGCTGGGTCATCCAAATTCAGAAATGGTACATAGTGGGAAGCAGGCAAATTTTATACTTCAAAGTGGGTGTGAGTTGAAGCAACAGCTCTTCAAATTTCTCATAAACTTAGGCCGACCCCTGAATTTGGGTCACTCTTGTAAAGCCAGTCAGCTAGCTAGCTTGGGTACTAGGACAAAGTACAGCTACAGAGAACAGTCGGGATCAGCATTTGGGCCAGCATACTATAAAAATCTCAAAAATAGCTTTTTCAGTCTTTCAGGCAAGATGTAGGCTATACTCTTCAGTGTTGCAGATTACAGAAAAATGCCAATGGAGACTATTCAATCTCAGCCAAAAACATAATGTCAACAAAGGACAACTGAGATTTTAAAGGGTACAAACTGACAAGAGAAGGAAATGGATGTATGAATTTCTCACATTTCCCCCTTGAGCTACTTAGTTACCCCAATAAAACACTGCTGTGAGACCATCTGAGTTTGGTAAGACTGAAGAACACATTTTCTTCAGCTACCTGACTATTCTCTACTAAAAACTGGCAAATTAATTGCATTGTATCAGAATTCTATTAAAGAAATGAAACAATATCTTCCATTTTAGAGTATACTGCAGACACAAGTGTCTATTTCATTTTCTTTTCATAATAAGTTTCATAAGCCTCAAAACAATGTTAATGGGCTTTCAAGTCTCCTTTTCCCCTTTTCATTTCTATTACCACTTGAGTGATAGATTGTCACAGTAATATTAAACATTATTTAATCAACCGTACATGACAGATCTATGGATTAGGCTTAGACACCATAGATTTCATTGGCATCTTACATTTTACCTCCAAAATCCAACATCAGCAAATAAAAAATATTACAAGAATAAGACTAAGCATGCATAGTCAATCCATTCAAGCAACTGGAAGTACACAGCGTCTAAAAATGGAAAGACATCCTCATGGAAGCCATTAAATACAAAGACGGGGTATAGGAAATATCAAAATGTTAGCAGTTTATCTATTTCTTTATGACCTAAGAAATTAAAGTAACAATTTCGAGTGAGTGCTCTCACACAGATGGAAAACAATTGTTCCAGTAGCAAAGTTGAGCCCAAAGTAAGTATACAGGTACCCTGTAGTTTAAGACTGACAAATACACAAAAAAAGGGACAGGCTGGGAGCTACAAGACATGGCAGGAACACAGGAGACTGTTCACATCCTAATTCATTCATATTCATTTTCAAATGTCTTTAAAATGACAGGCTGAGCTTGAAATTTCCAGTTATATTTTCTTACCCTCCTTCAAAGATTTTAATTCGTATCGGCTCAGTTTGTTTGGATGTAATGTCTTTATCTCCATGAATGTCTCCTTTTACTCTTTCTTTTATAATATTCCCCACTACTTTCTTTTCAAGCTTGCTGCCAAACAAGAAGAATGGCTCGTGTTTCATCTGTAGAACAAAGTCAAGGAAGGGTGTTACTGCTGGAGCACACAATAAATGCACACTTCATTTCAAATACTTTTAACATTCCACGTCAAAGCCAAACTCTCATTTTGGTGCAACTCTATACAATGAATTAATCTGTCCCATTTAATTTGATGGAGAATAAGTGAGGAGGCAACATGGACAAATTTTTCTGAGAGTCTTGACAGAAAAGACAATGCTGTATCTTTCCTCAGAGAAAAAAAAATCATGAAAATGAGAGATGGAAAAGCCTCAGGAGGTAATTTATTGCCATTACAGAATTTTCCCTGGCACTATCATCAAATGTTTAATCTATGAGGAAGAGTCAATATGTAAAAGACATTAAATGGGTCTGAAAATCCTTACTCAATTTTCGATTAATCTTTATTTACAAATGCACATGGATGTTTGTGTCTGATACTGTGTTTGAATCGGGACATGGGACATGGCAAAAACAAAGGGCAAAATAAAAGGAGATAATGTATCAGGCTCTGGCACATATGAAGGGAGGGCTTTAAAAGCCTCACTTTTTACACCTTATTTTGAAAATGGAGACACAGAGAGAGACAAAAGAAGTAGCAGAGCTTGCAGAAAGATAAAATGAAGCTCAAAAGTTGTCATGGAAAGATGTCACTATCTGATTTCCCAATAGGGAACTTTAAAAAAAAAAAAATCATTAACTTACATTTTATAGTTTACTAGAAATTTCTCATCGAAAGATATACGAATTTAATATTATTAAAATTTCTTATTTACCTGAGCAAACTGCTTCCATGCACTTGATGATGTCAGTTTACCAGCTCCAGGCCTATGCATAGCAGCCAGAGTGTAGATTTCCGTGGTGTTTTTTTGCTTGGACCTTAAAAGTGCTAAAGTGGTCTTTGTACTTAACCCAGATGGGTTTGGGTTACATGAACTTATACACCACGAAGCATAAACAGAAGCTTTGAGGGTTGGTTGCTGAGTATAATTTGGTTTTGTATAGTTTAAGAAACACCAGCTCACAGTAGTAGTAGTACGCAGACTTGGGAACTGAAGGATGTGATGAAAATCTGCTACGTCTGTCAGGAGAATGGTTGAGGCTGTGACTTTCCCGACAGTATTAGATGACATCTGGACTAACATCCCAAGAGGCAATTTTTGATGTTTCAGCTGTTCTTCCGTCTGAATTTCTCCTGGTGGCAATGAAGACCTCTGTGGACTCATGCTCATATCTGAGGCTGTTTCGTCCACATCCAGTTCTTCCGGCGAGTCTCTCCCTTCAGATGGGCCGCTGGACTTCTGTCCCGGTGATGTGGAATCAAAACTGGAAAGCTTCTCTCTGCTCAGTGGGAAAGCATCAGCTGCTGACATGCTGACAGGTGGGAAATCTTGAGATGATGAGGATGACAGCGAAGAAGAGGATGACAGGGATGGCAGGCTTTCTTTTGGCTCAGTAGCACAGCTCTGCCTCACTAGTTGAGGCTTCTGCATTCTTGGAAGATCTTTCTTTATATCAGAGTTAGTTAACTCAACTGCACTTAGTTCCTCAACTATCTGTCCATACATTTTTTCTTCTTTGACTCGTTTCTGCTGCTTGGTCTCCATGAAGAGCTCCAAGCTGCTGGCAGGTGAAAGCATTCGTTTGCTTCCTCCCAAGGTAGAAGCCATGTCAGAACTGGAAGGCAAACACAGGGGAATTGGTGGCTCTAGCCCAAGTGGTAGTGTCTGTGGCACTTTCCACAAAGGATATTTTTCTAGTCCTCCATGCTGACCCAACATCTGAGCTATGTTAAATCCAATTCCTTGCATGGTTGCATTAGTTGCCAATGTTCTTTGAGAAACTGTCTCATCAACTTTACAAATTACAATTGCAGGACTGTTGCTCTGTCCAAGGATCTGGGAAATGCTTGTGTACATGACACTACCGTAAGATGGCACATGGGTTTGAATCCTAACAGGAACAACTGTTCCTGGCAAAGACTGTACAGATCCATCACCTGGGGTGTCAAAATCTGTTGGAAGATGTTGCTCAGAGGAGGTATCTGTCGGTTTAATGCTATGGTCTGACTGGTACTTAGCAAGAGTATTTTTTGAATACTGCCCAGATGTTCCTGAGTAATGCTGGTATGCCTGCTCTTTAGCGTGCACATAATCAGCTGCTTTCTTTCCAATAAGCTCCGGCGCATGTTCAAGGTGATAACTTGGAGGAACGTCTGTTTGGAAAGGCTGTTTGATGTAAGATTTCTGCAGCTGTTGTACAAATTGATGCTGGAAGTGCAGAGGTTCTGTGCATGACTGCCACAAGACAGGCTGCTGAGATGGTGGTAAGTGAACCATGCAGACAGCTGGATAAGGAAACTGAAACAAGGTGCTATGAATAGGGGAAAATGGGACTTTTTCTGGATGTGCAAATAGCTGCTGCTGCTCTGATGGATGTTTGTTAGGAATATAAGGTGCTTGTTGGATTAAGGGAGTCCTTAACATTTCCGGGCTGTCTGCAACAAGAGCCTGTTGCTGGGCAAGGTGGGATGAGCTATTACTAAGCTGAGCACAAGAGCCAATAGCCTGTTTTCCAGAGTCATCTACCTGAATGGGCTGAAGTACAGAGGAAGGGGAGTGATGCCAGACAAGCTGGGAGGAGCGAAGACCAGCCTGTGAGTGTTCCATCTGCTCCTGCTTTATACTTTGTTCTGTGCTTTGATCAGTCTGGGCAATCTCTGGAAAACCACTGAAGGAAGCCTGGCGAACCAAGAAGCATTTCTTCCTTTCTCGGGATGGAGACAGTGCCATAGTAGGTGTCCCAGCTGAAGAGGCATGAGACAGGTTCCCATAATCAAAGGATTTACTTCGGATCTCTGGGATTTCGGCAGCGTGAGGGCAGGGCATCTGTTCAGATGAGCAGCGTCTCATTTCCCTCTGATGGTGATGCCCAGGGACGGAAAGTGAGTAAGCACCAGCTGGAACTGTTAAAAACTCAGATTGTTTTCCAAATTCATCTTGTCTGGGAGGTGTGATGAACTTCATATTCTCTTCTCTTTCAAAAGACATTGAAAAACTTGAACTGTGGGACAAATTACTTTCTTGGCTAGGGCTACGAGAGAGGCTTGTACCTGTGGACTCAAAGCTGGATTCTCCAGAGGAGTGCTCCATGTCAGCCAGTCGTAAACGCTTCTTTTTGGGTGGTAGCTTTTCGGCCGGAAGTTGGGAAAGGGTTTCACTTCTCTGGGGCCACTGAAACTCTTCAGTGGGTCTCTCCTGGTCTTTACTCTGCACTTCTTTATCTTTTTCAGGCTTATCTGGCTCCTCCGTGACACGTATTTCAGGTACCTGTATGTTGTGCTGGCGAACCAACCTGGGCTGCATGTGACATGGCTGAGGCTGCTGGGATGGAGATGGCTTGCTGGTTTCAGCATTTTCTGTTTGTGGAGCTCGGTCTGGGCTCATTGGGGACTCACAAATCTCACTCTCGCATGTTTCAGATGGTGAATAGATCTTTTCCTGCTGGCATGCAATATGCTCTGTAGATTCAGACCTTTCAAATGAGTTTGGCCTACTCAATGAATTTGTGTGCTGAATAACAGAGATGACATTTCCCGGGGGCTTTCTAACCAGTGATTCAGTGGTTCTTTCTTGCTCTGCAGTTAAGGATGAGTCTTCCAGAGAAGCTGCTGGGCTTCCAGACTGCAAGTAAGGCCTGCAGATTTCAAAACGCTCTGTATGGCAATGGGGAGCATTATCCAGGCCTTGAAGGGCAAATCCGCTTCTTGGCACTTCCTGAACTTGGGATTTGGGATCAAAGTCCAAAGGTTGAATTCCCCCAGTGGTGCCAGTTGTACTGCTGCAAAGCATGGGACTATCTTCCTCATCTCCAACACTCTCCTCTTTCCTACGCTTTCTGTTTTCAAAAGTTGTTCCAAGCATGGATGGCACTGACTGAGATTGTCCAAGTGGATCAACAAAAAACTCTCCTCCTTTGTTCATTCCACCTAAGGATGGTGAGTCCCTGTAGTTCTGCTTCTGAGCTTCAAATTCTTCCCACTTTCTGTAGTGCTTTCCACTGGCATCATAGTCATAAAAGGTCTTATCTCCTTTCTTCTCTTTTAAGGATGGTCCTTTGTCACCTGCAGTCTGTCTGCTGGAAGCAATAATGATATTCTTCCCTGGTCTTCCATGATAATCTGAATCTGAGTGCCCCTCCTGTACAGATGGCAGTTCAAAGGCAGCCTGTCTTCTCAACATTCTTTGGTGGGATATTCCCACTGTCCCAGGGTAAAATACATCATCAGAGCCAGCCATCTTCTCATCAAATGAATGGCTTCCTCTCAGAGACGGGGGAATACTTAGGGTGTTTGCAGAAGAGGTTGGCATGGAATTGCTTCTAATAAGAGGAGAGGAATCTCCTGGGGGCTCTAGAAGGAGGGGCACATCACCCTGCTGACTCACTTGGTACAAGCTGGTTTCACTTTTGATGGATGATGTGGTGATCTGGGATTGTCTACATTCTGTATTGCTGCCTGGATAGACTTGTGAAGATTTAATAGTGCTCAAATTACTGGAGTCAACAAGATCGTCTTTATTTGGAGTCAAATGAGAAATATGTTCCTCAAGCATTTTGATATCTAATCTGTTATTTAGAAGAGGTGATGGGTCTGTTTTGCCCTTTCGACCCATTAAACTATGTTCCTGATTTGCCGTGGCTACAGTTAGTGCAGTCCTTTGATTAATCCTATAGAACTTCCCAAAAATTATTTCTTCATAAGACTTTGCATTAGTATTTGGTGGGCTAATTTGCTGCTCAGCGCTTTCTGAGCGGGAAAAATAACCAGAGTCAGTGCTGCCTTTACTGTGTGGGCTCAGGAGGTTTAATGACTGCTCAGAATCTTGTCCTTTTTTCTCTGACAGTCTTAGTGCAAGTCGCTGTTTAACTGTATGAGAGTCATCAGACTTGGTACTTAAGGATGGGGTTTGCAACATATCAGAGCCAATATATGGTGAACTCTCACTGGGCAACTGGATCCCACTTTTAGGGATAATCAAAATGAGCACTTTCATTGGCCCCACCAAGGAGTCTTCCATGGAGGAGTGAAAACCACTCCTGCCAGCAATGTCCAAGGGGAGCTGTGAGACGGGGCTCAGTTTGTCAGACCCTTCCACTAGGAGTGAGGTCTCCTCATCAGTGTCTGTGCTCTGCTCACCATCTGAATGTATTTCAGCTTCCACATCGATGTAACTGGCATCAAGGTCCAATTTAGAGACTGCTGACTCTGTGAAAGGTACCAGTCCTGCCTTAATTGCATGGGCATGTGACTTTCTGTGTTTGTAAAGGTTGCTTTTCGTCTTGAAGGAGAAACCACAAGGAACACAAGGGTATGGTCGCTCACCAGTATGAGATCTAATATGCTTTTTAAGTACACTAGGTTTGGCACAGGCCCGATTACAGTAAGGACAAATGTACTTGCCAGGCTTTTTGGGTTTGTGCTCCTTTTTGTGAGCATCTTCTGATTGTTCTAAAGATTTCTGTGAATATTGGCTGTATGCAGGGTTCAAACTTGAAATCTTCTTCCTGGAGAAACCTCCACTATGGCTATGCAAATGAAAAGGAAACAAGTCCTCTGAGGCAACTGATTGCAAGTGGCTAGGGAACTGCCACGGAGGGCCTTCCAAGCTCTGATGTGGCTTTATGTTGTGCAAGAAGCCTTGTGGCAACGAATGCTGTGGGAAAGAAAGTGAATGTTGACATGAGTAAGGACTTGGACGATGCTGTGGATATTGCTTCTCTGTGACTTGCTGTGCAGCTTCATGTGATGATACCAGTTTCCCAGAACTGAAGAGTTGTGCTGATGCTGTGTTTCCTATTTGCTCGTGATCTACTTGTGGTTGCCTCTGTACTTCTTGATTGCCAAAAGTGCTCATCTTAATAACAGCTGTATGTTCTTGCCTCCATCTGCTTGGTACTTTAGCAGTTTCTCCAGACCTTGAGGTAGCTTTTTGCCCTATAGCTGTGTCCCCAGAGTCCATTTTGTTACACAAGGTCTTAAGTGCTAGTTCACTTGAAAGCTGTGCAGACACATGGAGTGTGTCCAAAGCTGTGCTTTTTAAAGTTTTGTTGCTCCCATTTTTCCAGGGCTGTTGCAAGTTCACAGACTTTTCTTTCTCTTTGGAACTTTCCACACAGTAGTCTATAGGCATTAGATTTGTGTCTGTACACTAATGTGAGTATTATACAGTTCTGTTCATGGCATGAACTTTCCTGAACAGTTTATTATACATTTGCAAAGACTTGTTATAACATTGGGACATTTTCCATTGTTATTAAATACTGAGATGCAGAATGACCCAGAGATATTTGTGATCTCCTAGAGCAAAGTTCTCTTCATCTCTTCTATGGTGATGCAGCTACCTGCACCTGCAAAAATAAAAATAAAATAAAAAAATCTGTACACACCTATTAATACAGTCATATGTGGAAAGTACTGAGGGACTACATTTCACAAAACTTCCTTTTGTGAGGAGACACAGTAAGGACTGGCTCCAGAGACTACACACAAGCATAATCACTACTCAGTAACAGCCCTAGGAATAGAAAATAGAGATCTACACTTTCCAAATTAAACAATAGCTTTGGAAGGCTTTCTGGGGACAGTTTAAAGCCTTGATCTCAGAAAGTCCATCACATACTTTCAAAGCTCTTTCAGCAAATCACTGCTGAAAATAGAGTCCTAATACTGTGCGTTGGAACTACCTTATCCCGCACTACTCACCTACCGTTCAGACACGCACTTTAGTCACCCGGCCTTCTTCTAAAGTCAAAGGAGGGTGACCACAGGAGAAATCTTTCCATATTGTGATAGGTGCTTCTGACACAGAGGCTGTCTATGTGCACAGCCGTCCACTATGGAGATGCTTGTTTCTCACAGTCAGTTAGGCAAAAATCCTTGGAGTATATTCCAAAATTTAAGATGGCTAAAGTGAGGTACTTCTTACCTTAGATCATCTAATCTGTTTTACATGAAGAGGTTGTTCACCTTTTTACACTACTTTTTAAACACTCAAAAAAGAGACATCAAAGAAGCATTCCAAATACAGCACTACTGGTACCTTTCTCCATCTCCATCTCCCAATCACTATATTAAATATCAGTGAGAAAGTGTTGCTAGATGTAAAAGATGTATTTCAGAAATGAACTACCACTGGATTTATGTGACTTTAGCATTTTAGATTTCACTGTTGAAACAATTCCATCCAGCTATCCATGTATTTTAACACTTAAATGTGATAGGTTTCCACAGTTGTACTATAAAAAAAGTTCAGAGGCATGATTTTCATAGAAAAGTACAGTATTTGAAGTACAATTTAAGTTTTCTGCCTCCATATTACCCAAACACAGGACATTTTCTGGATGAAATAGTGAGATTTATAAAGACAGGCATGATTTAACAATAGTAAGGAAAAGGGTAAAAAATCGGTAGTAGAGATACTGCTATATTTTTCATTCCTACAGTGAAGAAACTGAATTTGCATTGAAAAAACACTAGCAAGGTGCAGGAAAACACAGAGGTAATAGGAACATATGATTTTTTTTCCAGTATAAAACAATTACCTGCATCTTCTAGACATCTAATAGGCATGACTATCTTCAAATTTCCTGTAGGGAAGAAAAAAAAAAGAGTTGTAAGAAATTCTTGATATTAGGTATAGATGATGAAAAAGTTTTTTATTCTTTACAGTGGAGGCCTGAAAATTTCATTTATCCATGCACTAGAACATTTCATGTTGTGTCTTAGAGGTCTGAGCAACTACATTTGAGGAATATGAGTATGAGTAGTTTTAAGGGACTTAGGTTTCTAGTGTGTAGATGAATAACTGCAAGTCTAAACCAATGAAGTCTCACCTTCCCGAATCAGTAAAAAGAAAGCTGCCAATGTACGTCTTCATTCCTATGCCTTTGCTAAGCCTGGATTATCGCAGAATCCCCTTGGCAAATCCCCTTTTAATGTCTTTCTCCAGCTAATACTTTTAGACTCCGGGCCTCTCATTAAATGTTTCAGGGACCAGAACAAACTTCTGGTCAGGGTGTCACCACCTAGGGACAAGAAAATGTAGGGTCCAAATTAGTTAATGCCAGTGTGATACCGCTAAAGAACATAGGGCTGCCTTCTCAAAGAAGAAACCTACAGACCAAAAACATGGTTAAAGAGTTCTGTGGCTACCATGATTTGCCACCTGTCTGACTGTCACCACACTGCAGGCTACTCTCTGTATTGTTGAAAAGACTGGCACAGAGAAAAGGGAACCTGACCATCATCTCACTGCCTTAAGAACACTTCTCCCATCAAAGGAGGACTCTCCCTTCCAGTTTTCAACAAATCTTTCCTTGAAAACAGATTTTGGCTTTTGTTTCACTAAAAAGGATGTTTGTGCAATTGTGTTATCAAAAGCAATAATGATGACATTTCTTTATGGTTTTTATTTAAGACAAAAGCCAGAGCATCTCTAAAGAAAAGATCTTTAGAAACAGCTGAAACATTACCTTCAAAGCATGGGATATAGACTAGTGTAAAGATCCTCAATTGAAAACTATCAGAAAAAAGCTAGAGCTCTCATGATTTCTCCATTGAATGATACCAACAAACGACAAAAAAAGTCTATAAAGAAAAAAAACTTTAAAATTTGAAAATAGTTTTTATTTCTTTGTAAGTAATAACACTTTCCAAGAACAAATGGACATTAGCAAAATCTCATGACTTGACACAAATAGAATCACTACTGTGCCACCTGTTATGAACTATTTATTTAGTAGTACAAGTAACATATCAGTAGTTAGGCCAGCAATAACTGATGGATGGTTGGTTTAATCAAACATGAATAACATATTTTTTTAATTTAACTACAGAGAAATCCCCTGTAGTACAAAATAACTGCAAGCTACCAAATACAAACCAGAGTATTTTAGTCATAATGCCATTCAGCTTTGATATGCCGAATATGACTTCTTAAATAACTCTTTTGTCCAATTCTCTAAAATTAAAAAGAAAAAATGCAATCTACATATATATAAAGTTTCCTAATTCACTACTAATGGAAAAAGAAATCCTTGTGTGCGATTTACAATATATCAGAGGTGGTTACTACAGAGCAGCTCTGCAGTTCCTTATGAGGAAATGGCAGATAAGTGGCAAACCACCTTCAGCTGCTGAGCTACACTGAATCACAGGTCAGTAATGATGCCAATATATGAGCACAAATGTAAAGGAAAATGTGTGGCTTGAGAAGCAGAAACAGGGACAAGAGCAAATGTCCCTCACTGAAAGAGCATAAAGTTATTAGTCATCTTCAAAGAAAAGTACTTTTCTCCTTATTAGGCAATTTTACAAATGGTGAGGAAGAAATTTCTAGAAGATGGGAGTGTCCTTTCTTTTCCATACTTCTTTTACTGAGAACACCTTTATAGAAGAAATCTGCCAGTCACGGAAATGTGACAGCAATGGTTTTATTTGAGCAAAAGATTATTCCAATATACATCCCAAAATTTTCTATTCTGGACTGAAACCTCTGTTCCAGAGTTCAAGCCATTTCTGCAGTCCTGCTATTTTCAGAACATTCTATATAATTTTTCAACCTACAGTAGAGAAACAGGTATAGACTAATTACAGGGATTATTGATGGTTTAAGATTGGTCAGAGTCACTCCCTTGGGGAAAATAAATCCCTTTCCAGAACAAACATAATAATGTCTGGTTTGGTTTGAGCTGCCATCCATCCTGTGTCCAAGATGGCTTTAATATTATTTCTCTTTTTTTTTCCGCCTCCCTAATGGGAGACTGGCCTAACAGCAGATATGTAAGACACTACAAAGCTAGTTTGCATTCTGTTTTACCCAGTCAAGACTCCCTATCTTATCTGGCTGCATCCACGGCCCAGCTTAAACCAACAAGAGACTTCATTTTTCTAAGTGATTAATGTTTCTCCTTTAGAAAACATTGTAAATACACTTCTAAATATTGCTCTTCATCAAACATATACTATTCAATAGACAGAAACCCCCTATATTTCAAGTACTACATATTTAAAACTAAGGAAATAAGCATGATAAAAGTGCATGCTGTCTTTAATACCTCTGGCATGGTTCAGCTCTGCTGGAGTGACTAGGAGCAGCCCACCTACACGGATCAGAAGCCATATGGGAGTTGCATTGAGCACATCATTTGACAGGAGCTGCAAAGTCCTGCCTGGCTGGGAGCCAAGCCAGGTTTCCTGGTAGGAATGTGGCCTCAGAGCCAGCTCCCCCAGTCACACTAATTCTGCTATCTGCCTGTTTCAAACCAGGACATTTCACTTACGTGAAAACTTTGAACATGAGAAGATTATTGGGAAACCAGGAGCTGTATTTATGTCACATGCACCTACTAAATCAGGACTTTTAAAACTTTCTAGAAAGGAGCATTATGCTGTTGCTCCTTTTTTTACGAGGGTGCCTTTGTGAGCTGTATATAGAGAACGTGTATCTGGTTGACTGCAGAGCTCCAAGATTATTCCTTCTTTTCTTTTTTTTCCCCTCTTTTTTTTTTCTTTTTTTTTGCCCCATACCATTAAAATGGTTATATTCAACGGCTTTAAAATAAAATTTGGCAAAGTATGATTTCTATTGCTTCTCAATTTGTAGCTCATATTACAGTTCTCGCCAGTGAACAAATTGGAAGCTTATGTCTTTCAGGCTAAATCCTGAGTGCACCATATAGAATAAATATTGACTCTAGCATAAGGACTAAGGGTCAGATCCAGCCCTGTTCTAAATCTTTTCTGTCCAGCTCTGCCAGCACAAAGCCAGTCTAAAACCACAGCAACTGGCCCCTGAAGAATTCGTATTCTATAGGGCAAGTGTTAGCACAGACAAGCTGCAGTGGCTCCTATGAAATCCTTACATTCATGCACAGAGCTCTGCCAAGATCCTTATTAGGCAAGTCTAGTTTATGTCTGGGATAAGCCCAGCAGCCTTACAAGAAAGAGAGGCCACCTCTGAGCTCTTCCCCACCTGCAGCTGAGCAGAAAACAGACTCTTTCAGCTTGCTGTCATTTCCCTCTGCCCTACTAATGAGATTCTCCAAAGAACTGCTTGGTGTTGACATCACAGTGAAAAAGAAAAAAAAACTGGGAAAAAAATCCTAGCAAAACATGGACTTATAGTGTTTTCTACATAGGCAAAGTCAGAGGTGGGCTAAGTCTGAAGAAGAACTCTCAACCAGCATCCAATCTGCACCTCCAAACTGAAGGATTTAACTGGCATGAAGATAGAGAAGCATCTGTTCCTCCTTCTTTGCAAGGTTACATATTCATTCAGGGCTGAGGACGTTATGTAGCAACATAAGAAAAGGAATGTAGTTCCTGGGGTGTATAGTTTTGGCATTTTATGCAAATGAAAAAAAAGATGACCATCTGCAAGCTATTTTATAGTCCTCGACATCACACTTGATGTGTTTGAACTGCACTTACTAAAAAGGAAGAAGAAACACTTTAATTTCCCAGATTTGTAAAAAAGACTTCCCATTCTTGACCAGAGAGATTACCTTTGCATTTCCAACAGCACATGGTTAGGGGGCTAATCTGATCATCGGACTGTGGTTCCGTAGCTGGCCTTCTACCTGTCTATTTAAACACCTCTGGGAATGGCTGTAAATTCCTATGTCAACCACTGGCACTTGGCAAAGTCTTGAATTACTGGGGAATGCAAGGATGCCCATGCTCCTGCAGACTGGAGGAGTTGTAAGACATCATCTTGCACACGCAATTCAAAGAAGGCAGCCCTTTTACAACAGGTTTGATGTATTTATTTTAATGTACCACTTTCTATATTTTAGTTGCTGATGTTACCTCTTCACATTTGAAGATACTCCTCTAATTTGTTCATTTAATTCTGCTCCAGATGTTCTGCCTGCCCTCTGGATTTTAGTGCTTTATTGAATATATTGTCACTCTCCAAAACCAGTCAGAGAACCACAGTTTGGGAAAACCCCTGAAATATTTAGAATAAGACATTGGTTTTTGGTTGGTTGGTTATTTTTTGTTCGTTTGTTGTGTTGTTTTTTGTTTTTTTTTTAATGTGGGCCACTGAACTCATTATTACAATGTACTTTTTAAAATGTAATTTAAAAGTACTATCAAATACAAAACCAAACACTGCTCAGTGAATACACACAGTACACAATGACCAAACAAAGCTTACTTGAGGAGAAGCTACAGGGCAGGATCTGTTCTCCACTACTATATTGTGCTCACAAGGATTCCCCAAGAAGCCAGGAACTGAGGGGAATGACTGAGACAATCCAGTTACAGATGCATCAAGGGTAGCCTGCAACCTCGCTGTGATCAAACAACAACTTCAGGCTTTTACTCTGAGGTTTCTATGAACGCACATTTGTGTCCCTGGTAATTGCTGGTTTCAAGGGACAGATTCTGTGCATGTAAAACTAGAAGTTGTATAAAACCTGGCATTTTGATTTGTGCAATTCCTATTTCAGTGCTTTCACTAAGTCTGGTTTATACTTTGAGAACTCCAGCCACGGAGAAATGGCATCTAACACATTTTAGATAATTTTAGTAGTACTGAGTATTTTGTTAATTTTAAGGCTTTACCAAATCCACTTTAATCTTGATAATTCAGATAATTCAAACTATTATCTGAGACCATTATCAGAGTATGTTGAAGAAAAAACTGGAACCTGTCTGCTTAAAAGCACACTGAAACCAACCAAGTAAACAAATAAATAATTGAATCTGTTGCACTATAACACCTGACAACGTGAAATGTAGGATCTCATAGCTACTTCAGACATTTCGTATAAATGTCTATGTGTACTTGCTGTGAAGAAGTGCAAGACTCTGAATGTGATCCTACTGAGTCAGAGGTCAGGCACACACTAACCCCTTACAGAAAGATCAGGTATGAAACAAGAGCCCCTCATTTGACTTCAAGGAACTTTGAATAGATACAAGATTTGACTCAGAGAGACTAAAAGAAGACAAATTATTCCAACAGCAAGAAGGAGAGCCAAATTCTGCTCTGCACTATCCTGGTATGAATCTGAAGCAACGCGTTGCAAATCCAAAGGACATAATTTCAGATTTTTTCCTAATAAAACCAAATAGAATCAGACCATTCAGGTTTAGGCTTTTACATCCTATGTACTAAATATCTGAAGTTATCTGCTACAAGGTGAAAAAAACCTAATCTAACACCTCTAAGATGTCTACAGAGAAAATCATAACATAAATTGCAACAAATGTTCAATTACACAGTAGCAAGAAAACATGGGCAATGATACTGGTTTGTATCATACTCAGAGCACAGCTGCAGCAAAACACTCAGTTTTCGCTATGTTAAGTATCTAAAATATAATTTTAAATTGCCACTCTCTATAGAAAAATAGCACCCCCCAAAAACCTTCAATTCAAATTGAGTGTATTTTAAGAAGCCATAGAAGAAATCTAGAGCAAAAATGTATTAACACTGACCTTTTCACCATAATGACAAGGATTGCTCACTTAAAGTACATCACTATTTCCTGTTTCAGCACCACACACAATGTACACATTACTACCAGATGGAAAAAAATGTATAAAAAAAGCTTTCACATTGCCAAAGTCCAACTGAACACTTATTTCCACAGGACTACTAAAAGAAAAAAAAAAAAAGAAAGAAAAAAAAAAGATGAAAAACTACACAGGAACCAAATTCATCCTAAACACTTCCTTTAAAGATAGGAATTTGAAAACACATCAGTTTTTCACCTTGAATTGAAACAAAACCTGCTATCAAAGAGATGCCAAAACAGCCAACAAGTCAAACAATCTTGACAATCAATTAGCAGTTAACTGATCCCTCTGATCGCACTGCTTTTAACAACTGATCAGGTAAATATTTTGTTTCTGGTTGCCTAACCTTGCTGTGCACCTTAAGAGTCTGACGGAGGTGCTCAAGCATGTCAGATAACACAAAATCTACCTGTTCTGTCTCACTGTCTTGTGACATGGACATCCTGAATCTGTCTCTATACAAAACCAAAAGATTGGGATTATTCAGATATGAAACTAAACAAGAGAACTGTACAAACTGCTAATCTCCTCACACTGCTACTTATTTCCTTGGGGAACAAGTTAAAAAAATGAAAACAGTTTAATAAAATACCAATAATTTCCCATGTGGACCTTAAAATGTGATAGCAGACCAATGGCAGATCTGACAGGCAGTGTTATTAAAATTTCAGAAGGCAACAAAAATGCCACAGTTGTTTTGCTTCCCCCCCCGCCCCGATTTTTTCTTTTGAATCATAACACACAGTGACGTATGAGAGTGAGAACAGCTCCCATGCAGAGAACAGTCAGAAACAGATGCCCAGCACTAAGGTCCTCTTTAAACAGCATTTTAATGGCTGAAGCTAGATTTATGCAATGCCTAATCCCATTGGTCCTAACCTGCAGAAGAATGAGTGTCCCTCAAGGTGCGTTAAGCAGTAGGAAACAGTATACACATTAACTATGTACAGGAGTATCCAAAACAGTGCTGAGATACAAATGGGCTCTTAATTCTCGAGCTACTCTCTTCATCAGCAAAAACTCAACTCTATCTCGCTTTCTTCTCAGCCACAACAATTGAATATAAGAATACTGTGCCAAAGAGTAGAAGTGTCAAATAGTTTGCAGGATAGTTTGTAGGATTACTTTTTTTTGTACACCTGCCATGTAGAGAAGGAGCTCTGTGCCTGCTGTTGGCCTCAAAGTCTTACCATGTAAACGAACAGACATCATGTAGTGCCCAGAAGGGCTAAATACCTAAAAGGCTCAGACACTAATCAAAAATGCTATATGATACCACTGGGATTGCAATCAAAGTTGTGCATTTGCAAGAAATGGTGACAATCACTGAGATTAACGAATTTTTTCTCAATTCAACACAAAGAAACATGTTAATCAGAAAGGGAAACGTCGCATCTAATAAAGAACTGATTAAGTAAATTACGAATTTAGCAGCGCTTGCAAAGAATAAAGTACATATAAAGGGCAAGATTCCTGTGTGGATGTGGTTTGTAGTAATTTCTAGACTTATAAAACATCATGCACAGTAAGAAGGGTAAGAACGTTTTCACTGGAGAGTTCAAACTGCTAAAGTTGTCAGATATAACAATTTTCCTAACTGAAAATGACAAGCAAAGGCTGAAATGCCTCATCATTTTCACACTAGAACTGCAACCCTGGGCAGCCACTGGGGAGAACACAGTGTACTGGTAAATTCCTGTTAGGATATCATACAGTTTTCCCCCAAGTTTTCCCAGGGAAAAAAAAATAAATTAAAAAAAAAAATCAAAATTTGTGTAAATATTGCAACATTTTTAAGTACAAAGTAATTATTATTCTTGTGCCAAAAGGAAATAGTAGGCAAATATCAGGCCTTTGCCTAGCATTTTCACTTCAGAGGAAAAATATCACTGAATTTTCTGGGCTTTTTTAGTTTAAAAGTTACACAATCCTAATTATGCAACTGCGGCAGATTTTGTGAACAGCCATGCCTCCTTTCACACCATGTCAAAAGAAATCACTTGCATTTCACATGAATATATCAGTATCTTTCAAACACTTTTCTGAATGAGCAAATGCGCTGCCTCTGACTGACACCCTCACCCTGGGGAGAATTACATAGGAAGACATTTATAGTATCTGAGCTTGCATTTGTTTTTCACTCACACCAATTATTGTACAAGCTTATTTTAAAACCTGTCACTGTTTACTAAGCCCTGTGGTCATCACATGTCAAAACAAAAGCAGACACATGCTAAACACCAGTAGCATGTTCTTACCAGTTTTTTCCCCACTTCTTGCACCCAAAGTAGAATGAATCTTTACAGCAGTTCCATTTCAATCCATCCTGAATACTTTGTAAGAGTTCGGCTGAGATCAACTAGCAAGCCCCAAATCCTATAGATCTCACAGATGTCACAACAGTCACTACTCAGCAGCCAAAATGTTTCAGTTTGACTAATGGCTCAATACAGGCATTTTGCTCAATACAGCATTTTGCTGTAGCAAATCCAGTCACTTAGCATTGCCTAAAGATTCTGATCACTATAGTGGTAAATACAAGATACATTAATTAGACTGCATATTTAAGGATGCTGCTTCCTTTACAACCCTCAGGAAGCCTAGGAAAAAAAAATCAAAAAAGAGCTCTTTAAAATCAGAACACCTCTTAAAAAATTCAGTAAAATGTGCATGTTTTCTGCACTTAGGTTTCTTTCTACAAAACATAAATCAACTGTGTGTATTAACACAAGCATCACTCTCCTGAGCTAACACTTCTGAAGAGATAAGGTCCACCAAAATGCCTGAGACCACATATAAAAACTTTATTCCACAGGGTTGTTAATATTTGAGGGACAGGCCAAGCTGACAGATAAGCTACAGATTCTCAACAAGGACAACACAATAAAACCCCAAACATTTTTTGGGAAAGACCCTGTTCAGGTTTCATGATGACTCTGTATCAGACAATGTTAGACCAACGTGCATCATTACAGTACCTTAAAGTTTCATATACATATCCCACATCACGCTAACTTTTGAAACTACTCCAAGGAAACCTGCAATATCAAACCATTATCCTGTACTTAGTACTACAACTGGATGCCAAATCACTCCTGCCCAGGAAAAGTTGAAGTAAGAACAGCAAAAATCATAATTTCAACTACCAGGTGAAAGCTCAGCAGGTTCTAAGAGGATATTTTCAGGACTGATGGTCCATCAAAAGAAAAGCAACACTGCTCAGCTTCGAAAACCTCCAGACAGCTTCATACCAAGTTATCCTTCTCCTGCATCCTGCCTGGCTCTTTGCACCAAATTTAGTTTTCTTTCCACTGTCAGAAGTGGAAGTGAAATCTGACCCAAAAGTCTCTTGGGTGTTTGTGATACACTGATACTTGTACACTAAAAACAAAAAGAGCATCATCAATATACAGTCATAGAATGGTTTGGGTTGGAAGGCACTTTAATGATTGAGTTCAACTCCCAAAACGTTCCCTAGTCCAACCCTCAGCCTCCCGTTTACATGCAGGGAAATGAACACATACAATATATTCACAAGCATACAGGGCTTCATGTTTGCTAAGTTACCCTTAAACTAATTAATTTCTAAATGTTCCTTGGGATAGCTACTAACAATCTGAAAAGCTGCATTGCAAACCAAAAGCATGTAGACTCTTTTCCTTAAGATTACAGTGCAATGTTTTAGCTCTCAGACCACCTAAGACAATTAATCAACTTGTTTATTCAATTGAACTCTTCCCCCTATTTTTCCCTTCCTCCCCCCTGACAGGGTTTGAGGACACCCTGTTCGCCTGGAGATGGTGAATCACTCCAAGCCAGCAGGCCCACTCAGTTCCTCAAAAGACACAAAAGGTGTAAAAATAGCTCATACTAATGAAGCAAGTACAGCGTCAGCAGCCAGATGAGCGTGGGTGATCTGATAAGGGTCTGTTGTTGCAAAGGGCAAATTATTAAGAGAATGCTTCTCCCTCTCTCTCTTTTTATTAAGCTTTGCTCTTTCTTTGCTGAAACCAGCCCTCTGCAATGCCTGATAAATGACACCTGACAAGGCTGACTCCTCCTGTAATTGCCAGTTTCATACCAGCGCAGGAAGCGGTGCCTCACTATGAGCTGAAGGTACAGTGGAGGTGTCACTAAAAAAAAAACAAAAAACCCAACAAATAAAGAGAGGCAAAAATAAAGTCTAAAAATAGCCAGGACTACCCACTGAGGATGACTGTGTGGGTATATTTAGCCTGCCTAACACCAACTTTTCTTGTTAAAAACACAATCTTACCTTTATGCAAAACAGCTTCCTGTTTCTAAACATAACTTGAGAAACTTGAGGGGGCAAAAGTCAGATTTTGAAATCGTCCCCTTTTCGCTGAGATTAAGACCAGATTAGATGTGAAAATACCAAGCAGATCTTCCACGTGGGTTTTGCATCCTGACATACCGTAACAAATAGTTGGAAATTTTCTGTTAAGACATCCTAATACAGCCCATCACACTAGGAGATTGATTCAGGAGCAAAACCAGAGCTGTACAGGCAAACTTCCCTGGGGCCCAGGAAGGAGGCAAAGGCAGGAGGGCAGGTCCTATGCCCGCGCCCCGCCACCCAGAGGGGAGGCAGCACAGGAGCCTGCGGGGCGGTGAGACATGGTGGCACTCACAGCCCACTCCTGCATGTCCCACCTGCCCTGAGGTGGGTTTACAGCCCTTCTCTGGCACAAAGGAGCTTTCAGGAGGGGTGTAAATGTGACTTCCATTTAAGGCTCGAGCCAAGGGGTTGCCCCTTGCCCAGGGAGTCCTGGCCAGCCTTGCTCGGGGTGCCACACTGGCCATCCTGTGAGCCCACTGACCGCCCTGCGAGCCCCCTGTCCCATGCTCACAGGAGCCCTGCGCCTCCCATGGGTTTGACTGCAACAGGACAAGGCACAGCTACGCTCAGCAGGGATGTTTGGACATGATCAGCAAACTCTCTTTCCAGGGTGACTCTGTGCTTCTGCAGGCCGTGCATTTTGCTCTCCACCCTGGCGAAGGGAAAGCAGGGATAGAGGGATAGTCCCCGTGACCTCTTTCGGAACATCTGCAACCATTTAGAGCCTGTGACTGTGATACCATCACTGGAAGCAACACACGCCAGCTTTCTAGTGCTTTCTAGTGCTCCACGTGAGCTGTGCAAGGAAATGGTCTTTTCCACAATTATGGTTTCTCTATTTGATATTGTGACTCCTTTGGCTGACGCTCATAACAGGGGTTTGTTTCATTAATATTCAGCCTTCCTGTGTGTGGCTCCAAATACCTCCCATCAGTCATGCTGAGGCCAGGGTTAAACAAAAATGCAGGGGTTTAAACCAGACCTTTCCTCTTGGCTAAGACATTGCCAATGTCACATGCAAGATTCAATCCTAATGATTATTCTGATGTTACGATTTTTATTTGCCTCTGATTTCACAATTAAACAAAAAGTAATTGAAGTTAATAAGATAAATTTTTAACATTAACTCCAGTGGAAAATTGAGAGCATGCTCTTTTCTTGATATGCTGTGATTAATTCCCATTGATGCAAGCACTCTTTGTTCAGCATCATAGTTTTGTCTTTTCATCCTATGCCTTGGCAGTAAATTTAATAATCACTGATTTTTTTACTAGAATAGATAAACATGGCAATGCAAGACAAATCAGTTGACGATACTATTCCTCAGACAATTTAATTTTCATCTGAAATGAAGAGTAAATGTTATTATATTGGAGGAAATATGAATGTAAAAATAATTATTAGTAGGCTTAAATACTTTAGACCATACTCTGGCAGTACATTTTCATAAAGTTAATAGGAGACAGGACTACATACCCTCAACCACTGTTGAGTTCTTAAGTTATAAAGTTAAAAGTACAGTGATCAGAACCTCAGCCTATCCTTCCACTCAGACTTGGAGCAGAAATTCTGTTTAAGCAACAGTAATACATAAATTATATTTTTAAGATTTTGCCTATTTAAAGAAACATGTACAAAGGAGAAGATTTTTTTTTTTAACAATTAGGAAAGTGTATTAGAAAAATGAAAAATTACCTTTGTTGTACACTGAAGAAAACACCGGTTATGGCACGGCATTTCCCAAAATTGTGTAGAATAAACTGGTGCCTTTTCCCCACAGCTCTGCACTCCAGGGCTGGCTGTATGCCACAGGCAAAGCCCAGCAACCTGCCCCTGGCTCCCCAGAGGCTGGGGGCACTGGCAGCGCTGCCACACCAGAGGGGCTGCAACTGAGATGTGCCGCCTCAGTACCTCTACAGACACACGTGCCTTTGGCCTTTCAGTGCCCCCACAAGAGAGTTTTAGTTGTGCACAAGTTAAATTTAAAACCAAGAAAAAGTCTTACTCAAAAATAATTTGAGAAAAAGAAAGAGGAATTTTCAGTCAGATCCATCTCCTGGTGGGTAGGAAAGGGCAGTCACACATGGTGGAGCAGGGCAAGGGGCTGCATGACCACATCCAGTCCAGCCCTGTTCAGTGCCATCTCCCTCCTTCCCTGCGTGCTCCAGCTCTGCCATTGCACCTTCTTGTCCTCTCTGATGCCCAAACCATGATGATGATTTGCTGGAATGGTATTAAGCCCATACCCAAGGGGTTCAAGGGTACACAAACTTTCTGCTTTCAGTGTCACAAACAGTAATTGGTCATGATACAGGCAAGATAATGAGAAGTAAAACAAAACAAAGTGGCAGCTCTTCTTTTTGGAAAGTTCCTGCTATAGGCTTTCTCCTTCGGCCAGTGTTTAAATTGCAGGTGTTGGAAACTTACTGTCCCAAATGTAGAATCACAGAATCATTTAGTTTGGAAAAGACCTCTAAGATCATTAAGCCCAACTATTAACTCAGTACTGTCAAGTCCAACACTAAACTATATCCCTAAGTGCCACATCTACAAGTCTTTTGAATACCTTCAGGGATGGTGACTCGGCCACTTCCCTGGGCAGCCTGTTCTAATGCTTGACCACCCTCTCCATGAAGAAAGTTTTCCTAATATCCAAACTAAACCTCTCCTGGTGCAACTTAAGGCCATATAGTCTTGTCCTAAAGCAAGTCCCTAACTTGTGCCTTCACAAACATGTGGCCCAGGTCGGGTGGGAGACCGGACATTGTGGCTTCCTGCACCTCAGGTGGGACAGCAGTTTCACAGTGGCATTTTCCACAAAATGAAAGTCTACAGTTGGTTACAGAACCGCCAATTTCACAGTCTGGTTAGGAGCACCCCACCAGAGGCAAATGGAAGCAGCAGGTGCCAGCACAGGACAGCAGGTGAGGCTGCAACAGGAGCCATGGGAGGCAGTAAGAAGATATGGTGTTAAGTAAAGAGGGGCTGAGCTATCTCACATCTTCCTACATCCTGCCACAGGTCGCTTTTCCTGCCGCAGCCTTCTCCCTCCCGCCCCTGCGTGGTGTCATTTTCCCCAATGTGCGCTCCCCTCCCACTCACCAACATATAATGCACAACATGATTTATGTCACCTCTCCAATCTGGCCCTGCATCTGAGGTGCACACAATAGATGCAGTCTAAGAAAGGTTAGGATTAATGCTTTATTGGCAATTGCAGCAAGCAAGCAGCTCAGATGATAATGCGATTTTTCTCTCATGAAGACCTCATGTAGGAGGTGGGAGCAGGTTACCGGGGCCCTGGCGCCTGCTGTGCACTGCCATATGTCCTCACTGCTGGGCGAAAGGGCAGGTCCAATTAGGTGTCTTTTATTATTAACGTTCTGCTGCTTCATCTGTTGATCATGTATCCACCTCTCTTCCCCTCTGCACCCCAGCCTGTGTAATGCGCTATCTGCAGAGACACTGCTCTACCTGGGAAAGCTCAGGTGGAAATCTAGTAGAGGAGATTAGGCACCTTCCTTTTGCAGACCGGAGCAAGGGGTGGAACAGCCAAGAAGATGAACAGTTCCCTGTAACTAGGATCCTCAAGCTAAAAAGATGAGAAATATGAGATATCTGCCCTGCGGGCAGTAATAATTACAATGTATTATTAACAAAACTCAAGTTTCATCATTTACTTCACTCAGGTTTCAAGAGCTGATCTGGCCTTAATCATCCTCCAAATTACATCCAACCTTTCCTCAGAGCTGAACCATTACCAGCAAGGAAGTCTGCTAGTAACTGTTGCACTGAAGAGAAAGCACAAGTAAAAATGAGCTATAAATACCATAATCAAGCAAGCTCAAAAAATTACAGATATTTTAAGTTGCCCCGACACAGGGCAATCTCGCCACTGACATCTGAACCTGCCAGAAAATCTCTAACTTCAAAGCAGCTGAGAGGAAAGAGCTCATTGTCAGTGCGTGTTGCATATGGCACAGTTGACCTGACCCTGCTTCTGCAAAAGGTTGACTCCACTCCTCTCAAAGGTGTCAGTCAAGTCACAGCTCCTCTCTTGGACCTCAAAACATGAGAAAGGCCACCTACGTGTTTGCTATAATGAAGTAGCCAACTGTCTCAGTCGCAACCCAACTCCTGCAACAAAAAACCCCTTGTTTGATTTTGTTCCTCTACCAAACTCATCATCAGAGGAACGAAGACCTTCAAAAGCTTTTTCTCAACCTCTAAGTGTGAGATGAAAATGCCATTTTAATTGTGGATCAGTGAGGTCTGCTTGAGTAAAATAAACCAAATTGCTCTAGATGCAACTGCATAACAGGGAGCCTAATTGCTCTGCTAGCATGAACAAAGAGCTACCCGTTCATTAGAGCAAGCCAGAGGAGCTGCTGTATGCATCTTCACAAGCTGGGAGTATTTGATTGCAAAACCACTATGGATGTTTGATCCAAAATTCAGCCTTAGATTTCTGATCAGCAAAACTTAAAAGCAAAAAAGCTACCAGTCTGGTATTTTTCTTCACAGCTTTCTTCAGGGTAACAATTCATTTTTCTCCTTGATCTGTTCAAGGATGTCAAATCTAATCTTAAGATAGGATTTGAACTTCTATATTCTACATAAACCTGCTTAGAAAAAAAGTAGAAAGAACAGAACTGATGTGAACCACATTGCAGTTTCACATGACAGCTGGAAGATGCTGGCAGTTATGCTGCTATCCTGCAGTGTGCCTGCACCAGGACCTCTCCAGAAAAAGTAAATGGCAGAGGAAGGCCACAAAAAGGCCAGTAGAGGTCAAAGGCAGCCACATTTCCTACTGACTGCTCAGAGCAGGTTTGGACATCAGGCAGCCAGGCAGATGGCAGAGGAAGCAAACTTCCATCTTGTCCCACAGGGAAACAATCTGATGAATCACACTAAAGGGGAATGTGGCAGCTAGTCCTGCCAAGATGTCCAGGGGCATCCTTCACCAGGGGCAGTTCTACACTTCTTCCGGGAGCCCCACTGCTGTGCTCAGGTTTGTCTGTCCACCCCCTCATTCCCTCATCATAAAGCTCAGATAAACCATGGCCCTGCTTTAAGAGGCATACTATATTTAAGAATATGTATTTCTTTTTCCATCACAACCATCTTTAGACCAAATATTCTCTGAATGGAGAACACAAATGTAATATCAGGCAGATACGTGCCTCAGCAAGTCTATTAAGAACACCTTATTTTTTCCAACTCAAACTCCACACATGAATATGTCCACATATGGGCTCAGACATATCTGCATACAGAGGTCCATTTGCCTGGGTATTTGCTAATGAACACTTGGCAGTCAGATGGACACCACAAGTGCATCCAGTTGTTTTACGTTTTTTAAAGAAAAGGTTATTTACACTTCTAGGAACAAAGTATTGATGAAGTTGCTTATAAAATGCACCACCTATGGACTTAAATACAAATCTTTTTTTCTCTCCCTTTTTATGCAGCCTGAATCAGCTTGTGGGAAAGTTAATAGAAATATTACAGCAGTGAAATGGAAAGTGGTTCAAACCAGTAAAACATAAGCCTTCAATATAGCAGAAAACTCCACATGGGGTGCTCTCAGGAAAATCACTGAAATGCAAAGCTACCGACTGTGCTGAGGGCTCAGGTAGGACAGCTCTCTGCAAGGCCATGACCATGCTCTTCATGCTTTTCACCCAAGATGCTCATCAGAAGTGGAACCCAAAACCTTCTTTTCTGACAGATCATGAATTAAATAATTACAGCTGGTTTCCAGGATTCCTTTTCTGCTGCTAGCAATCTCATACAGAAATAAGAGAAGTACTGATACTGTAAATTATTTCTAGAGGTATATTTTTCATCACAGAGCTGCTGCAGGATACCTCTTGTCCAGCAGCAGTAACAGTGAGTCCAGGAAGCACAGATCACCTGCCAGCATTAAAAGAAGACCACATCTAAAACCACAGGTCCAAGTTGTCAAAATACTCGTTACAGGAATTTCATCTATGCTAACACTATGTTAGAGCAGTTCAGGTTAATAACAGCAACAACAAACAACAAGGAAAAAGTTAAAGCACACTAATATAAAATGGGACAGCATTGCTCACGGATGTTTTTAAGTCCCAGTAGCATTGATCCACCCATGAGCAGGACTAGATTTATAGCAAAGGAAAGAGTAAGTGGATGACTACCCCACAGGAAGTTTCTATTTAAAAAAGTGTCTGCCTTGCTTGAAAATCAAGATCACACCTCTGAAATTCCCACCTGTCGAACACTTTCTGTTTCCTCGTTTTTCTTTTTTTTTCTCTCTCTACAGTGAACTGAGCTGCTCTAAGATTATTTTTCTGTGTTTCTCAGCAGAAGTAGATACAGATGGAACTGTGGACAAGCAACGAAGGCATCAAGCCCACAGGAGACTTAGCCTTTGTCCCCCTTGAGAAATGGATACAATGACAGCTCGAGTGGACTCTGAATCAAAGTTTTAATTAGAGAGAAGGTGAAATCAGTCGAACCTACCTCTTGCTCAAATACTACTCTTTCCTTAGTATCCCTCTGTTCTCCAGAAAAAAATGGTCTTCTCCCTGTTGCTGACCATTTTTGCATGCACAGGATCCAAACCCTTTCCCACTGTGTCCTGACCATCTGCATGTTGTCTACCTCTCTACCAAGAGCCTCCAATAAAAGCTTTCTTTAATAGAGTTGTCCTGACTCACAGGTAGGGGGGGAGGGACGCTGACCTCGCTGCAGCATCAAGAGTCTCTGACGCATTTTAGGAGGCTGTGGTTTCAGGTCTGAAAGAATTCAGTCTTGTTTTCAATTAGGTTTTATAAAATTAACTTCCAAAATATCACCCTATAGCTCCATGTCCATTTGAAACTTGATATTATTTAGTGGTTCAACTTAGCACTATTCAGGGCTTTAGCCCTACACTTGACAAATAAGCAATACTCACCAGCAGAAGAGAGTTTCTCAGAAACGCAGCCACTGAGGCTCCTGACTGGCTCCACCTCTTGTCCACCCACTCCCAGTTTCAGACATTTCACATTCCAAAACTAGAAGTGTCTATGCAACATAAGGTCACATTATTGCACAACATGCTCCACTCCTTCTAAGAGCCACTGCATCCTCAAAAGTACATCAACTCTAACAGCAGAAGAGCTGTTTACAGTGAATTTCTATCTGAGTGGGAGTATTTTCTCCATGAATCTTATAACAAGGACATGACGTGTATGACTCTTCCCTACATTTGGTAAAATTGTTACCAAGATGGCATTTATTCAATACTTCCACATCAGCATGCCTTCCCCTTTAAGCTGCCTTTTGAAAAATTGAGAATTCATTTTTACACTTCCCCAAAGTATTTCTGTGCTGGATAATTTTAGGACACACTAAACAGAACAATTTCTGCCTATCTTAAATTTAGAACTGAGGCCATTTGTAGCCTTTGCAATGCAACCGTGAAATACAACTGATTGTCACAAATGTAGGTTTTGCGAATAATTGTTTTCTTGCCAAATGGTGACAATAATTACTATGATCTTCTCTTCAGTTAGTCTTTAAATTCTAACAGGTGAACAAAAAACTCCAGTTTCAATTATAATTGAGGAATACCTTCCCTTTTAGTACTTTAGTACAGGGAATTAAAAGTGAAGTGGGCTTTATTTTCTTCCCCAAAGCTCAGCACATAGGTGGAAATGGTGGAGTAACATTGTGTTATCTCTGAAACCATCTTCAGCTTTTTTGGCATAATTAAGTCTTTGCTGTTAGCATAGAAAGCCTATTTGGTGTTTCCTTGAATGCCAGTGGCTTTTGTTGGTATGTCCTAAAGGCAACTGTTGACATATTTAAATAGAGGATTAACAACCAGTCCTTACATGCCCCCTCTGTTTTCTTTTCAGATCTGTCACTTTTGTCTTCAGCACCACTGGAGCAGCTGAGCAGCAGGGAAGCAGAAGGGTTTGGGGCCAGGAGGGCTCCCACTGCCATCTGGTACGAATGGTGATGGGTGGCAGTGCTAATGGCTAAGGCAGCTCTCAAAAACCTCTCCTGATTTCACAGTTAAGCAACTTCTCCTTAAGCCATCACTTCTATCCTCCCAGAAGAAAGAAGGCTCAGCATTCAGAAATGTGATTCAGGCTACCCAGTCAAAATCACGATGGTCAAAACAAACCAGTGACAGAGTAAGAGAGAATGGGAAATCGACAGAATCCTATGAGAGGGGCAGAACCAGGGACAGGGGAGGATGCATTACATGTACTGGCACCATGCTCTGCTGTAGGTAAGGGTAGCCCAGGATTTTCACTCTGAGTCATTCATTTGGAAGATATGACTGTGAGTCAACTGCCCTTCGTCCTGTGGAAGAAATACTTAAATGGAGCCAATGGCTTAAAGATACTTAGCTCCTGTTCAGTCTGTGAGCAAGTAAAAGGTTGGACTGTAGTATTTAACCCTAACTCCCATGCCTTTCTGAGCAGCACAGAGAAGGCTGCCCGAAGGAAAGTCAGGCATTGACCATGCTGCTTCCTGTGTGCACCAGGTGAAGAAACCTGCACCTGCCGTCAGACTCATGTAGATAGCGAGCTTCCTCTGGTGCAGTGGCTGTCATGCAGTGCGCTTTCTGGTACAGCCCATTTCCTCCTGAGGGACATTTCCCTAGGGGACAGCAGGGACTAGAACTCTGTGCATGCAACCAGTTACAATCTTCAAGCTGCCAGCTGGTCACCACCCAGTATAGCCAAAGGTTTAATGCTGTGAGTGAAACTGGCTGCATGTCTAGATGAGAACAGGATGAAGAAGTGATGAGAGCACAACAAAGACTCATAAATGTCTGGAGTTACAGTACCATAAAGAAAACCCAGTACCTACTACAAATGTCAGTGACCTATTCAAACTGTTAGTTTAAATAGCAAAAGTGGTATGTGTATTCATTCTCTTTTAACATTCATCCATAAGAGGTCACTATGTGATACGATGAAACATGGTGTCAGCAGCATTCTTCTCCCTTCCCATATGTTCAGCACCAGGTGTCTAGTCACCTACAGTAAGGTCCCAGCCATTATCCATCTGCCCTTCCTAGAGACTGTCAGGGCAGGCAATAAAGTAAGATGTGTGTGGGAGTCCTTCACCTTGTCATGTAACCTTAGCCAATTTTATAATCACTTAAATGTACTTACTTTTTATTCCCCATTAATGTCAAATGGAATCCAAGAGTTTTACAACTCCCATAGACGTTTTAAATGACCGGTAAAAAATACACAAATGTGGGAAACTGAGTTTGAACAGCAAAGATACAAGCTCACAAATGGGCAAGGATTCTCTGGTTTCCCAAGGCTTGGGGCCTCTACTTTAGAACATGTTTCACTTTGACGTTGCATTTTCAGCAGTTAGTAGACTTTTTCACACGAGTGACTACAATACAGTGTGGGACATGAAGACTGTCAAGGTGACCTGCCCACAAGAACTTCTTAAGCATAAAGTTTTTATACTGCCAGATGAGAGGGATAACAGGTAGATGCAACTTGATTGCAACTGAAACCATTTTAACTCAGTTCAGCTAATCAAAGATCTTCATAGAGTGAGGTGACTTAAAGGGAAGTATTTCATTCAGAGATTTCCATGGGAAAACAAAAAAAAAAAAACAAAATAGCAATATAGAGATTTTCCAGTGGAAAACTTGTTCTTGTGGAAATTCCGCTTTCAATTGACAAACTGTTTTTATGGGAAATTCCTAAGCAGCTGTAGGCACAGCCCTCATGCTGAGAAGTTTAAAAGCAGCTCATGTCTGACCCAGCGCCCTCAGATTTCCCACATCAGATAAACTGCAATAGCAGAGTCTTCATCTTTGCCTTACTCCCATGCATACCCTGCAGCACATACACAGTCCCAGCGCAGGCATGGCAGTATATTGACTGCAGTGGCAGTACACATGTGGTTATAGATGGGATGCTTGAAGGATTAATTTTTTAATGTCCCAAATCAAGACTAATTACAAGCTCTTATATAAGCTGTCTCTAATGCTCTGATACTGGTAAAGCTGCCATTGACTTCAGCAACAGGTTTACCTGCACTGGGAATTGCAGGCTTGAGAGAATCTAAAATGAAGCTCTTCACAGTAGCCTGCATCAGAGAGAGAGAACGCGGAGCTGAGTTTTATGTGACTATGTGAGTGGTCACAAATCATGGATATAACTTCATTGTTATTAATTGTTTTACACTGGCTTAAACATGTCAATAAGAACTCTACACTCTACAGCTACCATTACAAAGAGTAAGACAAACATTTTTAGTGAGCTTGCTAAGTGTCTTCTAAACTTGCAGAAGGAGCACTCCTTTAACAGTGATATTAGGAAAGCATAAACCATTCATTAGAATGCATCTTCTATCAACCACTTTAACATGAATCATCACACTGTGTAAACAGGCTGGAAATTATATTTATGGTAGGGCTCAAAGTGTCTGAGAAAGTCAGAGGAAGAAAAAAGCTATTACAGTAGGCTGGCTTGTATAACCCCTCACAGTCCAGAAAGCTACTGAGCACCTAAATCATTCACCTGAAGATTTGCAGAGATTTACAGTATTTCTGTACCAGGCCTGCATTTTCACACCAATGCATTTTTAAGACAAAATAAAATTTAGATCCCTTTGAGTAAAAAAGTTAATTCTACTGATATGGGACTGGTCTTCACAACTTATTCTCAAGACTGATACTGCCTCTCTGCCAGCTACCTTCTGTCCTAGACAGCCTATTCAAGAGCAGAGTGGATCCAGCATCCCCCAAACTGAGCTGAGCTGGAGGAGCTCAAGCACAGCAGAGCTGTGCAAAGAGTGGGAGCCCCAAGGTGCCACTGAGGAGGCTGTCAGCAGTTGGCTGCCTGCCAAGGGCTGCAGGCTATGAGGTGAAGGAGTGGACAAAGGCCACTGCTCAGCTGCTACAGTGACCTTCAGTTTTGCTGATCTACGATGGGAATGCACCCCCTGGCCATGCTCGTGTTTCTAAACCACATGCTTTCTTGGCTATCTGCAACACATACATGATACTGGCTTCTCACACATGCACAGCCTATGTCCGTACTGCACAGGAGGCCAGTGAGTTCCCCTCTAGCACTAACCCCAAAGTGGCTAGTCAGCTACAGTAGGGCTGCTGCTGCTCCGCACCCAGGCAGCACAGCAACCACACGGGCACCCCAAGGCATGCTGCATGGCTATGACAATTGTACCGAGGTTGAATTGCAAGTAACTCGAATTTCAGAGATGGGCTAAAAAATCCTGCATCTTTCCACCTGAAAGAATTAGTCTTTTGGGACATCACAATAATAAAATAAAACTGAAATGAAAACCTTATTGATGCAAGCTTTGTTACTGAAGTGACAAGAAGGGCATTTCTTTTCATAGTCAGACACTTGAAGAATACTCCACATGATAGATAGCATAAGCTGTCTTCTCCAGTATATAACAGAGTTAGTTCTACTATACTGAAGCACATGTGATAAGAGAAGAGGGCCTGGGCCCTTCTCCATATTCTCTGCATACCTGCTACTATCACACAGCTGCTCTCAAGTCTACAGTTTCCTGTGCAGTACAAACTGCATACCACTTCCCCTACGGAAAAAAAAAAAAAGAAAAAGCCTTGCTTGTTCTTAATTGACGATGGAAATACTGTCATATTTTCCACTAGCCAAGCTTGAAACCATTACTGAACAAACCTTCATTAATTTTTCCACAACATTTTGCAGAAATGTCAGGAAACAGCTGCACCAGAAATGATTAACTGTCCTTATCACCAGGGCTTCATTGGCCAACTTCAAATTATATAGGTTTTATTCTTTCAAAAATCTACATTTAGGGATGTTTTTTGTTACTCTTCACTTGTCTATCTCCGTACACTACTTTCTCTTCAGAAGTATCCAATTGCATAGGTTCAGTGGCAGACAGACATTTTACAACCAGTGGAAGAATTTGCACAGTTTGGAGCTGCATACTTCTAGGAAAAGATTGCTTCCTGCAGATTTCTCAGCTGTGTCTTTCTTGGATCAAATTCAATGAAATTCACAACTTGCAATCAGATTGTATTTGCCAGTTAGACTGAATTCATTACACTGACATAAATTCCTCTCACTCCATTTTCTTATTCCTTTATTTTCCTCTCCTCCTCTTTTTGTTGTCCCTTTTCCCTCCCCACACTCTCTTTCTCACCTCTTCTTTGAGCTACACCTTATGTCAAAATTTACCATACAATGCCCTGTACATATTCTGGCAAAAACAAGTGGAACAGTACACATCATGCTAATTCCAAACATGCTAATGCTAAGGTTCTAGAAGGCTTGGTACCAAATGAAAGTGTAGCCATCTGGAGGTAACTGCTAGTGTGGATCTGAGATTCCCAACTGGCTGAAACTTTGCAGTCTCAGAACTTTCTAAAAAAGCGTCAGTGAGCAAAGACTCCACTCACACAGACTGCACAGGGCACTGGATGTTATGTAATTTTTCAAAAATGTAAATTCTTCAAATTTCTGACAGAACATAGCAAGGTCCATAGGATTATTTTTAAAGACCGACAGTATAGTATAGTGTCTTGTTTATATTTTGAAATACTTAATTTATGGTTATTACAGCATAGCATGTCACAATAATTCTGCAGGTATGTTGCTGGCAGATTTAAAATTGCAATTGTTCACTTTATGTCTTCATTGCAGCTGTAAGCCTTGAATCTGTAACCTTAAGATATTTTTAGACAGAGGAAAATACAGATACAAGTATGTATATACATGCATTGGAAGTTAGATAAAATTAATCCCATCAAGTGGGGGTTTCAGTGGTTCAGTGTTCATGGTGTTATGATCCCCTATATCTAACAAAAGGTAGGTTACTTGCAGAAATGATATAGAAGCGAAACATATATAGAGGTTTATCTGGGTATTATAGAGAAAGAATCCTTCCTGCTGCCAGTAATTCAAAATGATTTGCATTCGTTGCTTTTTAAAAGTGTCCTTTCCACAGCAGCAAGCATTGCAGCACACAATCCCCACGCAAATCCGTCCAGGGAAAGGCAGACACTGACGCCCTCACCCTGTGTTGGGTCAGCTCCTGAACGCCTTCAGTGGCTTCAGCAGGTATACAGACAGCTGGCAGAACCTGATCCAGGACGCCTAACACAGACCAGCATTGTTACTTAATTGATGCAATGCTGGCTATGGAAAAACAGCTCTGTTTCTAAATTGTTCCACCAAGATATTTGCTTAGATAGCAGAAATTGCAGTACACTATATTCTGCTTAAAATACGCATGAATATATATGGGTTCTATTTAGAAGATATGAAATCCGGCCAAAAGTATGCAGGTTTTTTAAGGATTCAGTTTCATAATATGCAACGCCAAATTTCTCCTTCACGATATCCTTATCTGTCTCTGCTGTAGTTTGAAAGCAGTAGCTCGCGGTGCCAGAGGGTTTCAAGGACCGTGTCCTTCCAATACGCGGCGTGTCAATGCGCTGCCAGCAGTCACAGCGCCGTCTGCGGCCGTGCGGGACGCATCACCGTGTGCGGGCAGAAACGAAGTTGCGGGATTTCATCGAACAAGCGCTGATTTTTATGACTTTTTGGCGTTGGCTGCGTTGGGGTGTTTTTCGGAGGGGTGGGGGCGCTCTGAAATGAACACTCGGAGGATGAACACCCCCCCGCAGGCGCAGCCCCTCGCCAGCGGGAGGATGCCGCAGCTGCCCCAAGGGACAAGGGCTTTTCCCCTCCACGCCCTGTCCGGGAGGGTGCAGGGCGGAGTGCCCAGTTCAGCCTCCCCTGGACGTTTTCGAGTCTCATTCCCCCTACCGCAGGTGGTCAGGGAACTGGCAAATGCATTTGCTGTCCCGCCACCCAGCTCGGCCGCCTCTGGGACGTGGAAGATGATACGTGTTTTCCCTCGCTCTGGCTAATAGCGGGACTAGCAATAAGTGCTCTCGCTTGCCCCTGGGTTTGCACATCTTGAGCTCAAACGTGCAGGAGGACGCAGCCTCCTTCTGTTCACAGCGTCAGCAAAGAGCAGCAGGATCTAGGGGCAATGTTAAAACAAAAAGAGAGACCTTGAACTTCCCTCACCCTTTGCATAGTCATTTATATTTGGGCAAAGTGGATAACAGCTCCTTTAGCACTAGGGTAGTGGCATTTTATGCTCGCTCGGCATTCACTTTACCCAGGTATAAATAGCAAAAGGTTTCAGGCGGTAGAAAATCAGGACCAGTACCTTCAAAGGATTCTCAGCCAAAATAAAGCAGCTAGTCCTCCTCACCACAGCTTGTGCAATCTTGCTCAGCTTCAGGAATCATTCCCTGAAGGGTGCCTGGGACTGCTAGTTCGGCAGCATTGCACGCTCTGGTCTTCATAGAAAATATGCCTTCCTACCACCCCATATCTAGCAGTGGGATCAGACTGCAAACTTTCACCTGCAAACTAGGCAGTAACAGGGTTCACTTTCTTTATAGGAGCCTTTATTAGCTCACACAGCACATTTACTACCAGTATTAAGTGCTTGCCTTAATATCCTTAGCACACAAGGTAGTGGTACATATCATCATAGTTACAATAACAGCGGTTTGAACTACATTGAGAGCATCTATTCTAAAATTCAACTGTTCCAAACAAAAAGTAAAACATGCCATTACTCGACTGACACAGTATCAGGGAGAGTTCTCAGTATACGAGAGAGTCACAGCAATAAGGGCCCAATGGGCACAAGTCCCATTATGTTACACACTAACAAAACCTGAAAAACTTATGCTAAAACCCCATTTCAGAGGATAGCCGCCATGCTCTTGTGTACCAAACTTTACAGTTTTCCACTTAAATCCTGCCTGGTGAGTCAGGACATGGCTAGGTTTCCATACTGCAGCAGTATTCCATTACTCCTGCTTATAAATTTCACACGCTGTTAAAGCTTTCCAAACTGGCAACAGAGCTCAGGGGTGCATGAGGACAGTTTGTTTTCCTGCTGAACTTTAAACAGAAATTCCACAGGAATTCCAAAGGACCTCTGGCGAGGGTGATGCCTGCTTTTTTGCCAACGTGTTGGTTGGTAACAGCCCTGCTGACAGCCATCAGTTTGGACCCTCTCGCCCACCTCTGATTCCAGGCTGTGGAGAAACATCTCTTTTGGCTCTCTGAGACCGCAGAGAGGAAAGAGAACAACGCAGATACCCATGACTTCCATTGCAGGGACCTTGAGAGGGATCCATAAGAAGAGACATTCTGTATAGCACCACTCTGGACCGCAGAATATTTGGGATCAGTTCTAGGGTTGAGCAAAGGTTAAAGGAATTGCCCATCTCAGTTTAACCCCTTCTTTCCTTCAGTTCATATGTAGAATGAAACAGATTCAATACTACATAATTCTGAGAAGTCGTAGGGGATATCTCAAAATATGTTCTGTGTTTTCTTTGAATACCTTCTCCTGTGGTTATGATATCACATGAGAATCTCCAGTGTCTTCCTTATATACCTAGCCCCTACAGCTGCAGATAAATATTGGATAATAATTTAAAAAAAGGTTAATGAGAGAGATCAAACTTCTTAACTTTTCACTATTTCAAGATAGTCTTATTAAATTCCGAGGGCTAATAATTCTCTGACCATTAGCGATGTGTCTGTATAGAGAAGATGAGAGAAGAGGAGCTTCTTAGTACTTCAGGTCTCCTACAGCAGCAAAAGTGTGTTTTTGAGACAAAGTCAATGTGAAACCTGTCCACCGTGTGACTACCAACTCAAATAAACACGGAGATGTAATCAGTACCTGAAAATGGACCTTTTCTTGACAAGATAAACTGTCTTCTGAACTATCTGATGCCACAGTAAGACTGCTGTTGGGGATCCACTAAATTTAAGCCAGCTTCGGTGTTGTATATAACAGTGTCAGCACTTTCATAACTGCAGTTTCTATGTGTCCAAGTGTTCGAGACCCAGAGGAAAAATTAAACCTTGAACAGTATTGTCAATAGTGACATGAAATGGCAAGATGATCAAGCAGAAATCACCGGCATAAATTTTAGGACAATGCAAATAAAAAACCCCAAATATTTCAAATATAAAAGCTTCACCCACCATTTCTTGTATTTTTACATGCACATTTTTCTATTTGGTTCACAAAGTGTGCTCCCTGAATACTTAATGCAAAAAATGCATAAGAGAGGGAAAGTGGCAAACCAAGTATGTGGACAAAGCAAAAACAGCACTCTCAAATGAACAAACATGTAACCTGCCCCAAAAGACAAATGCTTTTGATTTTAGCAAGAGCTGGCTTCAGTAGTAACAAAAGGACACATAATCAGGGTTTAAATGTGAGTGACTTCCACATGAAGCCTTCTGAGAATGAAAAACTATGCACTCAAACCCATTCCCTTTGTTCATGCAAAAAAAAAACCCCTTCCTTTGCTCTCCTACCTGGCTGCTGCCATCAAAGGTGCAAATGAGTAATGGTTCCAGTCAAGGCAATTTGGTTCACTACTCCAGCGAATATGGCTGTTGACTCTCTCTTTCACCTATTTGGAAAACAAAGATTTTTAAGGACTGTGGTCAATCCAGCCTGCTATTTGATATTATAACCTAAATGACATTATGGCACTGGCTACATGAAAACATGTAAGAACTTCAAAGATTCAGTCACAGTCCTTCTTGCCACCTTCAGACCAATGTGGCACGAGCAATCAGTAGCTCTCCTGTGGTTTCCAGCTTGCTGTGGGCTAAAATACACATCAACTAAAGTATGCCAAAGTGAAAGCAATAGACACACAAGACCAACAGGTGCATACAATTATGTATTTTCAAACATAATGTATACAACAAGCAGGGTAAACACATGAAGCATGAAGTATCTTTGTAGTCTATTCACCTTTAGGCCTTGTAGTTCCAAGCATTCTGCCTGCATTCTGTCTAATTTTGAAAAGATCACAATTTTGAAAAAAATCAGAATTTTAGAGCACATATTTTTTAATAAATGCAAATACTTTTCTATTATTAAACTGGAGCAGTGCTACTGTTTTTCATTCTGCTTCTTTCCCATTTAGCACTGTGCTTTAAATGTGAGATCACGTCTAGAAATTCCCTTTTCCATATGATGCTATCTGTTTTAGAAAGTAAGTTATTAGTGTACACTGTGAAAATCAGTCATAAACCTTACATCTCTGGGAAAGACCACAAAAAAAAGTACTTTCTGTATACAAAAGACCTGCGGTAGGCATGTATGCAGGAGTGTATGTCTGTGTGTCCGAGGCACAGAGCACCAGGAGATATGTTAGAGGCATTAGACAGCTACAGGCTGCCCTACTTACACCTGCAGGGAGTGGGTTATGGAATACATGGAGGCTACCCCTGATTAGGGTATACAGAGATTGCACCAGGAACTGGAGACTCATGTCTAACTGGTACACAGTAGAGCTGACTGAAATGCCCTCCTCATTAATACTGAGGCAACAAACCTTCAGTGATCTTCTAGTGACAACATACTCCAGCAGGCCTGGCTGTTCTAATTTTGTGAAGACCTGTGTGAACACACAGAAAACCACAGTGAGTGATTTGCCCAGGGCACTTTCTTTCAGGCTTCCCCATGGCCTTGAATGCCCACATGTGAGATGCCAGGTTAATGTGACAGGGATAGGTGACGAGTGTGGGCATCCCAGACTGGATGTGCTCCTGGACAAAGCAGGATCCCAAGGGAGCACAGAGTCCCAGCAAGAAGTGTTATCCCTTCTCCTGCTTTTTTGCCCTGGCCGTGTCACTGAGACCTGGCTGGCCACTGTCTCAGGTGATCAGGTCACTGCAGCAGGAGAATGTACGTGCCCCTCAAGGGCTTACAAGTCATCGCAGAGGAGTATGTCAGAGGACTTGGACAGGAAAATCTCAAATGTAGCACACTGAACTTGCAGATTTGTGCCCGTGGCCTGACCATACAAGCACTGATGCCAACCACAAACTTCCCTCTGCTTCCAGCAAGTGTGACTGCTGCCCACACTGCCCCATACACAGGGCAAAACCTGTCCTCCATGTGCTGAGTGATATATGGCACTGCCACTGCTAGCAGAGCACACATGTGAGCTGGTGAAAACAGAGTGCCAAGAGCTGAAGGATAAAGCAGGCCTGGAACTGGTTAGCAATAAAAGGGATATGCTGATGCTTTTTTCCCCTGTAATGTTTGCTATCAGCAAGAAAAACAAATATCAGTGATAATGAGTTACTGACCAGCAATGTCAACAGCGGTCTATACAGGCATCTGAGTATATAAAATAACATACTTTGGTCGCAGGCCCTGATGCTTTATCACACCAATCTACAGCTTTCTAGGAAATGATCTGCATGTGAAGCCAAGAACTGCTTTTGAACCTTTGAACAAACAGGCCCAATACAGTTTTAATCTGTGGGTAAAACCTTGGCACGGCTCTACTCAAGGGCAAAACTCTGTATTTACCAGGGCCAGTATTTCAGTTGCTACTTTTACAACTGACCTGAAAAACGTTCCAGCCAAAAATACAAAGCAGAAAAAAAAAGTCATGAGTCTTTATTCTCCCATTCTTCAGTAGGAGCTAGGGCTGCTCTGGATTGTAGCAACCTCGTCCTGGTGTGTCATGGATACCTCCCAGCCCTAAATCAGATCACCCTGTGCTTCCATAGGCCTAACTGGTTTTAGTGATGCTGGCTACGCTTGCGCACAATTATTTTAATTAATCACACTACTGCTGCTCCAGCTTTATAAAGAGTGTTTAAATTGAAGTCCATGAGGAACACTATATTCCATTTTCCCTAATTTCTTTTTTATCTCCTAACTGATGGAAGCAAATGTCTTCCCTTTTGCTGTAGTAACCTCACTGTCTTCAACAGTGTTCCTCAAAGGGTACCCTAACATCAGATCCAAGTGGCTGGATCAGTTTCTGCATCTTTAAGAAGCTTAATCATTACTTAAAACTAAGCAAAATATTATCCAAAGCAAGATCTGGTTAAGGACAGTAAGATTTTGCCCTGGCAGTACCAGTGCATCTCCTTACTAACCTACCATCTCACAGCAGCACTGGTTCTAACAAACAGGGCATGGTCTGAGGGAACAGCCAACTTGCGGGATCTCTAACAACACCAAAAAATGTGTGTGTCATCAAACAGGATTCCAAATTAAAGCTCCCAGAGGCACTGTTCTGATAGCAAAACTGGGTACTTTTGATTTGCTTTTACCACCGCATCAGCAAAAATTTGAGCAACACTTTGTTCTTTGCAATAGAAGTAAACGAGCATGCCTTCAATGCCTGCCCACCCAAGACAGACAGCAACGAAACCACCACTGCTGAGCATTTACCAGTACTTCAAGTATTGCTAGGTCTCTTCTCCCGACTAATAAGTGACAGGACAAGAGGAAATTACCTCAAGTTGCGTCAGAGGAGGTTTAGATTGGATATTAGGAAAAATTTCTTTATGGAAAGGGTTGTCAAGCACTGGAACAGGCTGCCCAGGGAAATGGTTGAGTCACCATCCCTGGAGGTATTTAAAAGTCATGTAGATGTGGCACTTGGGGACATGGCTTAGTCGTGGACTTGGCAGTGCTGGGTTAACTGTTGGACTTCCAACCTAAATGATTCTGTGATTCTATCTGTTCATATCTGGTCATGACTTTCCTAATCTGCTGCAGTTGTTTGCCAGCCTCTGGGACTATGAATAAACAAGCTCATCAGAAAGGAAATGAGAGTATGAAAATCACAGCATGTCTTACTGCTTGGAAGAGTTTTTGAACTTTGTATCTCAGACACTCAGGGAATAGCCTTTTACACAGGACCTGGAAAGACAGGCAGAAGCGCTCTGATAATGACTCTTACACCATCTGCTTTTGAAAGACTGCTAGCAGCCTTGGCAACCTCTTATTAATTATTTTCTAGTTGTAAAACTACACCATCAGTGGTGAAACAAAAATGTAACAGCAGACATTGGCATTACCTGACCATAAAGATTAATTCATTTCATGGATCAACAAGAAGGACATTGTTTTATATTACTTCTTATATATCTGCTCCACTGACCCTGTATGGTCAGTTGAGGGTAGGGGGGTGACAGGGAGAGAGCCCTAATGCACCAAGGTAAAAAATTCCAAACCATCTCTCCTGAGTTCAGATCTCCCTTTATAGATGTTTTCTTACTTAATGCAGTGAATTGACCACGAAAGCTTCTGCATGGTAATATGTAGAGATTGTGAAGCCGGTCTGTGTGGATTTTCTAATGCTCTTTTTGCTCCCTTTCTCCTTTTCAAATACTGAAAGTTTGGAGAACTCTGTGAATTACGGTCTGTAATAGGAGAAATAAGAAGTCTAAAATTGGCTTGATTGCAGCTATGATGCATTAAGCTCCAGGCATGAATCTCAATCTCAGTACTTTTTCTCCAAATGAGCAATATTTTACAGTTATTGCTCTCTAAACAAAACACAATTTATTATACACACAATTTGATAGCTACAGCAGTTAAGACTAGAAGCAAAAGTCTTCCTACATGAGGAAGGTAAAAGCAATGTCATACTTTAAATTGACTTCATATGATCAATGGCAGAAGACAATCATCTGTGAAATGATGTTCATGTCCTGATCAAATGCAATCATACCATATGCAATTGAATTTGGAAAAAGTGGAAGAAAATTATTCCCATTACTTTACTGGTGTTCTTAATGTGTTCACACAAATCATCTTTGAATAGATGAGTTAAAATACTTACAGCCACTCTACCTTTGCCCTCTTAATTCCAGGTCATTCTAGCAGCTCTCGATACCGCAGAAATATGTTTTCCTACCAACAGTTCGGTGAAATTAATGGATCAACTATTGAACTATCTCCCAAGTTAAAGGGATATAATTTATTTTTTTAATCAAATGTCTCTATGCTGTAAACATTTTTGTCTTCATTACTAAAACAGCAAAACATTTGAAGCCTGCTTTATTTTTCAGTATTTATCCTTTTTTGTTTACCACATTTTTCTCAATAGGAGTGTGATAGCCCATTTGGTTTATTGACAGCTTTTCTTCATTTTGGTCTCCTGCATGCTAGCACCATGCTGCAAACATCTAGATGCAACGACCATGAAGAAATCATCATAAAATTTCAATTTGTTCAAACTTGTACCTGCATAAATTTATGTGCATACATACATATGTGTATATATACATAAATATGTTTATCCACATGCACTTATTTATACATATTATATAAATAAAAATAGCCATATTTACTAATACATGTGTGTTAGTGAAGCTGGTTTTATTGTCTCTCAGGATCTGCAATCCAGACAAAATTTAACTAAGAGGAACATCACTTACAAACTTTATTTACTTTACACATAAGTGATTCATTTAATTAAAATCAAGCACATAAATTCTTCTTGGGAGCCTCCCTATGTTATCACCTCTATCCTCAGAGCTTACTCTGCACAGGAGCTTATTTTGCTGCCACCACTGGAACTATGATTTTGGGTTACTTTTTTTCACTTCAGCCAGGAGCTAAATTAGCAAGGGCACATCCCCCTAAGTACAGGTCCATAATCTCACTGCAAATAACAGTTTAGACACTGCCAGCTGAGACCAGTGCCCTCACTAACCAGGCTTGATGCTTTCAGACAATGGTCAAGCTGACAATTGACACAGTGTCCTCATACACACATTGCTCAACCCATTTGCCTAGCCTGCTGTTGCCAAGAGGGCTGTTTGTGCAGGCAGCTGGCAGCAAGATGGGAGTACATCTGGCGATCCTCCGAGAGTGGGCAGAGGAAGCAAAAACATGAGATCTCAGCCAAGCCTGAGATAGTATTCTAGGTAAAGCTCATGCTCTATGCGATCCAAACAGACTTCAGCAAAATCATCATGAGGAACCTCCCACACTCAGTGCCTTGGCTTTCCTTTCCTCTTTGAATGACTACCCTGCTATGACACCCATGCATTGGGAAAACCAGTGCAGCCAGGTGCACAATAAAAAAACTGAAGCAGGGCCAATTGTGACCACTATGCAAGCAGGCTGCAATGTGGCAGGTATCCCACTAGACCACGGCAATCACTTGAGCTGCCATCTTCATGGGAAGAAAGTTGCAAGTTCAACCCCATGGCACAGTGATGGCACTAGTGCTGAACAGTCTCAGCAGTAGTTGAAAATTAACTTCGGTCTGAGAAGTGGCAACTAGTCAGTCGTGCAGGACACCAGGAGGTAAGTGTGATGCCTGGGAGCCACAGAAGTTTGTCAGCAGTGAAAATAATCTAAGGACTTGGGGTCTGTTTACAGTTTTGGTTGTTGTTATCTGCAAAATCAAGGCTACCTATAAAATAATACCAGACTCACTGAGCTCTTGGTTTTAAGTCAGGTATAGTCTTCACTCAAGGCATTCTGGAGTTACACAAGATAAGCTGAGATCAGTCTCAAACAGTATACTCCTGCTTGCAATGACAGCTTGTACAGCACAGGATTGTACAACTATTGTTGGTCAGCAGTCCCAATGAAACACCATCAGTCACAGCTGATCACTTATGTTGAAAATCTGAATGGACCACCAAAGCACCCTGTGAACACATTTGTTAGCACTTCTGCTGGAGCCACGTGACTTCTTTTCAAGGAGATGAGTGCTATACCCCACCATCCCTTGTTATTGCCACATCTATAGAGGGATTGTTTAAAATGTCCTCCTAGTACATCCACACTGGTCCTGAGGGTCTTAAGAATGACAAAAGAAAGGCAGCAATGGAGTCTTTGGTCCTCTTCAGTGAGGAAAGATCCCTCTGCACTGATGTCACTCTGCTCTTGGTGTGTGCTCAGTAAGTCAGTAATTTGTCATGAGCGTGGGCCCTATCCATACATGGCAGGCTGGAGGAGGAATGACCTCAAACTCCGCTTCTAATCCAGGGGGCGTTGCCAAAGCACAGTGTTTGAGTTTGATGCATGAAGTGCAGAGATATTTTCAGCTCCTGAATCACACTTTTGGCTCCACAGCTAACTTGAACTTCTCCTTAGTTTTGTTTGCAGTTTTTCACCTTCTGCAATCACCACTGACACTCAAAAAAAGAAAACGAACTGCTGTGATAAAGAAAAAAAACCTACATGATCATAAATGATGATTTTAAACAATCTTTATTATTTTGTTTCAATAACCTCTATTTTATTCTCTTGCACGTGTGGAAGAGTGGAGTTAAAAAAATTACTAGCAGATTACAGTGCATCACCAGTGTTTGGTTTCTTTATTTTGCGTTCTAAATATATGCTATTAAATGCTGCCAGTGAATGCTTTCTAATGATTTTGGTGTCCAACACAAGAATGAAACAGTCTGAAAAATGAGGGAGTACAACAGCAGTTACCTTGGACAAAGCTACAGGAGAGCTGTTAGCTATATATTCCCATAGATGAAGCAAAAATTTTGCTATACTTGCCCCATGAAACCATACGGACTTGACCACAATTCACAATCATAATTTGAAACTAGCAGTAATGAAAAAGCAAAACCTCATTTTACAATACAAAGTGCATAAATCTTAATTGTAATTATCCTGCCCATTACAACTGCATCACCTCTCTGTTACTACGACCTGAGCTTACTCTCACTCAATTTGAAGGGAAAGCTCCAGCAGACAAAATATGCGACCTTAATCACAGCTAAACAAGTCATTTAAGCATATGCTTAATTCCAACTCTAATTAGTAAAGTCAATTCAGCAAAGCAAAGCATGTGCTCAAGTCAAAATTGAATAGGTAGCATGCATCTTCCTGAATATCGTTTTTTCACAGACTGAGGATGTTGCATAAAACTTCCCTTGACTTCCTTTAGAGCTCATCAGGCTGGAAGAAGGTAGAATTCAGCTGTTAATCAAACTGTCATTCATGCATGCAAAGTACTAGTATTTTTAACTCGTCCATAGATTCGTTAAGTAAAAGTAAATTTAAAAAAAGCCATGGGACATATCCCTGGTGTGGACAGACAGATACACACACAGCAAGGGCCAGAGGCAGATAGAGATAACACAAAAAAGATAAGGTGAGAAGCTATCATAGGAAATTCCGTACATCCAGAATTGCTGATGAGCCTCGCTGAGCCTTTTCACAGAGTGAATTGGGAGCTTTTCTTATCCACTGAAAAAACAGTGGAAAATAATGGGCATTTCAACTCCTCCATTTACATTTCCCTCACACGGGAATGAGGAAAGAGTGGGCATAATGAATACAGTACTTTGATAAGGAATGTGGCTCTTCCCTGGATGGACTAAAGTTACTGGGCAGCTCCTAACATAATCTGAAGCCTTTTCTTTTCCTTTAAATTTCCTTTAGTCTTATCAAGCAACATTAATCTAACAGAGACAACTTCCAGGCAAGCATGGATCATTCCTCGACCACAGACAAGTGGGCAAGAAAAAGGCTGTTGGAAAGAGCAGGGCTGGAACTAGTCACAGGGCAGCATGCTGTACCACTCACTGCCCTTCTCCCCAAATGAAGGAGCCTTATGTACCTTTACATTTTGTCTCAGAGATCAGGAATCAATTACAAACACTGTGGGGCTGCCCTCAGTTATGCTCTGCTGCCCAGGGCTGCTTTCTCTCAAGCAGGTCCCCTCAGACAAGGCTGTGGGGGATGTGGGGAAGGGAGTGCTGAGGGCCGGGGTCTACATGTTCTTCATCTCCTCCAGCTGCTGTCAACCCACTGATTTCTTCTCTGTTTGAGACTGCAATCTGTCCCTGCCCCAAATGCGCTGCCAGCTGTAGAGTATAAATGTTTGCAGAAATTAAACAACTCCAGCAAAATACACATTATGCAAACATCTCATCTCTTCCCAGATGACACAACATGGGGCACCAAGCACAAACAAAAATGGACCAAACAAAGCACAGAGGAATTGTGGGAAAAAACTCATTTAGAGAAGAGCTGCTCTGCTCTCCTTACAGCCATTAGAACAGTGATAATGCTGAACCGGCTGGCCAGCCATGAAAATTGGATAAACTGAGACACAGAAGAGACAATTGAAAGCAAGAAGACAGACAGCAAAAATACGTGAGAGAACAGATGGAAAGCAGAAATGTAATGTCTAAACTGCAGCTCTAATTCTGATGGTAACAGTCACATTCAAGGGTAGTTTGGTTTGCTTTCCAATTTTGGAGAGGATGAGCTTTCTTTTTAAAAAACCCCAGCTTGTTAGACAAACTGCTGTGGGTTATCCCCAGATAGTTTGTGGGACAGGAAAATTATTTCTCTCCATACACAGGAGTGCAAAAACACTTCTAAGAAAGTGCCCTAGTTGTCCTAGTACTGTTGGGAGGAGAGAGGAGGGTCACATCATTAAAATCTATATACACAAGTGCAAGAGTTGTGTTTTAGTTGCTGCTGGCCAGGGTCAATCCCTGGCGTTGTTGGGAGCTCTCCCGTGGCAGCACGAGTTCCTTAGCCTCTCTCCTTTTCTAGCTTCATTGTTACAATTAGGCAGGAAAAGGGTAGTTATTGTTGTAGAAGTGTTTTTATAGATTAATTTGGCAGCTTTTCTAGCAGGATTTTAGTACAGTTTTGATAACATGCAAGTATGGGAAAGAAGGATTTCCACATTGGCCAAAGAAACAGTTGTGGCAAGACTACCTATTTTTAACACAGTTTATTCCTAGCACTATTTCAGACACAGTATTTTCTCTCCCATCTGTTGACACAGTTGTTTTGTTTCTCTAAAGACATAGTTGTCTGTCTCTTGGAGAAAAAAAACAACACCAACACCATGAATAATTGCAGAGAAAAACATGAGACCAAAACCCAATCAAACAGTGATATGGTCAAAAGGTAATGCTGGCAAAGCGTTATGACTGAAATATAGAGCAATTTTCAGATGCCTCTTAAAATTTACATCAAGTTTTGCCCCCTGTGATATTTTAAGTGTGACTGTGAATTTTTAAAATTCAGATCTGGTATATTCAACAACTAACTAAAATGGTTTATTGATCTATGGAGCCTGACTGCAAACTTGCCATCAGAGCAACGTACCAGTCTGTTTGGGAGAAATGCAGACACAGAGCAAGATGCAAACGCTTTCTTTAATAAAGGAAGGAAACTCTAATGAGAACACCAAGGGGGAAAAAGTAAACCCCAAAGACTGAAAAAAATTAAACTGGTATAACAGGACAAACATTAAGCAATCCTTCTGACACTCAGGTTGCCAGTGTGTTTTCTCTGATTTTTGATGATAATTCTTTTTCCTCGTTAGACCACTGGAGTTCATGGTTATGATCTCCCAAGCAATCTGAAAACCTTATCTCCTCTCAAAAGCATTTCAGGCAGCTTGAAAGTTTGTAGGTGGAAGCAATTAAAACTGAAGCATGGCTAAAGTAGGAACTCGGCAGATCACAAAAGCACCTCTGTTCTTGTAGGACAGCCTATTTGCTGGGAAAGTTGCAATATGAAAACCTGATATACTACAGGTCAAGACTCCAATATAGAGCAGACTCATCTGTATTGTGGTTTAATTTCTTTTTATGCCGAGAGGTGCGTAGGGTCCTGAAGAGGTGACAGAAAGATAAATCATCCATGACAAACTGGAACAGGAGACAAGGCTGTATCCAGAATGGGATAGCTCTGCTAGTGCAGCTGTCCTAGCAAACTGTACTGACAGTGTTCCCAGCACGGCCTTCCTTCGTACCAGCAAAATCATGTTATTTGCTGGCACAGCTTTTTCCTGAGGTCCCTCTTCCCTCATCCAATAAGCTAGAAGTGTTTCAGTAAAAGTAAACGTTTGTCCTAAGTGTATCCACAGAGAGAGCTTTTGTGTGTGTCAGTCAGGGATCAAGTCAAGGATCATGCCTCTTTACACCTTTGGCCGAGACAATTGTGAGAGCAAATATCTGTAAAATAAGCATGTTCTTCCATTGACTGGAGTGAGAAGTCCTTTGTAAAGACTTCAACATTGGCTTCTGCCCCTGTTGGGAATATTACATTCTCATGCACTTTTGGAGGAATGCAGAGATAAAATGTCTCACCACGTGCACCCTGATCAGAAAGGTTATGGTATTTCCACAAGCAAAAGAAGGACCCAGCATGCCTATGACTGATCCCAGCTCTTGCTCCATCCCTCTTTTGTAGAAGGCTCATCCACCTGGCCATGCCCGTGTCAGTCAGGCTCAGCCCAGGCTGAGCACCCTTCCCAGAAGCACGGGAAGGGGGAAGCAGAAAGCAGACAGTGGGCATGCTGCTGCTGCCTGCTGCAAGCACAGCCTTCTCCCAGGATGTAGAAGGAAGGACCATGATGTACGTGGGGGGATATTATGCCAAACCAAGTGCCTGGGACTATGTGGGCAGTTTAAGAAAACAACCAAATTCACCAAGATGATGAAAACCACAGCTGATTTAAGATGTATTTTAAAAATAATTTTAAAGCTTTAAAAAGCTTTCCAAAGCTGTGTGAAAAGATATTTTCCAGGTGTGCTATATGACCTACTGGTCACAATTACCCAAGTGATTTAAGACTGTGCCCATGATTTTTATAAGAGAATGAGCAGTGATTTTAACATGTCCTTGAGGAAATTAAGATCAGCAAAGGATCTGGCAGCATATTCATACACAGTTTTCAGCCTGTTAAAAGGGCTTACCTGCTTACCTGCCTTTGGTTTGGCAATGTCTACTGCTGTGGTCATTGGTCACCCAGTATTATCTAATTTTTTTACATGACATACAGTACCTATTTCTGGAAGGCTGGACCTAATCCAGGCTACTATGGTTTCCACAGACAGGAAGCTTGAAGGTTTGGGATTAAAACAGCAGGAGGTTGAAAAGAAAATTGAGGGCCTGGAAATAGGACCTGATAGCCCTGACGTAATCATCACTGAGAACACTGCAGCTCTGAAAAATGTAATCAACAGCCTGGAGAATAATCTCAGATAAAAGGCTAGGTTTTGGAGGCCAGTGGAAAGCTTTTGCAAGGACAGTTACGAGACAGGTTTCAAACATTTCTCCTCAGCATCACATAGGGCAACCCACAATTCAAGAGTCTATAGCTATCCAAGCTACCCCAGCATGCCTCATTTAAAGGAAAACTGTTGTTGGCTGAGAGCTATGACAGCTCTTCTTCCTCTAGCTATGGAAGCTGAAAGTGCTTCTGTCCCACTTGCTGCACACCAGCTGAAGGCTCACATTTCCTACCTCATTCAGTGTGAGCCCTCCACTGACCTTCAACCAAAGCCAACCCAGATGGCTTTGCCTGAAGTAAGAAACAGAGCACTTCCACAGCTCTTTCGACAAGTAGTGTGGTAGGGCAGTAATTTCCAACTATCCATGAGTGGAGGGTCATCTTTACCCTTTGCATCCCCTTGGAGAGGCAACTCCTGTTCACTGTCTCAGATCTGAAGCATAGATGAAGAGTTATAGAAAAGGCAAGATGGAAAGTTTAATTTGCTGTTTCACTACAGTACTAGATGAAGAAATAAGGTTACCAGCAATGCTGCTGAAGTTAAAGCCCTACGTAACAATTATCCATGATGGGGTACATGACAGAAGACTCATTACTTCAGAGCAGACACACAGGTTTTATCCTGAATTTTCAGAATTCATGAGTATTGTTGTAGACAAAGTACCACCCTGAATATCATTTTGTGATAGCCACGACAAGAAAGTCAGAATAAAGACTCCAAACAGTGTACTAAGCCAATCCCCGCTCTCAACTACCTACATTTACTATCTCAAAAAAACTCATTAAAAAGCAATGTATTTTAAAGAAGAAAATTACTGACCTTTGAAACACACATGACAATGCAGGTGAACAGAGCCTCCACTAAATTTGTTGATGCCTGTGTCCAAAAGCCAGGTACCAGCTCAGACAGATACCATACCACTAAATGGCAGAAAGAGACTGGCTGACTTAAAGAGACTGGCAGGGATTAGCTAAACCTGGTTTCTGAGGTCGTTTCATATTAACGTAGGGTATCTTCAAGGGCTGGTTGCCTCAGGAACCAGACAAATGGAAAAACTGTTTTTTCAGTCACCTTTGCTTTCTCTGCTGTGTTCAGCTGGGCTTTGGTGCAACTGCAAGAAAAAGACTAAGGACTACAATGTGGCAATTTCACCAAGACTTGCCCCCTTAAACCATCAAGGTTTGATTCTATGTTAGGGATTCTGCTCAAAAATTAGTAAAAACAGAAAAACAGTTAGAGGCCACACTGACTGTAGAAGCTCCAACCAAGAAAAATCTGCCCTAGGAATGGAGCCAAGAAAAGTGCACGGGACTTAAAAATGCTTTCAGATAACAGACTCAACACATTAGACCCCAAAAATGTTTCTACCAGGAAAACATAATGCCACTACTAAGTAACGTAAGAAATCAAGTTAAAGGCTTTTCATGAAGAATAAAAGACACAACAAACCACACTGATCACTCAGAAACTCAGATACAAAGAATGATTAAGAAAGGTGATAAGGTAGAAAAAAAAAGAACAAAAGAGATTCCTACTGAATTCTACATCTCCAAAGAGTTATTCAAATTCCTACTTGAGTGTTTCCAGAGATTAATACCACCAATTCTGATTCAGGAAGTTATAACAGATATATTAAAATTCAGTCAATTATATCCCAAACTGTTATCGCACTGTTCTATAACATTTGTGACCAGCAGAAACCACTTACATGATAAAAGAGCAAGAACTCAAAGAAAAGAAGGTATTTTTTTTCTGTCAGGACTACTTCATGGCAGACAAGCAGAAGCAGAAGACCTCTGGAAGAGGCTCCAGGTAGACTTATTATACCTGATGAACCTCGCATGCCGTTAGGACAGATAAAGCTCTTCTCACTGCTTCTCTAGGGATTGCTTACTAGTACACCAGACCTACAGTAGTTTCAAATGTGATTTAAAGAGGATAAGCAAAGGGAGTCAGAATTAACTTTGCTAGGGCTACTCCATTTCTTTTATTCTGACAAGTCAAATAAATCCTTAACTTGAACTGCAGATGTGGGTTTTGGCACCTATGTTCCAATGTCCTTCATACCATTTAATTATGACTAGTCCTGACAATGAGCAATGAAATCCCCAGTGGGTTTGCAGATCATCACACAAACATGATTAGAAAACTTGATCCAAATATAATAAAAGTCAATGGAACCTGGACTGAGCCCAAAGAGAAATGATTTTCCTTGCTGTGGATGATTAACTATACATTATGTTGCTTCTGTTGATAAAAGTGAATCTTTGCCCATGCATCAATTTCAATTACTTAACGATAGAGCCTACTTTTGAACAATACAGTGTCATTAAATAAAACATAACCTGGAATAGAGAAAACATGTCTTCTGTGCCCTGGGATCAATTAAAAATTCCACTTACTACACTCACTATTGAGTAAAACCACAACAGTATTACCTAAAGGTATGCACATACATATGTACCTACACATGCATTGGCTTACTGATCTGTAGGTCCTCTAAACCCTTTCCTGGGAACCATGGACATGTGACAGACGTATAGGAAGTGAGAATAGTTCACGTGGTCATAGGGACACAGATTGTATCTCTCCTTTTCTATAATATTATGCTCTAAAATTTTTCACATTTCCTAACTTTAAAACATGGAGATATTTCTGTCAAAATTTTTTTTCCAAGGAATAAACCAAAATCTTTTAAGAATAGGCTTAATATTTATAAGATGTTTTGATTTTAACAATTTCAAGAGATATTCATAAACACAAACATGCTTTTGAATGTATGCAGTAATCATTTGGTATTTTACATCTGCTATAACATGCAAAGCAATATTGGTAGTATTTCTAGCTTACATGCTGTTCTTAGCACGGAGGGCTTTTTTATCAATAGGGCTGTAATAATTCACATACTAACTGGAAGAACAAGCCAATCTGACAAGAGCAGTACCCAAAGAGAACAAAAGTCACAGAAACATTTGGGTTGGAATCTACCTCTAAATGGGTCATCCTAGGTCATCTATAATAGTCACTTATCTAGTCTAGCCATGACCGACTCCACACCCTCCCATGGCACTTTGCTCCACTGACCTAAATGTTGCATAGTAGTAACCCCTTTCCAATATCAAATGGTCTAGCAAAGTATTCCCTGCTGCAGCATAACCACAGTATTTCCCCTGCTTTTCTCTTCAGTAACATATGAAAATACCTTGCCCTGTTCATTCCAACCCTTTTGCATATATATGTGCATCTAAAGCTCTCACTTAGGCTCTCTCCAGACTCAGTGTACCTAGGTTTCTTCTCTCAAACACTCTTTTCATCTTGACTTTGGGGTTTTCCATCTTCCTGAAGAGGCCTGTGAATTGAGGTTATCTTTTGGCTTTTTGATTTTGTAGACTGAAGAGGACTTGAAATGTTTGCACCAAGTCTAATTAGGAGTTTAATTTATGAGGCTTGAAACTACAAATATGTAGTTGTATGTCTCCCTGCAGTAGAGTGGCATTTTTTCTCTCACATTTAATATTGTTCTCCCAAGAAACACCTCAAGAAAATCCCACATACAAGATCAATATTCACATTAATGACATACCTGGAATTTAACAGTACTGTTCATCAAGATGTGCTCTGTAATTCCAGAGAACTCCACCCAAACATGAACAAAGAGTGTTACTTCCTGTATAAATGTATTGCACCTCCATTAGGCATTGCTCAGAGTGATGCCACATCAGCACCAAGATTACTTGAGCATTTACACAGACCATCTGGAGGCTGTTGAGGCCACATTAAGTTTAAGTAGCACGAACTTAAAAGCTACTTCTGATATGCCTGGTTTGCAGTCATGGCCCAAATACTTTGATTTTTAAGTAACACCCTTTACCTGATAAATGTGACACACCTGTGCTCCCAACACAGAGGAGGTTGAGGAGCACAGGAGAAGCTGGTGGCCTCGTGCTTACAGGCTGAGCACCCTGGAGTCACACACTGAGTGTACAAGGCATGTGCCACCAAACACCCACCTGTCCTAACCCTGCCATTGCCTAACACAGGCCCCTCTGAGTGACGTCTGAGCAAACCATAAAGACAGACTGGGGTGATCAAATTCTCCATCTGTGACAGAACATCCATGCCAGTTTCAATACCTAAGAATGGGGAAATATTTCCACAGCTGTGGATTTAAAATACAGTATTCATCTGGTGTACCATCATCATATAATGATATCTGTGACTTAGAAACAATTATTTGCCTGTAATATAAAACAAGTCCATTTTCCCAATGAAAATACATGCCTAAAGAAAGTGGTAAAGATGGGGCTCTCACATGTGAAGAGAAGACTTATTCTCCTCTGTTTTGACAAAAAGATTGGGAGAGCATATCTGAATGGCTCACTCCACTGTTACTTCAAATAGCTGCAATATAATACTCATCCAACTAGTTTTCAGAATCAACACAAGGAAGGTTTGGGTTTCCTAGTTTTTCACTGCTTCAGCAAAGAGAGAACACTGCTGCTGGGATTGCCTTTGCTCAATGTCAGTATGAGAAGCTGAAAACACAGATTACAATAGCATGGCACAAGCAATTTCTATATTAAAGAGAGAGCGGTAAAGTCTGATACTGTTTTCCAACATGCAGCTCAGAAGACAGGCTTATTGACCATAAAATGAATTATGTAACCCAACTTGGATGATGTCATCTAAGACCTTGGTTACGCCACTACCTTTTACATATATATATAAATTTTTCCCCAGATAACTGTCAAGTTATATTTGTTACATAATGCTGCTGCAGTGCTAACCTGAAGCATAATGACTGTGCTCATTACAGGGTTATTATGAGTTCTGGGATGAAGAGCTGTCAATAATTTCATTTTCTCCATATAAGGTGAAACATCATCTTTGTTGCAAAGGGAATCCCAGTTATATCTGTTTGAAACATTAATTACAGTAATAAACAGATTAAAAGCAGTAACCACAGGTCTCCCTCTAGCAAAGCATGCAAGGCTGTATCTCAGGGGGTGAGCAAGACAGGGAAAAGGCATGCTGCAATCTCAGCTGCTGGATGAGGCCTTAGTGTACAATCCTCTTCATTCTTGTACTAAAGAAGATGATATGCAATACTGGATTGCTCATGGCCAAATATATTCAACATTTTTTGTATAAAACATATCATATCTATACACCATAAATTTTCTGGATTGTTCAGGCTAGCTTTTCTCTTTTTTTGTCATTTTTGCTGCCAATTCAGTGCAGCCTATTAAAGACTGTGAAAATAAATGGCCTTCAGCAGGGATTTATATTCCAATCACAAAATCTCAATTTCTTCCAGAACAGCTATTGAACTGGTTCTCCAGTTTTCAGATAAGTCAGGTCCAACTTTCAGATGCTCTTATGTTGTGATTATGTTTGGCCGGTGACTTCCTATTTAATATACTGCAAGATAAACTGATACCTGTGCAGCTATGTTTCAAATATGTTAGATCAATTTGATAATGATAGAGCAAGTAGGTAAGTAGCTAACTTCTTCCTGTCCTCTTATATAGAAGTTTTTTTTGAGCATCTTTTTCTTTTAAAGACCTCTGATCTAAAGGTCTTTTGAAGGCCTTACCTCCAATGAACCAGCAGAATGGCTTTTGTTGCTACACGTTCTTGTAGGGAAAAAAGCATACATATCCCTTTCCCAGGATTCCACCTTATCCCTTAGCGCCAATATCCAATTGAGTTGCAAGGTATACAGTGGATTCTGCTCAAAAACCTTACTGGTGTTTGTCCTGCTTTGTTACTGATGTTTGCCTGCATCTGTATTCCCAAGCACAAGCCAGGCCATGTTCACTGCAGGCTGATGGATCAGTAGGAGATCAGGAACCAGTGCAATGCTCTCAGCAGCTGCCTCTTTACCAGCTTAGTCTCTCCCTCCCCTAAAGCCTGTGGGCTACTTCAGTGCAGCCACAGCTCAGGGCCTGGGCTGATGGATCAGATCCCCCTGCTATCTAAAAGAGAGGTTTTGATGACTAATGTTCAAGTGTAAAGGTCACTGAGGCTGAAACGAAAATCCCAGAAATAACATGGAACGCAGGCAAGTCTATTTCAATGTGTGTGTGTTATCAGAGCTTTTAATTTTTCAACAAACCAGGAAAAGAGAAGAAATTCTAACTTTAGGGCTTCTGCTCTAACCAGTTCATCTGCCTGCTCTAGGCAGTTCATCTAATGCAGCAAAATATAAAGCAGACATAATGAGATCGCCCTGTTTCACAAGCTCACTAATATAATGTACTTATATTTCTTAGGCTACAGCGCACAGCCTGCCACCTTGCAGAGCCTCTTCCTGAGCCCAATACTGCAGTGTGAGCCACCATTTGGTACCCTCCACTGTTAGGCAAGTGACATGGATTTACAGCTGGAGCTGGGAGAATGGTTGCAAAGAAAAAGCAAACTTTCCCATGCCCACACTGTCCCAAACATCCCTGCTGTTCTCGTAGTGCCACACACAGCCTCTCCTTTTGGGGTCCGCTTTTTGGCCCTACTTCCACTGGCCCGTTTTCTCTACTACCTCCCAAGCCCTTTTTCTGGTAGCAGCACAGGCTCCACTCCCCGCCTGAGACACTGAGGAGTGACAATCGAGTCTGCTGCTACACGATCCCCTCCAAACCATAACTCTAAATGTATCTTCCAATTCTACTCATGTATTTATAGGCCCCTGCATGGGAACAAATTATACTTTCAAAAATATTACAGGAAAATGCTTCAAGTGATTGTCATAAAAAAACCTCCATCAAAATTTCATTAAAAATTAACAAAAAGAAAGCATTAGTGTTGTCCTCCCAACAGGGGCTGGGGGTGTCTCATATTATTAAATTGAGACGGGCAGCAACGGAAAGCCTTTTTAGATTGGTGTTTCCATTCCATCCTCTTTTGCTTGGTTCAAAAGTCCTGCATAATTAATACTGTAGTACTTAATAAATGCTTATGAACCTACTACCTCATTGCTCTTTCCATTTAATTAGGTGATTGACTTCAGGCATACTATAAATTATAATGACAATTTAATTACTTTTTTAATGTGCACACTTAAAAGATTTATAAACAGGAATAGAGTACTACAGTGCACTGAAAATTAGAAATACCATGAACTGGAGAACAGCACAAAGTAATGCCTTCTAAAGTATCTCCTCAGTGTCTGAGCACCTGCAATGACTGGGAGATAGAGTATTTAAAGTGTCTGGTACAACCACAAAGAATTTTGTATTGCTATCTGAATGCTTGGGCACACCTCTTTTAACTTTTTCTTCCAGCATTTGTGTATCTCACTTGGCTTCACGGCAGGAACACAAAAGCATTCCAAGGAAACGTTGAGCTATGGACTTCAGCACCTCTTAGGTGAAGTGTTCACAAAAAGTGGAAAACCCTTTCTCTACTTTTAAACAAATCATAAAACTTGTGCATCATTTCATCATAACACAGTCATTGTAAAAATTTGCAGGGGGCCAAAATCTCCTTCAATATTCCAGGTGGCACAGGCAAACCACCAAAGACCATGGATTTCATCATCTCATGAATAGACCCTTCCTAGTCAGGAAACTGAAATGTCTGAGAATATTTTGCACCATCAGCACCACATACTATAACAATCCAAGTTAACTCCTCTGATATTGTTGTTATGCCATTTAGGACTCATTCCCCTGCTACTTACAAGAATGTAAAAGTTAAGAGGATTGCATATATAACAAACTGAATAAGAATCAGACCCTGGTTTTCACTTCAAACGAGTGCTCAAAAAAGTATATTTGCTAAACGAAAGATTATCTTTTCAAATTTAAATAGCTTAAGACAGTAAAAGAAGAGTTAACCTACCTAGTTAACATACCTAAATGACCAGGCATTTCCAACCCCTGCCACTGAAAACAAAAAAATCATCTCTATTTTCTACAAGTTACCTGTCATCAACAGAGAGAGATGACAGCGTTTGTTTTAAATCACATTGTATGCTATATTGGTAAAGATTTCTCATGTTAAAAAGCCATTAAAATTTGGGCTAGAGGAGACACTTTCCCATCTGGGAGCTGAATCTGGTATGGTGTGACTATTCCTGTCTGTTAATTTAGCAGGATAAAGTATAACTCTACATTCTTAGCATACTTACTGGGGATGCTGGCATCTCTGAAACCAGAACTGCTTACAGAGAGGGAAAAAAAAAGGACTGGGCAATTCACAGGGTGCTAGAAAAATTATGGGCAATTCAGCGTTTTAAGCATCATCTATCAACACTGTTGAAGAGTCAAAAGGGAAATAAATTTAAATATATCACCAAGGAAAATGCTGTGATAATTGTATCTGGTTTTCCTTTTTAATACAGAAAAAAAATAATCCCGGACGCTCATCTCATTCACTCCCAATGAAGCTGAGTGGAAAGCAGATCAATCCCACAGTTTTTTCATGTGTCTGCCCACCTTGGCCAGCACAGAGTGCGGCCAGAAAAGGTATAGGTAAAAGAGAAAACACCAGGAGGCTGAGTAGCGCGGTGAATCACAGGGAGCCACTTTGTCTGCAGCTTCCGTTCTCTGAGGAGCTGTGCAGGGCTGAAACAATGGCTCTCCTATGGAGCTGCATCTCATCTACCTCATCTACGGCCAGTGATGAATGACGGGTCAAGAGGGCAGCAGACTTTGGGTGCGCAACCCTTAAATACTCTATCAAAGATGGCAAAAGGCCACGTGCTTCAATAATACAGCAAATACTTCCTTTTGCTGTATAGCAGACAAATTCCTTCCTCTCTGCTGGCTCAATCTTTTGGTTCATGGCTCAGAGCGTGTGCATGTCTTATATTCACAAAACATACACGTAAAAAAGCTGCAGTTTTATTCCTGAGATCATTCAACTGTAAACATTCTCACAGAAATGAAAAGTCAGCCCTATCTGTGCTGAAATCTTATGCTTTCATAAATATGTAGTTCTAGGGATTTATGGGGTTTATAGACAATAAAAGAGGGCACAGTTCACTCGTTTTAAAAAGTGAAACTGCATGGTAAGAATTGTAAAACTGTAACTCATCCAAACTTTTCGTACTGGGGTCCTCTGAAAGAAAAACTTACTGATTTGATAGAAATGGAAAGTAGAAATTTTGTCCCTGGTTTAAATGAAGATTAATGAAAGTAATAAGCCTTGTGATATAACATGATACTTCAAAACTAACAGTTTGACAGTACTGTGCTACCCACTGAATTACAATTTAACGAGACATACAAGATGAGCTGGAATACATTCATGACATCAAAATACTTTTACATAAAGTAAAATTGAAGCAACATTTAAAATGTTTTGATTAAGATGTTGTACTGCCTAAGAGTTGTCAAGTGGTTGTCTCAGTTTAGAGCAGGTAAAGTATTTCAGAACCTTTTGCCATTTAAATTTTCTTCCAACCAGTTTTGTCTTCTGTTCCTCCTTAGCAACTTCTCTGTCTGTTTATTTCTTTAGATACATTTAAAACTGTTCTGAATTTGACAACATAACGCTCTAATAGGACAGAAATCTATGGGCTCCAAAAAAACCCTCCAAATCATCTGTGACCATTACAGCTCCTTTACCACCTGACCAAAGCATCAGCAACAGAAGAAGACCACTTAGGTGCCCACCCACCCACTCAGCACCAGAAGGCAAAGTAACCTGTAATTTAGGAATCAGTTCTTCAACAGCAACAACACTTAATACTGCTTCATAACTTTCCCATTTTGGATACTTTAAGGATTTGGTTAACATCAACATGTTGAAGTGCAGGTTTTCCAGCAGTGCCATGTGGGCAGTGAGGCAGCAAGCTGTGCCATCCCACTGCCCATCATGCATTAGTGACATGGGAAACCTGCACCTTTCGCCTCCAGATGTGTTAGAGCAGGAGAAATGGGTGGTTTCCCTCCCAAAGATCTCACATTATTTTACACTACAGCAATGGATTTGCATAATTTCAATAAAATTATGTATTACAAATCTCACCATAGATTTCGAACTTAAACACTTCAGAACTGAACAAAAAAATGGTGCTTATGCTCAGGAAATGAAAGGTCTCGGGTGGACGTTATCTCAGCATTCTTATAGCCCTTATTGAACAGATTACAAGCAGGCCTGTCATCTCTACTTCAATCAAGTATAAATTTCAGATTAAAAATTAAGTGATTTTAATTGATAGCCATGTCTACTGAAAAGCTTCTAGAGCACTAATAGCTTTTACACAACCACTGGACCCAGAAAGCAAATCAGCATGTAACTCACCCTCTGAATATTTTCATATTTTCATTCCTTTTTCAGAGTGTTAAACTACGATTGGCACCAAACTGTATCACCTTTTTAATGCCTTTTCCATCCAAACTGAAAGGCACTTGAGGACCCACAGTGATGTCCCAGAGAAAAACATATTCAGTATAACTTCTCTGCTACACCCACCTTCAGTTCCTGGCCCAGCACTCTGTTCCCTTTTATTCATCCAGGTGAGGAGAAGCTGACAGCTGGGGGAGGGAAGAGATTGGGAGCCATATGGAGCTAGAGTCAATTTTTGGTATGTATTTGTGAATAGATACAAAAGAGATAAATGCTGGCATGCATAAATTCATATTTTATGGATACCTATTTTGGTACTTACTGTCAGAGTAATTTATTCCAAAAAAAGGCTTTTAAAGGCAAACACCAGTTTGACGAAAATTCCAATCCTGACATTTCTTGCCACAACAAATCCAAGATCCCGATGGCATGAAGCAGAAGCCCACTCACTGGGTTTATCTCTCAAAGCCAAAAGGGAAACCAGTGCAAATAACCACGAACCCAAGAGAGAGACTGTCCAAGTCACTGCCCAAAAGAAGCCCCTTAGGAGCAGGGCTGCTCAAGCAGGGATGGGCAACCAGCCTGGCACACGGACGCATTGAGGATCCAGGTCCAAGCTGCTCATGCAGAGGGCAAGCAGAGCTGACAGTTTTGCATGCAGCATCTTGTAATAATAAGGTTATCAAAATTACAAGATTCACTAGATTGGCTGCCTGTAATTGTTGCATCTACAAATGTTCAGTTTCACTTCTCAGACTTATTCAAATAATCCAGTCCCCATGGGCCTGCAAACCTGAGCTGCAAGTCTGAATGTGAAAGGGGATTTATTAAAAGACTGCTGGTGCATCTGACCATGACGAAGTGCTAAAAAATAAAAAAGGAATGAAACACACTGAACATTTCTGAACCCCAAATTATGTTTGGCCTGGATCCAGGGGACATGGCTGATTTCCACTAGCTCCCCTATTACAGACTGTTATCTCCCCAAACTGTGATCTGAGGCTACCACAAGAGCAGGAGGACAACAGAGCAAAAGTATCTGTGAGAGTCACTTATTCCATTAGTCAGAAATCAAAAATCAAAAGAGCCACTTGAAACACTAACAGAATGCACAAACCCATCACTTCCTTCCACAGAAGGGCAAAAGACCTTATTTGTAATTGTTGATCAGAACACGTGCCGTGGCAGAAAATTTCCAGACTCTATTCACGGCTCTTAAATAGCTCCGTGCCCGGACTCAGGCAAATGGTTTGAATTTTCCATGCTTTTTCAAAATCGTAATAAAAAACACATACCCACCTCACAGAATAGAGGCTTCATCAATGTTTCTAACTCACTCTCAGCTTCTTAAGTAGACAGTCCTGCAAAAGTGCAGAGTACCATTATTTAGATTTTACTTCCTTAAAAAAACACATTAATCTGGTCTTCCTGTTATTCGGTTGGTGTTTTGATTTTATTTTCCAGGTAGGAACAATTGTGAATGCAAAATCAGAGTCTCTCCCTGGAGTCTGGTCTCAGGCTTCTGCCTTGTGCCTATATGTACACCATATTTCTACATCTTCCACAATACATACCACAAGTTTACAAACAGGTCAGTAGGACACAAGGCAAGCAACGCACATCCAAATCTGAATGCAGAACAAACAAAAAAGTGGGTATTTTTAAGAACAAAACTTTTTCCTAAGATCCTTGTTTCTTCCCAGTCACACAGTCTGGGTGCAACATATATGGAAATGGCTTTCTGTGTTGGCACTGTGTTGTCTTCTGAATTACTGCCATTACCCGAGAAAACCCCGGGAAGTGGTTTGGATGAGAAGCTGGACCCGACTCGCGTAGGTATCAGCTGATGTCAGAATACACACAGCACAAAGCCCTAACAATACGAACATTGTGAAACCAAGAATAACCTTCTCTTATCTCCTGTAGTTTGGGAAATGATTTCTAACCTGGTGACTACAGAGGTTAGGAACAAGTCAAACAGTTAATTATTCACTATGCTTCCTAATTGATCTCCATTTCAGGCCAAATCTTTGTAGGCCCGTAATAACATGAAGATCTCCAGTGAGGGAAACAACAGCATGAGCTTTTGGACCTCCTTCTGCAAAGCAATTCTTTTTTCCATAAACAGTTACTATTAAGCAAGGACAAAGCAACAAACCAGACAGCCATCTGTGTAAACCAATTTAAAAGGATGGTGACCTCATAAAATTTTTCAAACTAACACTCTCCATTTAACTTCTGCCACCCCGTCCTGCCCCAGTAGATGCTAAGTTCGAGCAGGTCCTCGGGTGAGCACAGTGCTTCTGCATTAGGGAAAGCTGGGACTTTAAAGCTGCAGTGATTTCAAACCTGTGAAAAGAGCATGTCAATGAAAATACCTCGGCATATATGGAAGCAGGATAACCTTAGCGACTGCCCACGCTCCCAGAGGGTGTTGCCACAAAGGTCTGTGCTATGTTTGCCAGCTGAGCTTCCTAGAGGTATGAGGTCAAGCGAGCACAAAGGTTCAGGCCACTGATGGTAACACAATCCCCGCTGAAGTGTGTTCTTTCTTACAGCCCAGAGAGAAGCCGCAACAAGCACAGATGGCAACCACATTAGAAAAGAAGACAAACCTGATAGCGTTAGAGCAAAACTTATGAATCCACGTACAGCACAGCTATCCTGTATGCACCCAAGATGACCACAGGATCCCCAGAGACTTCTGCCTCTTTAGACTTAAATCCAATGAAGCTTCAGGCAAAATATGCAAAATAAAATACCAAGTAGAACACCTACAAACAGGTGCAAGTAACACCCAAGGACATCTCTTGCACAAGTTCACTTGCAGAACTGCCCTTTATTCCACTTACTCAAGTCAGTCAGAGCCACACAACAACTGAGATCAGGGTGCATCAGAGGACGGTGACACCAGACCATTTGTAGCACAACAGAAGGAAGAGCACAAACTTACTTACAAGGGCGCATGGACTACAAACATTTCAGTATCAAAGAAGATAAGTGAAAGAAATGTATATTGTCTTTGCATTTCCAAGCATCAGAACAACATAACAGTATATAAACTGTATTTAAGTGGTGAAAGATGCTTCCAATACATATAGTGCAGCCGTGGTAAAATTTACCTCCCGCAATATCAAGGCTTGTTACATGGACTCTTTTTTTTTAGCCTGCATTTTCAAACACTTATTACTTTACTGTTCCCCTGCCACAACACTTGATGTTTGTGTGCCTGACAGTTGTGTTTGCTTTAAAACAATGGCTGTGAGGTGAAGGTAACTTGCCCTTTTGAACCAGAGCGCAATTGTACTAGCATTTGTGCAGTAATAACCCATCGTACACATAAAGTGACATTTCTCTAATTGGCATTTGCTGAACACAAGGGCACTCTCTGCAAATACAGTGGCTTTTTTATTGGCAACCTCTTCAATTATTTTGCTCTTCCTAACACAAAATCTCCTTTCTGTCATCAGAGAAGAACAAACCACACCTCACCACAGTCACAGTAATCCTATATATATTTTATTACATTTCAGTGAATACTATTAAAGATTAGCCTTAAAAGGCAGAGTAGTATTAACAGCTGTCCTGGGAATTTGTTCCAGAAAAGGGAACACTTGTGACCTTTGAGTCTATGTTTCAGTGCCTTTTCGAGATGCTTCAGAACAAAAGTTCAAGCAGCGTCTCCTTTCAGTTTGTCTCGTCTTGTTGCATGTAAAAGTGAGGGCAGAAATTCAAGAGAAGCTTGCTTTCTCTTGCCTTGAGTTCTGCTGTGTCAGCTGATACTGGCACGTGCAGCATATTTCTCTGCTTCCTTTGGTTTTGTCTTTCCTTGGTCACTGCTTTGAGTTCCTACCCAGCCATCTCCGCAGCTCTCCTGTGGCTCCATGTTACGTAAAAACTCAGAAATGGCTTAGGAAACATTTAAATCTGCGCTATCTTGGCAAGCAGCTAATCCTTGAAGCAAATGCTACTTACACAACAGAGTGCCTGCGTTTCCTAGCCCGTCGTGGAGATGTCATGCCTCATCTCCTAAGGCTGGAAGGAATGCACAGTGCTTCATAAAATAGCTCTGACTTTCCATTTCTACTATATAAGCATCTTGTTATCTGTTTTTATAGGGAGAGAAAATGGGAAAGGGAATTCCTGGAAGAGATTACAATTGTCAAACTAGCTTTTGATATCTTTTAAACAGCTGAAGCATTAATTTTTTGGCGGCACTGTCAAAAGTCTATGAGGGCTTCCTGACTGCAGTGGAAGAAATAGTACATTTAGTTCAACTACAAGCTGTACTTTTTAAAAAATCCATATGAAAACAGACTCATTATTCATTTTTCTGTTAATATGTGGGTTTTGCCCTGCAGTTTCAGTAATCTTTTTTGCAAGATCTTGCAGTCTCAAGAAAGAACTGCAAATTAGACCTAATGTCTTAATAAATTCTTATTTATACTATAGTCAAACCAGAACAAACAAAATAGAGAGACAAATGACATTTTTATTGTAAGTCAAGAAAAAGATTCATGTGTCTGAATATTTTAGTTACAGTATGGCAGGCATGATTATTATTTCCTGTAAAGCCAAATTGTAGCTTTAAAGAACTTGAAGAAGGCTACCCTGGGAATAGAACATGGATATGACTAGAGCCTCTAAAGAGAAGCTAGATACAAATACCTTACAATTTTAATGCAAAACTCCCATCAAGTACTCCGAGAATTTTACAATGGAGCAACAGCAAGATATGGCCATGAGAACTTGTTTGGAGTCTTCAAAATATCACCATGTTGGATTATTGCAAATGCCTTCATTTGTGGAAAAAGGGCTAAAAATTTTCAAGAACGCTTGCAGTGGGATAAGCAAGAAAATTACCATTTTTTAAAAGTGATCTTAGAATTCCAGAAATTATATCAAAAAGGAAATGACCAGTCTATTAGATCATCTCGTATCCAAGAAAGAAAAATCTATATAGTATATTCCACAGTGTTTAGTCCAAGTCACTTTTGCATTGCTCAAACTCATCAGCTCCTCTGGTTTCCATCAGGAGAACAGACCTTCACCCTAACAATTCTTTTTCTTGGTAGTTAAACTAATAGTCCTTTTGCTCATTTGCACTATTTGACTACGTTATACCTCTTTGAGACAGCTATTCCCTTCTAGGTGATCTTGGCTCTGATGGTTCTACCACTGTGATATATATTTTAATAGCAATCAAAGTATAAAATGCTAAACTAAAAAAAGCAACTGACCTTCTGATTTGCAGCCTTGCTCCCTCTGTAACCAGGGGTAAGCTTCTGGTGGAATAAGACCTGAGCTCCTGGTCAAGAGTCAAGAGGGTGAAAAATCACCACCTTGAATGCGAAAACAGGCTGTATTTCATCAGTGCATGGCCCTGAGCTTTATGAAGGATGGAGATCTACTAGCAAAGCAGCCTCAAAGGTTCCTATTCTCTTTACTCAATGTGATGCTTCATGATTTGGTTGGATTGAGAAAATTTGGTTACTATTACTTTTCCCTGCACATTAGTGGAAGGGGGTTTATTGAGTTTTCTGTCTCTTAGTTGTAATAACCCCATTTTTTTTTTTTCATTCCCAAAGTACAGGCTTCCAGATTAGGATTTTTGGCTGCCCTTTGTATACGGAAATAGAATTCCCTGGAGGGGAGGAAGGAGTTTCACGCTGCAGATTGATATCCTACCTCCCAAGCAAGGGACAGCAGATGTCATGACCTTACGGATAGATTTTTTATCTCCTCTGTCCCTGAACAGAGATGGTCACAAGCAGCACACAGAGTAGTCCCCAAACATACATTCACTTCACAGTCTAAAAGGATAAATAAGTATATAAGAAGGAAAGCTGCAGAGAATCCATCCTTGAGGATGTTGGAATAAGTTTGTGAAAAAAAAATTACTGACAAGGAATTTCATTTTTTAACTCAGCTCCTATTATTTCTAACTAGCACGGTAGCAATTAACAATTGTACTTGAGAAAAAGAAAGGCTGGATAAGTTTCTGGGAAACTCCTTGATGCTAAAGGCCTGTCTGCAGAGGGACAAAGTCATGTCATGAAACTACAGACACTTGGCAAACTCCTCAGCAATCTTGAATTAGTGCCTTGCACTGCACTCATGTTATTAGTTATTGCAGTATCATGTAATCCTTCAAGACAGTGCCATTTTTAAAGTACTGCTGTACTGTCAGGTACTGCTGTCCTGACATTATCAAGGCTCCTGGGGATGTCAGTGTGTGGCATTTCTTTTTTTGCTCCTTTACTGCAAGTTTCCAAGCCAATCTGAACATCATGCAAAAGGCCAGGATCTGCCTCAGGAAAAATTTAGCTTGGGTTGGAAGGGAGCTTCTTCTCTTGCTGTCTCCTTGGAACACAGGACCTCTTTACCCAGGATAACCCTGTCCCTTACCCACTCGTGTCTCAGGATTCATGTATGGCTTTGCATCTGAAAACAGGCAGCTGGTAGGGAGTGCTGGTGGCTGCAAGCAGATGGACAGGGATGCTGAACTGAGTCACTGGCAGCACACCACTTGTCGAGCTGTTTGAGGTCCTGCAGGAAAAATGTTCACTTTGTGGCACTAAAGAGGAATATTACCAAGAGCAAAAATCACTACAAGAATTACTATGCTGCGTAGTTACAGGAAACAAAACAGGAGATGAAGAAAAGACTTTGCCACAGTTTACAGGAGTTGATGCTGGACTACTGACACAAAGGAGGTACCTTCCCAACTGCCACAGTACACAGGCTTCACTTGTAGTACATTCCTTCTTTCTTCTTCCCCACGTGCGAACAAATGGGTGGTTTCCTTTCGAAACTAACTCAATGCGAGGTTTACAAATCTATGAACTTACTGACAACCTGGGCCCGGATCACAACAGTCTTATAAAAGTCGCTGGCTGCTTGCAGGAAGGACTCAGCTGATGACTAAAGGTCTCAGGACCAAGGTCATCAAGCACAGAATGTACAGAAAGAGCTCAAGTGCCATGTGACTCCATTCATTCACATTACTGTACACAGTAACATCAAAAAGGTTCTTCATTCATCGTATAAATTGGATTTAAAAAATAATATACCACAAAAATGAAATAACAATACTTTTGTTCACTGTTCCAACTTTTCTTTACACTGTACTTTCACTGCATTACTTTTCCTCCTCTTTGCTCTTTGTTACTCTGTTCACTACAAACATCAGCAATGTTTATGAGTAACTCCTTATTTTTGCCTACAGAAAAGTAGTGGCAAATGAGGTGACAGCTAATCCTTATTTTCCTCCACAATACCTGAAGGAACAAAACCCAAACTAAACCAGTGAAACTATCCAAGCTCTTCCTCACACAAGCTGACCAAAATTGCAGTTTCCAAGTATCTAGGAATTGGTTCAATGATTTCAATGGGACTTTGTGGAAACACAAAGATCACCATGAGAGATCAAGTATTTCTGACTATAGTAAGATGATTTTGAATTAAAACAAACAAAAGGTATCATGTGCCTTGAAGATGTGAAATCACTACTTTGCTTCATAGATCAGAATATTTTTACAACGTATAGCCGCTCACAGTGGCAAAATATATCTACTTGTGTTTATTATTTCATTAATGACTGAGCAGCACTGCCTGTTCCATACAGTCACTCTTCAAACAAAAATAGTGCTCTCAAAAAGGGGGGTTCATCCAAGGTGAGTTTTCTATTTTTCTTTTTGCTGTTCTTTCCATCCCAGGGCACCTCTTTACTATCAGGGGTATTTAAGCACTGAGAGTACTTTGTCAGAATGATACAAAACTATTAAATACCCATTGATTTTTATGACCCTCAACAAATATTCAAGCCTACAGCAGGTGTACAGAATGTGTAGTCATAGATTTAACAGGCAGGAGAGAAATTAATTTTATTTAATCTTTTAAAATATTTCAAAATGAAGCCCCTGATATTCCCGTGTCAGTTCGGTCTCTGTTTTCACCTCTCAAGTATTGTAATTACAGTCCTGTGCCCACTGGGAATTACTTGCACACTGAAACACCAACACACTTCACTGGAGGAGGGAGAGGTTTGCCAATTTATTACAAGATGCAGCAGTGAAGACTTTGACTTTCAGTGAATGTGCAGTATCCCTTGCTCACAACACCTAATTATTTCAACAAACAGATGAGATATCTGGTTAGCCTGTGTGCAGGGTGACTTTCAAGATTTTAAAGGCAGCCTTTGAATAGGAGAAGGCTCTTTTGAAAAACAAGGCTTTAGCCACTACAGTCATTGTTCCTTGATTCAAGCTGTGCCAGCAGAACTTGGTGCCTGCACTTAGTCACTGAAGGCAACAGGGTGTAGGCATATGGATCCAGGCATCCACAGGGCGTGACTTCACTGCAGGGTCAGCACCTAAATTAAGTTTGTCCCCAATGTGACACCTCTGTCACATCACACAGGGAGGTACCTACACACACTGCCACATGTCAGCCTGGATTTCACCCCTCTTCCTTGGCCTCAGTGCCAAGCATCAGGAAACAGCAGGCGACTTGCCAACACTTTTTCTTAGAAAACCACGACCCTTTCTGAAAATGTTTGGAAGGCCTGCGGAGTCTTTCTGGAAAGGTAATAATGCTGAGCTTTTACACAAACACTATAAATAAAAGCTACCCGAAAATACTATCGCTACCCTAAAACATAATAACTCTAAAAATGGCAGAAATTAGGTCAATATTAGCCAAAAGATACTACTGGGTAGCCAGGCATAATGATTCCTAGAAAGCTGAGGTAAATAATATACATAGCAACATCAACCATTTAGCAAACTTTACGTTTTCGAAATACACCCCAGGAAAATTCACTGAATTTTAATCCAAATGACTCAAGATTCATCAAACACTTTTGTGCCTAACCTTTTACAGGTTTTGAGTTATATAACTGGCTTGTCGTGAATCACAAAGTCTTACTGAAGTGACTGAAAACCAATATAGAAATAAAGGAAATATATAGGAATTCTATAAGGAATTATAGACGTAAAGTAAATCACAGTCCAATGAAAACCTTTCCATTCCCTCCTCTCCCTTGATCTTCCAAGCCTCTTTTAAATCGCTGCTTCTCTTCCTACTACTTCTGCCAAATGCAATTGTTAACCGGCACTCAACTGGGCGGATCAGATGAGGAAACTCACTTCAGCCCCAGTGCATGTGTTGGACCAGGTACCTGTCTGAAAGCAGCAGAAAAGCATACACAACCTGCATGGCTCAGAGCGAGGCCATCTACACTATGACAGCACACACCTGTAGGCATGGTGTCAGCAAAGGCACAGGCACTTGTTAACTGGCTCCTGCAGGAAGCCCGGTTTCATTCATTAACTACGACCTCTGGGCTAGTACATGCGGAGGAGGAGAAGACATACAGGCGAGTTAAAACAAAGCTCCTGTTTTCCCTCTGAAGCTTTTCAAGTCTCAAAATCTTGCACAAATCCCAATCTGCTGTCACTTCAATGAAAAACAATAGCAGGCACTCAAATAAGTAAGACCCGCAGGAGAGTTCGCAAGCCCAGCCTGTCCGGAAGGCCACCTGCCAACAGGAAGAAGTGGTGAGGAGGAATTTGGATCCAGCTGCTATCCTCCCTCAGCCAAACAATGCCGCGCGATAAACAGCATTAAGGATTTCTTTTTTTTTAAATCATCAATCACACTGAGAGCATCCATGTCTGTCATTTTTTTTCTCCCTGGTTGCCAGGAGAAGGGCTTGAGAGACTTCTGAGCATGAGTTCACAGAGAGCTGATCTGTTTCCTATCACAACTGTATCAAAGGAATTGAGACAGGAGGAACAAAGGGGAAAGAAGAAGAAATGACAAAGTGCCTTGCCGTAGGGCTGACTCAAGCTGCTAAATTCATCACAGGTAACACTCACAAAAAATCTTGTAGCTGTCTTTCAGCCCCATTTCGCCTGTCAGCTTCTGACAGAAAGGCAAAGTGGACAGAGAAAGGGAGGATAACTCAATGTCTGCAGTCCTTATTTTCTTAAGATGAAGTACCGAACACCAGGAAATTAACTACGGCTGCATGCACTGTGGGTCACTGTGGCAGGTGCAACTTAACCTTAAGACCACGTAGCCTACTGCACCTTCAGATTTAGCGCAGGCTGCACCTGGGTGAAGCAGTCCAATAAATCCACTCGCCGCTGACGGTCGGTAACAGAAAGGGTTAAAAAAACCCAACCAGACTGCAGCTGAAAATTCCACAGCATTTCCCTCCACGGAGCCGCAAAACAGCGTGTCTCCCTGGGACAGAACGCGCCGACAAACTGCCCCAAAGATGGGCCGGCTAATACACATCGACACGGCGCTGCCACGGGTGGCTGGGGAGCCGGGGAGGGTTAGAGCATCACGGTGGCTCGGCGGTCCCCCGGCGCGGCCGCGTCCCCGGCGTCCGGGGAGCGCACCTTACGGCTACACGGCGGCGCCGGATTCACCGCCTCGCAGCCGAGGAACCCCCCTCTCCTTCCTCCCCGCCTCAGCCCCCGGTGAACACCCGGTATCTGGGCACTACCTGCGTTTGTCAGCAGAGCCATCCCGTGTCTTCAGTCATTCAAGGAATTTAACAGCCTGGAAATTCCTGTTGTCCATTATTTGAGGTCACAGATAAAAGCTAAACAGCAGCCGTGACTCCCATCAATCATAAGTCACTCACTGATAGAGCGTATGGTAGGAGACCTACTGATGTAAGCTAGTCACCAGAGAAAATACCCACTGATGACGCATATCCAGGCACAAAAATAGTTACAGGGCCCCCAAAGGGATTATTCAACAGCCTACATTTAGATATTCCTTCAAGAGACCCGCAGTCAATTTGCTGCTATTAGATGGCTGGGGAACATTGAAGTTTAAGTTTCCTCAGCAGACATAACCACAAATAGCTGGTTTAAATAAGCTACTGCAATTACAAGCTGTTTTGTAAATTTTAACACTGCATTATAGCGATTAAGTCTAAACAGAACCACTGGATAAAAAATACTGTACAGCTTTTGCTCTTACTATTTACCAATTCCTCCTGCATATTAGCCAGCAATAAAAAGAATAATTTAAAATTAATTCACAAATGCTTAAACTAAGTCCCTTGTGCTACCCTAAAGCAATTCTTTTTCCTAAAAACACCCTCCTGTATATGTGAAATGGTGTGCAATATTTTGGTGATGCTTCAATGCTATCTGGATCAACTTTTGCCTTAATTTTTATCCTTCTTGCTATTTGCCTCTGTACTATACATAAAGAAAAATGCCTAAATAGTTAATCTTTCTTGCACAAATCAAAATTATGTAAAGGTAAGTTATTGACAACATGCAAAACCATGTACCATGCACCTGCTTTGAGCAGGAGCTAGAAAGAGAATCCCCAGAAATCCCTTCTAGCCTAAATTACTCTGCAATTCTGTGCAACTGGATTTTTTGGCATTAAAAACATAATCCTCTAAATTAACCAATCAACTGGTAATCCTACAATACTCCTGCTCCCTTCAACAGTTTCAGGATCCTTCTCATGCCTTCACAGCAGTAAAACTTACCAGGATATAGCTGAGCCCACTAACACTGCTGATTGCAAAACACTGACTTGTGCGGTTTTGGCAATATTAAAAACTTAGGTTTTTTAAATATCTGATTTTAACATCCAAGCCCCCTTTTCAGAAGCAATTTTGGTGCTTAGGAGTCTAAAATTTAATGAATTTTTATTCCATATTTAAAATCTAAATATAGGGAAGTATTTTATGGCTCTGATGCCTACTTCATTGACATACTTCTGGAAAGCATTACCTAGCCAAACAAGCACTCAAGGATTTACAGTGTTTACCCTGTAAAGCAGGAAAAAGAAATGTCCCAGGCTATGAACTTCCACCTCACTTTCTTCATCTGTGATAACATTATTAAAAATAACACCAAAAATTATTTTTAGCACAAATGTTTCGCAAAGCCCTCATGTTTCTCTCATGCATCCATATACTGGCAGTCCACATGGCCTCATTTAACAGCCCTAAGAAGAAATATTGGTGCCCTCTAGCTGATTATCCTCACCAATTTCCTGCAGACACCTAGCACCAGTCTCTTGTATCTTGACATTCCCAGGTCTTTCACTGGTGCCCACACAAAGCAATGCTCTGGAATAAAACAAACCACTTTCTGCAGAAGATGCAGGAATCAAAACATTCAAATCCCTCAGCGCTCTCCACTCTAGGAGTTTTTACAATAGTATAAGTGTCATGAAAAACAGGAGAGGTGTAACTGTGTATGATACCACCTTACCAAGAACCAGTGAAGCACCTAAATATATTTTATAGCAAGTCTGCAAATTCCATGGGAAAACATAGCCTGCAATTTCACATGAAACGTCTTTTGCCTCTCACTTGTTCAGAGGTATTATAATCCCCCTTTCATCAGGAGCCTTTGAAAAAGCTTATAAGCCATATATTATATTCTGCCACGCATCCTGAAGTTCATGTAACATTAGTCAGTGATGGATCAGTTTCGCAACTCAGAGCCCAGGACCTCCCTTCTGCCATCACACAAGCCTGAGAGAGCAGGGAGAGCTTGCTGTATCAGGTACCACTGAGGTACAGGGCCACATCACCTCATTGCTGCAAGGCTATAGCAGGGACATACCTGGAGCACTGCTACACCTTAAAATGAGCCAGGGATGCTAACATGTACTTTGGACACCATCATTAGTGTTACAGATGAGGTCAATGAAACAGTGCCCAAACACCAAACAGGAGATCTCTGGACTGGAGGAAAATCCCTCCTGAGGAAGAGCTGGCCCAGAAAATGCTGTGCCTGTGGTGGCAGACAGCTGCCAGACAGCTGCCAGAACAGCTCTTTGGCACCTTTACCAGTGAGTGCATCTGCTCTAAGCCACACCAGCGGCTACTGGCTGCTCAAAGGATACAGGAGAAGTGAAGGCTGTGTGGAAAGCAGGGATAAAGCTCTGATTTCTTCCTCATTGTCCAGGAGGCTGAGGCAGAGGCTGGTTGGAGCTGTGCATTTAAAGCTACAAACATATAGACATCTCTAGATGGCCCTATCAACCATTAATCAAATTAAACATAGAAAGGAGATCAGGATCTGAAGCTCAACATAAATATTGTGAGACAGACTAATTTTTAGGGTTGCATTCATAATCCTCAAAAGGTCTGTTTAAACCTTGATTGAGAAAAAGCATATACTCCCTTATTTCTGTGTTTGAACAGCAACTGTAAATCAGAAAGCCCTCAATTGTTTTGGAAGCATCAGATTGATCCTGCAACACCCAGCTGTCTTTGAAAAGTTAACTTCCCTTGTGCTATCTGCCTGTTGAAAGACAGAATGGGTTAATCACAGTGGCCAGGCATTTTGTAAGGGTCCTAGGGCTCCATTCCTCTAGCACCTTACTACAGCATTGCAGCTAATGTTCCTTTCATACACACCTCCAGGAAAAGGATGCCACAGACTCGGTCAATACTCATTAAAGGGTTGCAGTCCAAAACTCCACATCAATTAAAGATGAAGGGCTTATTTGAACAAGGAATAGTCAAAATCCTTTGTTCACATAAAACAGGCATTTTACTCCATTTGGAAAGTGAAATTTTTGGCACAGTTAATTTTTCTGCTTGCGCTTTTTTTTTTCTTTTTACAACCAGCTGTCAGTTCTGTCAGTTCTCATACAGGAGACCTAGAACAAGGCTGGTTTGTGAAACTTTTTTTCTGGAAGTCAAGAGACTTTTCTAAAGCCTGGTTTCTTGAAACATAAAGGAACCCAGCAAATCCTTGCAGAGAATAGGTACAATTGCAGGAATGTGACAGGTGGGCAGTGAAGGGGGTATCTATGGGGCAAAAGGAGATACAGTGGAAAAATGAGGATCTGGTAGAAGCAGTTTTTCCTGTTTCCAGTCTTAAAAATGTGTTGCTTTTCAATACAGAGGAAAAACAATGAAAACAGGTAAAGCACATAACAGGAATCATGGTGGTAACTAAATATACCCATCTAAATAAATATTAAAGAATGCAGAGATGTCCTGTTACAACAAAGCTTTATGGTAGTTTTAAAAATGCTGTATTTGAAGTAGGAAGCTGATGAATTATCTCTTACTGGCCCTTGAACATTCAGTTTGGGATATACACTAACATGGTGCAGGAATATTGTTTATGAGAAGTAGAGTCTATGAGCTTTCCCAACAGACAGAAAGAGAAAACCTCAAATTAGCAAACTGTTATTTAAAATTCTACAATTTTTGAAACGAGGGGCAGTATTAGAAAATATTGGCTCACTGAGGGTGGAATAGTATGGAGCATTTAGTCACTGTATCATACATTAGATAAACCAAAACACTGATGTTAGAAACATCTTAAATACAGTCATGCTAGTCTCACTCTGCCAGCACATCAATCTCTTGAGGCTTTTCTCCCACTGCTAGCATTGGCAAAACAGGGAATACTGATTATAATTGAAAAACAAAATTAAAATATTACAGAAGTACAGGCTCCTGAGACTACATAATGGTTTTTCTATATTTGGAAGTAGGACTCTGATACCTCCTCTTGCATTCAAACACCCCTGAAGAAATCTAAGACGAATAACAATGGATGGAGGTGGTGGGACTTGTGTTTACTTTAGATAGTTAACATGAAAATCAACATTTTTACTTTTGGAAATAAGTACATGAAGTTAAATTTCAAATTCACTACCTATTATATAGCCTAAACTGGACATATTTGGTAGAGTAGTTAACAGTAAATTAGAGGGTTTATGTCAAAGTTTTAAAGCAAACTAAAGAAAGCTATTGTCTGAGCACCTGGAACCAGGTTTTCTTGAAATAAACTAGCATTTGATAGCAAGAGCCTCTTTGGTGTACCATCCTATTCCAAGATATTAACTGAAAATACTTTTAAGACCTATTCTTTACCAAAATTGTTTCAAAGTATTTCTAGAATATAGTGATGAAAAATAATTAGTCTCAGTGGTCTGTTCATATCATATGTATGCCACTTGACTTGAAGGGACCAAATAAAGGTGGCAATCAAAACATGACCGTTTTATTCTATATATTATCCTACAGCACCTGCATTGGTGGATAAGGAAAGAGAAACTGATGTCATCTATCCTGACTTCTGTAAGGTCTCTGACACAGTCTCACAAAACATCCCTGTCTCTCTACATTGGAGAGACAAAGATTTGACGGATGGACCATTCAATGGATAAGGAATCGGCTGGATGGCCATACCCAGAGAGTTGCAGTCAACATCTCAAGTCCAAATAGATCCATATGAAGTGGTGTTCCTCAGGGATCCTTACTGGGACTGATTCCATTCAATATCTTAATTAATGACAGAGTGGAATTGAGTGCAACTTTGGCAAGTTTGCAGGATGAGGAATGGGATTGTGTTCAGACAGGTTATCTCTGCTGCACCTTCCTCCTCAGGGGGACGACTCCTCACACTCCTTTCCTAGTTCCAGTGCAGGGTCCCTCCCATGGGAGACAGCAGAGGCTTCCCATGGGGTCATAGCCTCTTTCAGGCATCCATCCATATGCTATAGCATGGGGTCCTCCACAGGCTGCAGGTGGATATCTGATCCACTGTAGACTTCCATGGGCTTATCATCCTTGCCACGGTCTGCACCATAGGCTGCAGGGGAATCTGTGCTGGTGCCTGGAGCAGCCTACTGCCCCTCCTTCACTGACCTTTATGTCTGCAGAGTCATTGCTCTCACATACTCTCACTCCTCCCTTCTGTCTGCAATTGCTGTTGTGCAGCAACGTTTTTTCCTTCTTAAATCTGTTAACCCATAGGTGCTATCACTGTTGCTGATAGGCTCAGCCTTGGTCCATCTTGGAGCCATCTGGCATGGGCTCTATTGGACATGGGGGAAGCTTCTAGCAGCTTCTCACAGAAGCCACCTCTATAGTCCCCGGCTATCAAAACCTTGCCACACAAACCCAATACATATTGGCAGATGAAAAATTGGATATGACCCATCATTGCATATGACTGGGCTGCATCAAAAGGAGTGTGGCCAGCAGGTCAAGGGAGGTTATATTGCTCCTCTACTGGGCTCTTGTGAGACCCCACCTAGATACCATATCCAGGTCTGGTGACAACCACAAGTCAAACACAGATCTGTTGAAGTAGGTCCAGAGGAGTGCCACAAAAATTATCAGAGGGCTGAAGCCTCTCTTCTATGAAGACAGGCCAAGAGACTTGGGGTTGTTCAGGCTCGAGAAAAAGAGAAAGCTCTGGGAAGGCCTTATAGCAGCTTTCCAGTACCTAAAGGGGACCTACAAGAGAGCTGGAGAGGGACTTTTTACCAGGGCCTGTAGTGACATGACAAGGGGCACCAGTTTTGAACTGAAAGATGGTAGGCTTAGACTGGATATAAGAAAAAAATTCTTTACTGTGAGGGTGGTGAGGCACTGGAACAGGTTGTCCAGAAAAGCTGTGGATGCTCCACCCCTGGAAGTGTTCTAGGCAAGGCTGGATGGGGCTCTGAGCAACCTGGTTTAGTGGAAGGGGGGTTGGAACAAGATGATCTTTAAAGGTTCCTTGCAACCCAAATCATTCTATGTCTCTGTAATTCCAGTGAACAGAAGTACCTCAGAGATTCTGTAAAGCAAAAATAAAAACAATGACTGCAAACAGACTATTCTGAAATGACATTCATTTCAGTTTGATACTTGACTGCAAATCTGCAAAAGCAATCTTCGATCACTCACAGGTATTACCAATAAAAAACAAATTCAGAACGCAAACCCATTTCTAACTCCACCTGGAAAGAGAAACATAGAGAGAGTGACAGGGTCACCAAAAATTGTGGAGTGAAAAAGGGCAGCATAGGAAACTCCACTGTCTTCACCTTCACCTCCATTCCTGTGATAATGTAACACTGTATTTAAGTGTTAACGACCTCACTTGTGCAAGACCTGATCTGCACTTGAGGACGAAGTTTCATGCTTCAGCGAGGTCAGTCCACTGGTGAGCTGCCACCCAAGAGGGGAAGATGCCACTTTGCTTCTTCCTCTCAATGCCAGCTTTGTGCTCCTGCCAGCTCTAGTCTACCTGTGCCCATGGGGAGCCACTCCAAGGTGCTCACCCGTCAGAAACCCCTGGCTTCCCAACAGCTCAATGCCTGCCTGGCTGCCCAAACCAGCCCAGCGTGGGCTCAGGAAAGTGGCTGCAGAGGACAAGTAGCAGGAGTAGCCCCTTTGAGACATGAGACCACAGCCAGGACAGCGGGAAACCCTTCCTCAAATCCCAACCGCCTGCCCGCTTGCTTCAAGCTTTGGCGATGCTAGAGAATCCAGGTCAAGTTAAAAAAGAGCTGACCTCTCAGAACTAAGAGATGCTTCAGATACTAATGCCGACAGCTTCAGCAAGGACCATCAGATAGCCAGCAGGGCCTTGGAGGAAGTGAAGGGGGAGGAGAGGGGAAAGTCCAAACCACCCTATGCAAAGGAGAGAGCCTCACCTTGGCTGCAGGCAGCCTGCTGGCTGGCCCCCACCACCAGTGCCTGCCAAAAAGGGACACCACCCTGGAAGGTGTATTTAGCTCTATGTTGATTTGCTTATTAGGCCTGTCAAAAACCAAATACATCTGATGTTTCAGAAATGCCCATTTGCGATATTTTTTGAAACTTTTGTCCACTTTTTTCCCTTTGTGCCAAAATACGCAGCTTAAATCCATGAGCAGTTTCCTCTAAAAGAGGTGGCTTCTTTTCCTTTTGCAAGGTTTTTTTATACTGCTCAACAATCAAGCAAAGAAAGCAAGGATCAAACTCAAAAAGTGCTCTTAAAAATTGAATTTATTGAAAAAAGTACAATTATCAAATCACATCGCTTCATCTTTATTTTTTTAAACACAGAAAAAACCCCCCCCGAAATCTTGTAGAGACTCTTCAGGGATTTCTCCTCAAACAACAGTTTCTCTTGTGAGTTATACTCAAATTCCTCTCTTCCTGGACTCCCTCAAACCACCAGTTCTATCTCTGATCTCTGGAATATGTTAGGCTAATAAAAAAGCATTATTCTGCCAATTCGGCATAGGAAGAGGGGGGATTTCTCTCTTTGCTTTTATGGGAATACCTACTGCAATGAAAGTTTTTGGGTTGCTCAAGCTTACACACTCATAAATTTGACTCTTCTCTTACTGCCATCTCCTTTTCCTATGAAAAGTTCAAAAGTTCAGTTAGCAGCAGTCTGATGTCTTAGCTTGCTGCATAAGCTTCCATGTTATTTAATCAAGAAATTAGATATCTACAGTGCATGGTAGTACAGTCACTGGATTCATTATTATGAACTGTTGCTAATAAACAAAAATGCCAACATACACTTATTTATAATTTTAATTATTTAAAATATATATAAGCAGCCTATCTGTAAGAAGTTAGATGCAATCTGTAACAGACTTCCTGCTGCTGTGCTGCCAGTCTCTCAAAACAATTGTGGCCATTCTTAATTAAATAAATAATTTACCCTGGAAGATTTCATTGAATGCCAGGCACAAGCACCAAGGCTGGGTGAAAATAAATCACTGCCGGCAGCATGCCAGTACTCTTTCCTAGAATCTATGGAAAATGGCTATTTTCCTACAGTGAACACTTTGCATAACCATTCTGCACAGTTTAATTAATCTCTGCCATAGCATAGTAGTAAAACTCCCTCCATTTCTACATATTTTAAGACAGTACTTTATATTCTTTTGATTTCATTCTCCCCATATTTGGCTGGCTTTTTGCAACAGTTGGCAGCTTCTTGTACAGAAGCATCTTTTTTTAAATTTATTTATTTAGGGTTAAAGTCTTCCTCAATACCACGTCTTGTTATGTTGCTGACCCAAATCCATCCTTTAAAGTTGGCATGTTATTGCTCTGAGTCTACAATCATTCCCTACTTTGATTTACTCCTGTCAAACTCAAGTTACTTCCTCCTCTACCAACCTCCTCTTATCAGTACACATAAACACAGCTTTTAATGTTTAACATTTATTGCACTACACTGCTATTTAAGCATTTTCATAATTGAAAAAAAAACCAAAACAATAAAATTCCCACTTTGTGTTGTGATGTCAATCTATTTTAAAATCTATTGCAAGATCTCACAATAAATATCATGGTGTGACTTCAATACCTGACAGCAGTGTAAACATCAGCAGATTTTCACAGGCAATCACAGGCATCTCAATTATCTGAATACTGTCTCAGTTAGCAAAAGGGCAGCCTGACTTACTGTACGGTCAATGTCTTTCTATGCACTAGTGATTTTAGAAAACGTAGACAGGAAAACGAAAGTCCTTGGGTGCTCCTTCATAGAAAATTTCTCCTTACATTTTTGCACTGAAAATGAAAGATGTCAAGTGACTGCCCCTGTTCAGAAGAGCTCAGGAACTTTGGGGGTCCGTGCTCACCACTGCGTACCCCATGCACCAGAGCCAAAAGGTGAGCTCCTCATCTCCTTGCCAGGTCAGGTTTCAGTTGCTCTTCCCCCGTCTTTCAATGAATTTGTTACATCTCGCTAAGTTTGGCAGTCAGCATGTAACACCTCTAATGCAAAAAAGCCCACTGATATTTCAAGAAAAAGCCAGCTTTGATGGGGCTGCTCCACTGAGGAAACAACGAAGGAAACACATTCTTCTCTGCATACAATTTACCCTAAGGCACATAACCCGCCTCAAGTGCGACCAGTGTTTCACAGCTCCCAAAACTTTGCTTGACCACCTACCTGCTTTTTGGCCAACTGGCTGACCCAGAAAAGCAAGAGAGAAATGGAGCTGCCGCACGGAGCAAGAGGCAAGCACAGCTTGCAAACCGGCACACCACCTCGTGGGAAGGAGTCACTGACTGGGCACAAAAAGGGTCAGCCATGGCTTGCCCTGGAATGAGTGATGCAATGAGGATCAGACCACAGAGGTCACGAGAAGAAAAGATAGAGAAGAAAGAGCACACCAAGGGAAAGACTTTTCTACTTCTACTGCAGTTAACTCCCCTAAATTTCATCCCTCCTCCTGGTTCTCCAGTTTCCAAAAATAACCTATACAAAGACAAGAACTGCAGAGGCACAGAGCCTTAAAAGAGCTGCAGTTGGAAAATACAAAAAGGTGGCAAGGGAATTGATAAAAAAAAAAAAGACACATTCTTTTTGGAGAAGAACAGTGACATCTTTTAGTGCAGAAGCATATCAGCAGGGATGTAGGTCAATAAACGGAACCAGCATCTGTGGGCCTCAGCTCCGGGGGCAGCCAGAGGGCCAGAAGGCTGTTCAGTCTCTCCCCAGTAGGCTGGCAAAAGCTTGGGCTGGTCTTCATCCCTCCTGCCCTCATGTGTTGCAGCTCAGCAAATGATTCCTCTTTAGGCAACCACACATTTCATGTATCTGGTATCAGAGGATGCTTGACATTTTCCCTTAAAAGTAAAGGCACCTTAATGTGGAAAACATCTCTTAATGACTAAGAGAGTCAACAGCAAATATTTGCACCCAAAGAATTCAGTTCCTCCCACATCAAAGCAAGCTCTTACAAAACTGATTATAAACAAATTAACAAACAACTAGTATGCCTATCCAAAATAATTGTTTTGCTGCTGGAAAAGAATTAGACTCACAGGTACTGAAACAAACACTGAGGGTTAAATTTGATTCCTAATTGCTGGACTGGACTCCAAGGTGAGAGAAGGGAAAAACCCTCCTCCTGTCATACAGAAATGGCTGTCCTGTTGACACAGCATTGTGGGAAGGGTGATTTTTCTCTAACATCTGAGAAGTAAATTTAGGTACAGGTTGAGAGATTTTGCATTACACAAACATCAGCCGTCATAATTTCCACATCAAACTGGCTTTGATTTCAGGTGCATTACAGCACCCCAAAGCCACATGTAATTTTTTGTTTCTGCTTTTCAGCGCTGATCAAAATAAGCAAGTATCAGCACATCTCTGCAGTGAGATACAGGAACATTCCTACTCCACCAAAAGCAGCAAGACTGTGCTCACTGTCAAAAGGTCTGTTTTCACCACTATTTCCTTCTTGCATCTCTTTACCACTTGCCTTCCCTATAGTAGGGAAAATTATTAGGGTCTCCAGATAAGCTCTTGTCCCCATGCTTTTACCATGAAATACTACCACATACCACAGGGTATCTCAGACACGACTGCCCAGAGAACCATTTCGCTTCTTGTACAACAAACTCACTGTTTTGAATACACATTTCTCCACCTCTGCAGACATTCGTTATTGTCTCACTGCATTTCATTAATGACATTCTAAAAAGTCTGGAGATAACTGGCAGCTGGGTCTGAGGATGAAATCCAGACTGATGCTCCAAGCTCAGCCCTTGGGTATTGCATGGCCACTGTGGTGGTGAACCACGGCATGAGCCACAGCCGGGACAGGCAGCCTGAAGCCACCTGCCTGCTGGCAGCAACATACACGAGGAGGGTGAGAAGTCCTAGGGGGGAAAGGGCCACAGACAACACATACTGGTACTGCTGCCCACAAAACAACCTGTTTCAGAGAAAAACTGTTTCTCACCTTGGTGGTTCTGGAGAAAAGTTTGAAAATATAATGCACATACAGCCCAAGTGTTTAGAAAAGAGGAAGTAGAAAGGCAGAAATTATTTGGAGGTTTGGAGCTTCAGACAGGGTTTAAATCTCATAATTCCAGATCTTTTTCTTCTCTTTCATGCTTAAGTAACCGTTTTCAAATGGCACAGTTAGCAATGCCCATGATTTGTTCCACAGCAATCTTCTTCAGCCTCCCATCATGATGAAAGTCACTACCATCTGAGAAAACATCTCCTGGCAAGTGATGGCACTAAGTGGGCCAAGCCATACCTCCTTCAGAGAAGCAGGAAAGCTGTTGAGGGAGCAGCATTTTTAGGAGTGAAGTTTAGGAGAGTGGGAAGAAGACAGCTTCACACAGCCTTAGCTGCTTTTCCCTGCGGAGCAGAGATTGAGAAGGAAAAACACCACAAGCCTCTCATCTTCTCTGGCTTGGCACAAAAGAGGGGTGTATTTTTCAGCAGAATCCTGTGAGTCTGACACCGAACTTAGCTCAAGTGACATGAAATGGTAATGTTTAGGAACAAGGTAGGTGGAGAGGAGGAGGAAAGAAGACATTCATTATTTGATGTAGAATTCATTCAAAAGCTTCTTTTCACAGCCAGAACTAAAATTTCCATTCAGTTCTTTATTTCTGGTAGCCTAGATAGCTTGAACAACTGGAAGAGGAATCTAGAGGGAGCTCTTATCCCTGCCTGCATGGCAACAGCGTTTCCTCAGATACCTTCAGAGAGAAGTGGTCACATTTTTATGACTGTGAGCCTTCAAACGCAGAATGGGCAATGGTCCTTGGGTACATTCATACTGGCTTTAGGCCTCCAGCCATGGTGCACAGAAGGTATCTGCCTCCAACCATCCATTCTGGTGCCTGCAGCAGCCTTTCAGCATGGCCCCACTGCTCCCCACCAGCCCCCAAAACCTCCTCATCAAGAAGGACACAAGCTCTTGATGCTGCAAACGTAGCAGTTACTATTTAAAATTGGTTGAACCAGGATATGAAATTGATCCATGTATTTTATGTATTTTTTCTTCTTCATGTCAGTCTGAATTCTCCTATCTCTGATATCTTCTCCTACTTCATGTATTTTAATTTTCCTGGTTTGGTTTTGTCTACATTACATCTGAAAAATAACTTTTCCCTCATAGGCACCAGAGCAACATCTCTTTCCTGTGTTATGCTCTTCCCAGCCCCCTGTTGTTTCTCTGATCGCCCTTCTGCCTTTGTTCTGTTTCCTCACTCTCCCTATCCTTGATTTCTCTCCTCCTTGTCTTCTTTCTTTGATGTTCCTCTTGGTGCTTTCTCTTCATCCTTCCTGCCAAGCTGAATGAGATGTTTCCCTGGGAAGGTGCTTACAAATAGCAGCTGGCCTGTTTGGAAGGTTATATCAGGTTGGGACACATACACAGGATTCTTTCACCTCCCTTACTACATTGTTGGCTGGGTGATTCCTCTTCTTCTTTCAGGGTTGTATGCACCGTTCCTTTGTCAAAAGTCAGGAAAATGAAGGTGCCACATAATTTGGGAACCATATGCTAGTATTCAGTGATCTACATCTGTTTCATTCTGGGTGGCTGTGCAGAAATCAGAAGCCACAACAACAACAAAATTGGGACAGTGTCAAGTGCAGCATTAACAAGAGGCCTAAGCTTACCAGTGCTGCTCTCCCTAAGAAAAAGACAGTTTAAAAATGACATGTTCTTACTTTGCAGTTCTGCTGCCTTGAGGGTGAAATCCCCCCCTTTGTGGAATGCCAAGACAGGGTCATTTCATCATTTCAATGCTATTTATTCCCTTAGAAAAGATTACCCACATTGCACTGATCTCCTTAACAGGAATCTGTAGAATCTCAAAGACAGGGTTCCCACTGCAATGGAAGCAAGCCTTGTTTTTAAGAAAAAATATATTCCTGCTGCTACTAAAAAAAACCAACCAAAATCCACCCAAAATAAACAAACAAACACAAAACACAAAACAGAGAAAAACAGAAGAAAAAAAAAAGGACGTAAGAAAAGAACACAGATTAAGAGACATGAATTTTATTCCTCCTCTCCTCTTGCACAGCGAAAGGACTATAGCTCTGCAGTTGGAAGCTGGTTAACCTCTCTCCTGTTGCACAGCAACTTCCAACTGCAGCGCTAAATTCTTCCCCTAAGTAGACACAGAAACCTTGCTGAAATCTATAGGCTAGATCCACCAATATGTTCTGGCTGCTTTGACTGTTTTAGCAATGCAAAGCAGCTGTAAATCCAGTTCAACTTGCCATTTCTGTCAGCTTTACCATGCCAGATTAGCACTCCTGTTAGCTTCAGAAATACCAGCATCTGGAGGTTCCCCTGCTGCCCAGTCTGACTTTAAACCTTGCAGCCACCCATGAGCACAGCTGGCAGGATCAACCTGAGGCGGTTCTTCACCCCAAGCAAAATACATTTGCCACAGTCCCCCATCCTACATTCCCCCAGTCAACCAAGCAGATCAAACAAAATTCACGTAACGACCAGCTCTCAGTTACTCCCTGGCCAATTTCCCAGTTGTTCTGGAGGGCGACTCCTGACCCTGTCTGGGGCTGTCTGGGAGCAGGTGCCTTTCTAGTGCAGGTCTGTGAATCCAAGTTGGCTGGCAAAACAAAATACACTGTTTCCTTGTACTTTTATATTTCTTTGGATGTCAGGAAACAGAGCTAAGTCTTGTTTCCTGCTCCTCAGCCAGGGGAGGTGAGGGAAACTGGAGGTAGATTTAGAGAAAGGCAGAAAGAGGGCAGATCAAAAAGATCAAGGAAAATAATAAAAAAATACCAAAGAAGTAAAAACAAACCAACCAACCACTGCTTCACTTTGCTCTGTAAAGCAGTACATCTTGGAAACAATATGCCTCCCCACCCCCATCCCAAGTCTTTCTCTCCAGGGACATACAACCGTCTCAGGAATTAATAGCATTTTCTTGCAACATTCAAGTGCTGCTGCACTTTTAAAAAAACCTCAACAAAACAGCCTCTTCATTTGCTTTTTGCCTGAGAAAAACGTATGTAAAAAAGAATCAGAGAGTTGGGAGAGAGGGAGGGGGGCAGGTGTATTCCTGTCAATTTTGATTTTCTAAGAACAGAGGCTTTAATTTATATATAAATAAATAAACAGGAAAAATATTTTGGCATGTTTTATTTTCCCCCAGCTCACTCCCAACTCCTCACTCTGAATGCATTAATACATACACCTTCAGCACAGTTGGGCTCTTCGTGTTGCCATGGAACTGAAACCTTTGCAGTTTGGATGGTGATGTATGCCAGGAAGCATACTGTTCTTACACTTCCTATAACAGAAGCAAAATCACTGCATAGCATTAACTCCCTTAGTATTTAAGACATTCAGTGTCTTTCTTGCCTGCTCGTCTTCACACAGAGTTTGCTTTTTCTATCTTGCCACACACAAAGGAAACACATTTGACATAGCTATTCTCATTTTCATGAAGTCAATAGCTCACATGCTGAGCACGTTATAGAAGGTCCACAAGACTGTGATCTTCCCCTTTTTAATAAGAGGCTGTTTGCAGGCATGCAGCAGCTGAGACGAGGGCTGCAGAAAGCACATGCATATGAAATATATGTGGATACAGAAAAGTATTGTATTTCGAGGTAGCATTTAAGCAGGATTTTTGAAACCTAGTTAACATACTTATTGCTAACATTCTTGACACTCCTTCTGAATATTCTTTTCTACTCATTTGTCTGGACAACCAAATTACAGTATAAAGCTCCTGCAGCAGGCACCAAGTCTTTCAACACCTTTCTTTCATAAGCTAGGCTGATGGGCTATCAGTGGTGAGCACAGATTTGGGTACTTAGGGAAAAAACAGTCAGTACAATTGTGTGTCATCCTAAAGATACAGCCTGCTGTGATTATTTTCAGGAGATCTGAGGCTTTTGACAAAGGTTCTGAAAATGCGTGCACATGAATTACAAATACATAGATTTTTATGTTCAAAGCAAAAACAGGGTACCAAGTTCATTATAGAAAGATTACCATAGTAAATAAATAAATAAATTAACAAAATAGCCATCCGTGTATGTAAACATTGGATCTGTACCTGCAGAAACAGCTGGAAGCCAGTCCATGGTCTGAAGCCAACTTTTATCCCAAGTTAAATATTTGCATAGTATTAAGCTTAAAATTAAAGCTTTTGCTCAAGAAACTTGCTGACTTGTGTATATGAAAAAACAAGAGGGAATTTACTGTCCCTGCACACTGGGGCAGATTCTTGGGATGCCTTCTCCTTCCCATGAATTCCTGGACAGCAGAGAGACAGACAGACTACCGACCAGGGAATTCCCCTCTTGGTTTCCGGAGGATTTTGTGCGTGGGCTGGACAGAGAGGCAATAACCCAGGTAGTGATTTTATGAAGGCAGCATTTGTTGCTTTGGTGCCTGCCCCTCGACCACCTGGTAACACTCCTTCCTTTTAACGTTGTCCCCAGCACAGAAAAGACCCATTCACCCAGTGCCTCCGCCCATGCACATCTGACTGGTCCCTGTGCTGCTCCTGGCCCCCAGCTCCTGGCAGCTGGGCCAGCATGCCGGTCAGTGGCAGGCTCTGGCCACTCACTGCCCCGGCGATGTGGGCTGGGGGCTGACCATAGAGGGGCTTTCTGAGACACTGTTGGCTCCTGGCACCCCCGTACTTTCCAGAATAAGACACAAAGGCACTGCTGTCTCTCTGTCTGTGCCAGACCAAAGGTGTTAATGGGTGCACATGAAACCCTGTGAGTGCCTGTGCTTTCAGGTTCCCTCTCCTGCCCTCCGCCGAAGGAAGAGCTGTGCTGGCAGCATATGTTCCCTCTCCTCCTTTCATTGTCAGCAAGCGTCTGACAGTCGCATGTCCCCATCACTGCATCCAGTACCTCAGGTTTACGTAAGGCTCTCACCATCAGTTTTCTAGTTACAGGAAAATGTATATTGTGCTGTGATGAAAGGCCAGTGCAATGTCAAGGGCATTAAAAAGACTCCAGGGACTGATTAGAGTCAAAAAGGAAAGGATTTATGATGGTTAATAAAGTTAAATCTGCCAGAGTCCTGCTTATTCTTTCCAACTGCAGGTAACCAGATCTTATAGGAAAAATTATTAAAGTGTAGCAAGTTATTACTGTCCCCTTTGAAGGAAAACCTTTGTTTTGCTGTGAAGCACCTGGCCAGGAGGGAGCCAGGCTCACTGCATCACCTACACTGACCCCAAAGAGAAGAGGAGAGGAAGAGGAGACACCCTGTGCCTTGGATGAGCAGCAGGGAACTCAGTACCAACTGTGTATGTCACCTGAACAGTCCCCAGCGGGTCCCTCCCACATCTCCAACACCATGCTCTGCTCAGCAGCTGGGACAGGGCTAGGACTTCCATACACCAAGGAGCAGTACTCTGTGCCTCAGCAAGGGTCGTGGGCAGAGAGGGAAGGAAAGCTTCCCCCTCTGTCAGCACTACACGTCCATGTGGGAAAAGGATGAAGCAAAGAAAGAAGCTCTTGCCTCTCATTCCCTGTCTGGTGTCACATACACACCTTCTGCTGAAGAATGTAATCTAACTGGATAGCATAGGACTGCTCTGAAAATTGAATATAATCTAACATGCCCAAAAGTTAATATAATTTTACGAGACACTGGAATGGGCTGCCCAGAGCAGCTGCGGATGCCCCATCCCTGGAAATGTTCAAGGACAGGTTGGGTGGCGCTCTGAGCAGTCTGGTCTAGTGGAAAGTGTCCCTGCCCATAGGAGGGAGGTATGGAACTAGATGATCTTTAAAGGTCTCTTCGAACCCAAGCAATTCTATGATTCTAAGACATTAATGATATTCCACATTGAAATAACAACACTGAGAGAAGGCAAAGCAAAGTGGAGGGCCAAATTTTCAAAAACCTATTGGGAATTTTGTATCCATATCTAAATTACATGCACTTTATTGGATCTCAAGTTTTCATTTTTCTACCACTTAATAATCACGAATAGGTTATATATACCCTTTGCATTTTGTCATTCTTTCACTATATTACATCAAATTTAATTTCCTGTGGAAGTGTGTAATCTTTTCAGCTGTCACTGTCTCAGAAGCCTTTCTGTAATAAGCAGAGCCTCGTCCTCTGGCAGGTCGATCTTTTATGAGCTGTGCTCCTGCAGATTAGTTTCCTGAAATGCTTGCAACACTATATGAGAACTGGCAAAAGAGGAAAACCAAAATAACACCCAAAAGGAAAAACTAACATGAAAACCCTCACTTCCTTATGACTGCTGTGTTCATCGGTCAAAGGAAATTTCATTTTGATTTGGGTAGATGGCAAATCCTTGAAGGTTATTACTGTGTATCAGAAACTTCACAAGGTGCGAGACACAGCATCCCTCGCCCTACGGCTTATTAAGAGCACAGCTGCGAGATGGCTGCTTGTTCTTTGTGCCTAGGGAACATGGAGATCTGCAAGCGGTCACCACTCTGACAGTTGCCTCTCCCTGCCACCTGCCCTCAGCTCTCTGAGAGGTCCCCTCCACCGGCAAAAAGCTGTATTCCACCAGAAAAGTGAAAATGTCAACCAAGATGCATTCATGCCTTTCATGATGAGATACCTGTGATGGCGGGAAAGCAGACCAGCTGGTCTGCTGGGTCCTTTCCAGACCTCTGCCCCTGCAGGACATGAAACTCACCTTCTTCAAGCCAGTTTTCCATTACCAATGCTCAGGCACACACCAAAACAACTTATTTACAAAAACATGTACCAAAAAATAATTCTGAATGTTTAAAAATTAATCAGCCCAGAAGAAACATAAGCAACAGAGATTCTTAATCCTACATCCCTCCTGCAAAGATGCCTAGATATGGATGATAAAGGAGACATCTGAACAAATACAAAAGGTCTGCGAATGGTCATGTTAATGGCATTTGGCCAGCATAGATTACTGAGGGTGGCTAAAAAGGCATGCTAGAAGCCCTGCTATATAAGCAGGTGCAAAGCTCTTTCACTTCCATGGGAGACCACCTCTGGAAGCTTCTCTTCAAACTGTTCATCCAGATTTGGAAATCTTCACCATCCAGCACACAGGTTACCCAAGGTGTGAATTGCTCTCCCAAAACACACTATATTGATCAATGAAACATGATCTTTCTGCTCCCTGTAAGACTTTTATCTTGCTTTCCCTCTCTCACACCACTGCTGTAGCAGCAGATCATCCATATTTCTAACAAATATTGTGTCTAAATTGCATATAAAAATACAGAGCTTTAAACCCAGATATATACTTTCAGAGCAAACAGTCATCTCTACTCATCACTTTTTGACTTTTGAACCTAGACAAGTTTTTCAAGAATTGAGTCCTCTTCTCGTTATTTTGCCTATCCATTTCTTTGTAATTCTGTTTTACGCTTGTATCTTTAATACTTAATCTCTAAAAAGTAGATAATCAGTAAAAAAAAATAAAAAAATCCAGGCAGGGAACATACTTTAACAGAAGCCTCAGGTGTTACGTGCAGCGCTATTCAACTCCCATCAGCCCAAAGAAACTTTTTCCCACCAGCTTCGGGTGGGAGTTGCATTGGGGCCATAAATCAGATGAAGATGCTCCATGCTAACAGCTCTGTGGTGTGCTATGAACTGCTTTAGAACATAAAACAATGATGTACCCACTCTCATAAAACCATTTTGCCATGGGTTTACATGACCTGAGTGTGTATTAACAATTTCAAGCCAGAACGGTAGAAAAGAAACACATGCCAGTTATCAGTGACCTTAGGTTTTTGGCCTTGCAGGCCATAAATTGAACAGCCTCACTTCACCAGATGTGGATCTTGCTCTCCATTTCCTTATACAGCATGAGAAAAGAAGGATCATTATATGGATTTAATTCCTATTGAAATCTTGGTCAAAGATGGTGGGTGAAGATAAACATCAAGGGAATAACTGCCATCATCTGGCTGAGTTTGGTAAAATGAAGTTAATTTACACTTCTTTAGGGATTCACTGGTGTGTGAAATTAATCTAATTTAGACTGACCAGAAACTGAAAATGGAATGAAGGAGGAAAGCAATTAAAGACCTTTCCTAAATGCAAAAATAGTACTGCTGTAAGTGCAGCAATACAGTTAAAGTACAGAACCCTTCATGCTACTGCTACCACTCCCTCCTGCTTGAAGGACAGAATAATCATCTGTACATCTACATGTCATCACTGTACCAATATAACTTTATCCAAAGGAACCATTGGTAGAATGTTTCTACCAATATCTGTAAAAAAATACACGTTCAAATTACAACAGTTCACTATTCTGCTTACAGACCAAGCTGAACAGATAAACATCTGCTGGAACAGCTCAGTGTAACTGATTGTACATGTGGCTTAACATTTACTTCAATGACTTTTAGCACCTTCACATTATTGTTTCTGTGTTGTTCCAACAAGCATTGGTTAATGTAAGATGCAGACGTTCACATACCATATACTTATGAACAACTGGTTCCCAGAGATGTGGCAGTGATAACATTGTCATCGTAGGATTCAAAGTAGCTCACCGTAGATCACATATCAGAAGAGGGTCCCGCCTGAAAAAATAACAAATCCAGATAGTTTATCATATTCAGAGTTTTACATCAAGCTCTGGTAATACATTTGTGCATTTTCACATATTCCTCCTGTGCATTATTAACAGGTCTCTGCTCTTTCCAGGCTCACAGAAAACATTTTGCTGTTCACAATGGCAAGCAAAAGTGCCCTGCTGTAACCAAACTACTTTGGCCCACTGCTTCAAACCAGATTTCAGGCATGCTATCAAAGCAATGAAAACTAGTTTTCAATGTTAAGGCAGAAGCTGTTGCTGTCTGGTTGACAGATACAGAATTTCAGATTTTCCACTTGTCAGGTCCTTGGAAAGCATGTAATTCCTTTCACCATTGGCTTGCCAGTTTGGCTTTACCTTTCTTATTTTTTTTCTTTTCTTTTTTTTNAAATTGCTGGTTTGGAAAGACATGCAACACTGGAGCTCTCCCATGAACCATTCTCTTGAGATCAAGTTATTTCCCTACTGGTGACTACAATCACCTTATTTATAATCATTTGATAATTTCAAATCACTTGCTGGGTGAGTCTGGTTTTAAATTTTTTGGGAGGTAGTCAGTGCAGATATAGAAAATGAGCTTGCACTAGCAGCGTTGTCTCCAATGACAGGACACACTGTAGCAAACAAACTTTCCAGCTTAAGAGCTGAAGAAGTTTTTTCTTAGTAAAACTATAGGTAAAATCACAACTGATTGAAATAAATGTAGGTTCAGGCAACCTAAACCTCTGCAGCATTACATAAAGAAAACTCACTTGGACTGTGCATCCCCATAAATAAGTGTTGGAAATAAGAATTAAAAAACTCTTGCTTGTTAATTGTATTGACTAATGCTGTGAAGCATGAGGATGTGGATAAAGTTATAAAACACAGTTATTGATCTAAAGGCAGATTAATTCGGTTCTCTTGATTTTGAAAATGTAAGTAATATGACTTACAGAATACTCAGAAATATACCGACACATGCAGGTACAGACACACCCACAGAGATAAGAAGTCATGTAAGAGATAAAGATGGGGCCTTATCTTTTTTAATCAAGCCTCCTCAAACAGAAGCTGAGCTTCCTCTACAAGTTGCATCTCATCCTACCGTAAGAGGTTTTCAAGAGGAAAGTCTAGTAAATAACAAGGAATTTTCAAGAAATTATGGTTTCAGATTTTAGCCATAGTTCACATTTTTTAAATTACTCTAATGCTTCTTTGACTCTTCATACCTCCAAAGTGGCTTGTCTCTTGCCTTTATTATGTATGCTTCACCGACCAGCCACAACACTCCGCAGTTCACTAGCACCATACACATCTTCATTTGCTGCCAACTAAGTAAATCAGTGTCTCCTATACCCTGTATTTCATCTTCAATAACAAGGGTAAAACCATGTAAAGACTAAGTTACAAAGAACACACTCCGTGGTCCAAAATAACAATGGAAAATTATTGGTGAAGGGTGCACTGCCCATAGGTGTGAAGCTAAAGTGTAATATCTAATGTTTGCCTGCTTTGAAACAGTATAAATACAAGTAGACAAACACAATCATCATACAGTAGTGCACATATATGTTTCAGTATATGCAAATTTAAATGCCAGATGCTGAGGTGAGTTGCTGAGCCACAGCATGGCACCCAGCACCAGTGAGGAAGACAGCAGAGCAGTGACTGCTAGCAGTGCCCAGAGGCAGCCCTGGCTGGCAGAAGACACAGGGCTCTCCCATACCCCATTGCTGGGATTTCAGCTGTGCTCCCCTCCACTGGGAAGAGCCCCATCCCTCTGGGAAGGCAGGCAGCCCCCGTGGCTCCATGCTGGGGGTGCTCCTAGGCTGCCCTGTTGGAATAGGCTGACTGAGGATGAGGCACTGCTTCATTAGTTCATTCACTCGCCTCCACCCTTTAACGCCAGCAGGAGCTCCTTCCCTCTCACTGACAGCCACCTCTGACTGCTCAAGCAACAGATTGTCACCAGAAAACTCATGGAGGTCTGATGTATGTGAATCCAGTGTTGGCTGACATAGGGAAGATGGAGCAAAGGCATGCTGGCAGGGCTGCACCACAGAATGGTGGTTAAATTTTGTTTCCTAATAACTCTATTTTACCTACAAAAGCAATTTTTTCTCAACCCACTGAAGGCTTAAAAAGAATCTTCCTTCCCAGAGAAATCATTTGTAGTGTCCTCCCCACAGAAGGATAAACATGGCCAACTGTCTTCAACAGAAAAATTCAGTAAGACATGCAACACATTCTTTTTCTGCTTGTAGACTTATTTGGAGTAATTTAAATAATCTATCCCTAATGACTGCACCTAATCATTTACCTTGCAAACTACCAGAACTTTTCAGTGAATAATCTAGTTAAACATTTTTCCTTCTTTTTTTCTTGCTGCCTGTTAACAGTACTGTTGGAAAATTAATACTCTCATGAATACTTTCATGTTAAGTCCTAAATCATCCCATGAATTGACAAGAATGACCACCAAGTAGGTACATTATGAAGAGAAATACACAGCAACACATGGAACCAAGTGAAATGCAGTCTTTTATTTCTAGTGAATCAGTTCAAACCTAATTCAGATTGGTAGCTGATGACAGCTACCTTTGGCTTCCTGCTGCTCAGTGTCCTGTAGGAAATTAGTTTGTAATTCTCCATTTGATTCCCTTTTTCTCAGATTCCTTCACTGAGTGTTTATCCTCTTCCTTGGCCAGGTCAAAGCTACGGTCCAGGTTCTCAAGGCTACTAGTCATGCCCCATATCAGAGCTTACTGCCTCTCTGCTCACAGTTGAGATGGAGGGATCTCAGAGACCATATAGGAGAAAGCCGAAACTGCTCAAAACAAACCACTTCTGGTGGAGCAGGAGGCTCTAAGGAGCAACCGATAAGAGCTGATGTAATTACTCATGATCCTGACAACTTTCAAGACTTTTCACAAAGATCTTTATGGCAGAGACTTCCTAGGGCCTTACCTTTGGTGAGAAACCAACATCAAATCCCAAAAATATACTTAAAAATTACAAGTTCTACAAGAGACTCTTTAAGGCAAAGGCAAAGCCTTTCTAGGTGAAGCAGAAGCATGGAAGCCATTGTGAAACCTGAAATTGGAAATTATATGGGAAGTATTTAAGGATGTGGTTCTGGAAATTATGGAAATAACTAGTGTTGACTGGAATACATTGGGGACCCAGCACTTAAAATCTAAGTGGGAGAAGGACTGGGAGCTAAATATACAAATCAATACAGTCTCTACAGAAAGAGAAAATGGTAAGAAAATACACACAGTCCAAACCATTCATTTTCTACAGCCAGACAGTGGTAATCTTCAGAACTATCAATTAAGACCTTCATTCTCAAAAGCAATGTTTTAAGGAAATGCAGTATTAGGCACAGTTAGAAAAATTAATGAAAGCTGAAATGAATTTTTTGCTCCCAACTTAATTCCACATATGTGTGCCATCACTTCTTAAAACTGAGTCTACAGGTCTAAAGACAATCCTAAAACTGCATTTATACATACTAAACTACAGATAAGTTATATCTTACCCTAAAGAACTCTTTTCTTACAACAAAGTACAGCACTAAAGAACTAAATATGCAATCTTTTGAATTACAAATATTCATATCAATGCACACAGCATAGTCACACCAACAAAGCTACAGTGGCCTACCAAACATAGGTATTTAGAAAGTCCCTATAAAAGCAGTGCTGTGCTCCAGGACTTATCAGAGTTTTAGCAATTCTTTCTCCACCTTCAATATATACTATTTGCTCATTTGAAAAGTAAACAAGGACTTATGAAATGGACAAAATAGCTAAACAAAATGCTTAGATTGAATATACACAAGCATTGACTCGTTTAGTAGAATCAGGTTAGGAGGTATTAAGCCTCAAAAACTCCCCAGATAGATATAACAGAATCTATTTCAATGTTCATTTTATTAAAAACCATAGCTTCTAATTTCAAAAAAATATACCTGTTAATAGCCATCAATAAATTTAAGTCCTAAGAATTACTTTCCTGGCACCTGTTTTTCTGTTTTACAACTTCAGCATTATTTCAGTAAAAGTGAGAAAACTGGTATTTATTTCTCTCTGGCATCAGAAGCTACATTACAGACACAACTGCACCTGTATATTTTACCATGCAACACAAAAATGGATTGCCAAATTAACTGCCTGTAAAAGATGTCAGACACATCCACGCAGACTGAAGCCCTTCTGTCCATGCAGAGCAAGCATGGTGCATGATGATGATGCAAGCTTCTTCTCAAACCATGTCTCTCCATACAATTCAGCTATACTTTGGAAGGAATATGAGCAATAATGTCTCAGTAACTAGGAATTACATTGCTGATAATGACAATTAAGTTCTGTATTTGTAAGGTCCAAACACAAATAAATCACATCAACAAGTGGGAGGGCAAGTGGGAAGAGAATGAGAGAAAGAAAATGCAGCTGCAAATGGGGTAAACTGCAGCAGGAGATTCCACAGTGATGGACAACAATCTGTCGCCCAACAGCACTGGGGAATTTAGAAACAGGAAAATTGAAGGCAGTCCCTGGCACAAAGCTGCACGAAGGGAGTCAGGGACATGCCACAGCTGTACAGAAAATAAAGCATGAAAATCTCCAGATGAACCATTTTTTCTTTTAGTTCCTTTGACAACCTGCACAAAGAGCATTTAAAATAAAAAAATACTGGTTAGATTGTCCCTGACATGATAGATTCCACCAGCACTACTTAATTAATCAAGTATATTGTTCTTTGTCACTCTATGACTTGCTTTGACCTTTCTCTTTTTTTTAATTAATCTTTTTTATTATTATTACTCTGCCCCTTATTTTCATAAATGTTTGTGATCACAAAATATATTGAGAGTGACAGACAGTAAACATTACTGGAGGCTGTTGCACTTGGACTGTGACTTTGTGATGTGGATGATCATCCAGAGGCGAGTATATGAGCTCAGAGTTACAAGGTCACTCCTATACCCATCCCTTCAAAGATCAACACTTTTTAAAAACCTCCAAAATCAAGATCTAGCACCAGGAGAATTTCACAGTAATTTCTATTTCTATTCTAGCCACAGTAATGAAACTTTCATTTCAGAGAACAAAAGTCATTAAATTGAGAATGTTGTCAAATGCCACAGTAGATGCTGGGGATATGAAAGCACAGGAAAAAACATCCCATTCCCTAACATCCCAAGTACAGGTGAGAGACACACAGAAGATAGTCAGTCTAGAAAAGCTCAAAGCGATTTGATCACTAATCAGAGACAGAAACCCATCTGAGAGTCACAACTGTCTCTGCAGGCTCTGAAAGACAGAATTAAATTGGCTTAGTACTATATTCAAAAATGAATTTAATTAGCTGACATTAAGCAGGATAAGTTTGCGGTACCATGTTGGTCTGACGAGCTGTCTCCAGAAGGGTAAGTGGAAGGTAAAACCTTATTTTTCAGAATGAGATTAGGGCTGTGCACTGAGACAGAAGGTAATGGCATGTCTGCTGAGGGCAGCTGAAACTTGGAGCTGGACATTTCATCTCACACTATAAAAGGATGGTATGTGATAGACAAGCCAGAAGTGCAAGTTTCAGATTCTGCACATTTATTCATATGGCTGTGCAGCTTCATCTCTTTCTGCTGTTGCCACTTACATGAAGAAGAGAGCCTCAGTGTGTAATGTCTGCCAGGACCTCTTTCGCCAGTTTCTCTCAGTCAGAGCTGTCCCCTGGAAAGACTACAATACCGTAGGTGCAATTTATTTATTTTTGTTTATAATAGAGCATGTTGGTCCTTGGTTGGAAAAATGAGGTCTGTGCAGGAGGTGGTTTCTGTGCTAATCAGGCAGGCTGCCACATCTGTCAGCTGCCGCACATCTATCAAGGGTTTTATAGGGTCACCCAAGCATCCCTGCTCTGCTACCAACATCTACCAAGATTTCTGCTGCCTTCTCTATGTGGAATACAACCTGCACATCACAGTACAGCCTGCAAGCAGAGAGGTGGTGTTTGACAGAGAATAAAAGTAAACACAAACTGTGGTCAAAATCTAGAAGCAGGTAATGACAACTGAAAAATCAATGGTAAAACGCATAGTAAATCCAAATTGTTTCCACAAGGAAGACTTGGAGGAAGTGGAATAACACATTTCAAAGCAGGAGTCCCATGCATATGAAACTTAACAAGCCTTGCCTTCTCATGCCTCTTTCTATATAACTATAAATCTAGTTCCAGGGAAAGGCATCTCACTCTCAGTGCTAGAAATTCTGCTTATTTGCAAAGCAGCCACATGCATCCCAGGCTGTGACCAGGAAAGCCATTGCCCACATCACTTATACTAATATCTCAGCTCTGTCACACCAGAACCAAGCTAGATTTACTAGACAAGACAGAAAAGCTTTGTCCATCCCATTAGCAAGTCATTAAGGAGGTGTTCCTCCATCACGTGACAAAACTGCACAGCAATATAAGCTCTCAATTTAGGCTAGCAGTGCCCTTCTTCCTTCCGTGACTCCTCTCACCAGGACTGTATTTAGTCTGCGTGACCTTGTGCAGCAGTTCACAGGTTTTAAGTGCAAGCACAACACACGGCGTGCTCTTCTCCAGCACCACATTAATCACCCTATTTTAATGACTTCTCCTGATAAACCACTCTGTGTACCTAGCTGTCCTCCCCAGCGGCTGCATCTACAGCAATAAATTAAACATGCCCTTTCCCATACCCTGCCACCATGTAATCCTCTAGAAGAGACAAAGCTGCTGAGAACCTCAGCTGACAGTTAGGGTGAAAAGCAGCAGGGATCAAGAGACCCCAGCTTTACTGGATATTTGACAGGTGACCCTGAATCTCTCAGTCAATGTATTTTCACACAGAATAATCCTATTTCTTTTCAACTATAGTAAGAACCACAGATATAAAATACCAATTATTACTGGTATGTATCTATTTCTCCTATTACTATACATAACTACAGATCAGAACTACCTTCAACTAAACGAACATAACTACAAACAGAGAACATATGATTTTGTAGTATTATTCCTTAATTATTTCACTCTCTTCCAGGAAACTGAAGTCCACAGCTGAGCACGAATAAAGACACAAGATCTTAATGATAAGAAAAGCAAAACAATGGCCTGACATGACCTAATGAAAGCACAGGATACTACCCCCCTCCAGGGTAGAAATCTCCTTATTCCAAAACTTCCTTTTAAGTTCTCTGAATACCTTACTAAACAAAGAAACAAGAAATTCACTTTTGCAACACAGTAACATTTTTTAAAATAGTGGCATCTGACGTTATTCCATAAATCTCCCCCAAAATCAATGTACTTTATGTCAGATGGGACCTTTAAACTTGAGAATAAAACAAATTTAGGTCTGAATCGCAACACAAAGATACATGTAATAAACTAAATATGTCAAAGGCTTCAGTGGAAGAAGGTTTGCTGAAGGTTTAACATGGAGCTAAATGCACACACAGCTTTGCAAAACTGACCTCTGTGATGGTAAGTGATGTATGGTGCTGGGAGTGCTACCAACTCACAGTACTTTAGAAACAGACTGAGTTCTTAGCTGCCACAGATTTCATATCTGACCATGAAGGGCATCTCACAATCTGTCTCTATCTTTGATCCCTGTGATAACATTTTTTTCCTCTCTTCATCTGTCAGATACTTAAATTGTAAATTCAGTGTGTCTGAAGATGTGAAGGCAAGGAAGCCTACATCTTCACAGAAGACTTTAGATGCTACCACATGGAAAATAATAGTCATATTAATAAAAAAATCACATCACAGAATTCCAACATTTAACCTTTTTCACATAGGTTCCTATCTGGAAAGTATTCTCAAACTAATTAATTCTGCCTTCCTCCCAAGATCTCTTTTGTAACCTTGTTTCCTACATAAAAAAACCCCTGCAATCACATACTGTGTGTAATGTCATGCCTGTGTCTGTCTGTCTTCCTTTAATAATTTCGCTAAAGATATTCAACAAAGAGGTAGCAGTCTCAAAATTACTCAAAATTGCCAGAAGTTCCTTACAATTCCAACTTGTGCTCAGAGAAGAGATGGTCAGAGTTTGTATTAAGGGAAAAACCTTCTATATTGAGTTATAAAAGAGCACAGAATCTGCAGATAAAACAGATGTACCAAGATGCAAAACCATGTAAAAAGTTGAAGTTCACAACTACAGGTGCACCCATATGGCTAAATAAAAATGAGTTAGGAAGCAAGCCTGAGCACTGGAACACACTGCTCCATAACTTGCCTTCTGCATGTTTTTGGACCACTCCAACTGCCTCCTCACAAGACAAGCCTGCTGCCAGGAGCTCTGCCTGAGCAGCACAGATGTGACCTAGGCATTGTGACCTGACTCTCAGTTCAAGTGCTAGACTTTTGCCTCCTTCTACACAGCAGCTCAAACACAATCAGGGACTGCATTCAAAAGAGAGGCACTAACAGGAAGCTGAGGTTCATGATTTCTGATGCATACTGAAAAGTTGGAGGCGTTTTCTTAGTGCATCTGGTGCGTGCAGTACTGAAGCAGAAACCAGGGGTGTGGGAAGGTTCTCAAATACACACATACTGCATTGCCTCACAGTGATGCCTTGACGACCTTCTGTCCTGCCACTCTTCCATCTTTGACCTGAATATGAATGTCAGTGCTACAGGTCAAGACTTAGAAGGAAGTGGATGGTATCTCTGCTAGAGCTCTTTCTGGAGCTAAGCTTTGCTGCCTGGCATGTAGCTGAGTTCCCAGCCCTCCCCACAGCCCCCTGCCTGCTTCGATGTCCCTCCAGGATGGATACTCCCAAACAGTCTCCTCCAAGTCTTCTATTATTGCCACAAAAGTCAGCAGACTGCAGATGTCAGTTAGTTCCCTATGCACCCTATACCCGCTACTCATACATTTAAAAATACCAACTTGTGCATACTTCCAAACTTGAGCACCTTTACATTCAGGGGACAAACCAATAAACAATACATACAGTTACAGAAATATGTATCATTCAGAAAGGGTTATGAAAATGCTTTAGTTATTTCCTTGCTGAATTCTGAAATTTGTCAGTTATTCTCTGTGGGACTATCACTATCTCAAATCTTGTCCTCAAAATATTTCTGTATGGGGAGAAACCTGCCATATCAGGACTTTTCTCTGAGTGATTCACCTCTATAACCTAATCTCATAAAAAGATATCCGTAAAACTGGGGATGTGTGAACAGGTGTTCATGGGATTGTCTTGGGCCACACAATGATCTATTAAGGAATGACCCCTTGACAAATGCTCCCCCCACCCCAGAGACCTTCAGTTTCCAAGGGGATGGTTTAAAGATTCAAGCGAATCTTTGGAAATGCTAAAGTGCTGAGAAGAGACTGGGATAAAAGCCTAGGGTTTAGGAAGAGGAAACAGAAGTAAAATGAGCTGTTTAGCAGATAACCACATGTGGTGAAAGCTTTTCTGTTCTTCATACTGAACAAGACTGGTCACTACTTACAGGTGCTCTAATGTAGTGCACAAACCCTTTCAGGGGATTGATGAGGAATAAAGACAGGTGCCAGCACTGAATTTCTCATCAACAAAGGTCTATGTCCCAGCTATCCAACTACAAGGAGATGGACAGTTTGTATTTATGATCTCTATCTCACTGGGAAAAGGCTACAAAGCTCCCACTGCCTGAGTGCTTCCCATAGAGTTTTCCAGGGAGGATGCAGTGCAGCATATGAAAAATCCTGAAGCCCTCAATCAGAAGATACTGCTTTGAAAATGATGGAAGAAAAGCCTCAAAGCTGCAACAGATGTAAATACACATACATACACCGTCCTGAGTACTCTTTAAAATTGCAAAGACCAACTTCCAAACCTGAAATGGTACGATATTGTCTCCCTAGTTCTGTCACAATTGGCTGTTTTAGCAAAATTTAGCAACAAAACTAAAATAAACATCACTGATGAACTTCACTGCTACCCTGTGGAAAAGCAGTATGCCTGCCAATAAATACATTTGTGCTACTGCCACTGCAACACAGAAAAGTCGGATCAACAGCAGGTGAATTATAACCAGCAGCACTGAAATTATAATCTTATTTTGCTGTACAAACTGAAAAAAAATTAAAAAGAAGGCTATATTTTGTTATGCATCACATATTTGTGTCACAAATTGTATCAAAACACATCTAGACATTTAGGATACTTCAAATATACTGTGTAATGAAAAATATGATGAAATAACTTTTTAACTAACTTATTACTTATTCGCATACTTGATAAGAAAAAAAATACTATATTATCAAAAGCATTGTATTTTAAAAGTGGTCATTTCTTTCCACCACCAGTTTCTAGCATCCTGCTTCCAATTCTGCAGTTTAGGTAACTCAGACTTTCATCTGTTGGTGGGAGGGAAAAGATTTGAGTAGCTACAAGTTAATGCAACTACACAAAATAGCTTACGGTTGAAAGACAGATGACAGCATGATGGAACACATAACCAGAATATTTCAGAAGTCTAAAATTTTTCTTCCTATTGATATAATACGGACAACAGATGGGTTTTTAAATGCAGTTCTTGATACAACTTTGCATGTGAGAAGGAAAATAATTTGGAGTTCATGGGAACAGGAGCAGATTGTTCTGTGGATCCAGTTGGTGTCATTCTACACCCTTAAATTCTCCTGCAAAATACTGTAAGCAGAACAGCAGGAGTCCCAAAATTCCCCACACTGGCTCCAGTTCAATGAGCCATTTCTATTTACAAAGTATATAAGCATATACTTAACTTAAGGAGCATGTGTAAGACCCAGTGATTTCACTATGACTTAGGAATCTGCCTGAAATTAAAGTTTCACCTAAGGGTTTTGCTAATCAAGCACCAGATTCATCTGGCAGTTATTAATGGACTTCATTTTTCACTGGGTCCATATGCTACATTTTTCCCCTGCCATGGCACTTTCTTCATTCGCTAAGTTATGTGCTCACCCAATGGCCAAAGACAGGCCTAAGCTCCACGCAGGAGGCACCCAAGCAACAAAGGACAAGATGAGCAGACAGGACTGCAAACATGCACGACAACCTCCCAAGCGCACCAGAAGCACCATTTTCAACACAGAGAAAAACAAGACAAGCAGTATCAAAAGCTTAAGTTTCATTACTGGAGCTCTTCCTGCTTAAGTCTTAAATTAGCACACCCATGGGGGAGAGAAGACAAGGCTGCCATGGTCTGCCTTCTCTCAGTGGTAAGGTCCAAGCCTGACCATCAGGACCCAGATAGCTGAGAAGAGTGAGGCACCATGGTCCCATGGCATCGCCCACTCTAAGCTACCAGAGTATGATTGTGAAGGACTATGGGCTCTGTGCATGTAGCAATGAAAATTAACATTTTTCTAAACACAGTATTTAAACATCTGGACCTGGATCTAGGCATGCTGCCCTTCTCTCATGCCTTAGCATCTGACTGCACCTTAGTCAGGCTATTTTGCCTCTTAAGTAAAGGAGACAGAATTGGCCTTCAAAGCCACATGTAACCTAACTTTTGTGATTACTTCTATGTTTAACAGCAGAAATACTTCAAACAGAGGTGCTCATAGTAAATTGCACAACTATCAATCGCTCTGAGAACAGTCATTTAAAAACAGACACAAACAAAAAAACTTAAGGTTCAAATCCCACAGTCAGTTTTAACACAAAACGCTATTTGCTCCCTATGGATCAACAGCAGAATACAGCATCTGTCTACAGCACATCTCTGTAAAGTAAGGAAGTGGAACTGACATAATGAGAATACTGCATAACACTGATATTGTTGTGCCTCACTCGTATTTTTGAATATAATTCACATGAAAATCAGTGTAAGGTGTTGTGAATTTTACCCCAAACTTATGAACTGTGTAGCACAACCAGGAATTGAACCTCTGGGTATTGAGTCCCCGGCTAGCCTGCTACTCACTAGACCATACTTCCTTAACTGGAGAACTACAGTAAATACATCAAGTTAGCTGTGTACTGCTGAGCTTGTGTGGTCACACATCACAGACAGTAAAACATGCCACCATAAACTCAAAGGTGTATTCCCTGCATATGACACTGTCATTTCTCGTTCTGATGCAGAGCGCTCAAGTTCCAAGTGCAAACACATGCATTAAAAGCAGCTTTGCAGATGGAATAAAAGATACATTGAAGCAGTGAGTGTTACTCTAGTTTTCAGAGTATCTTTACAAAATGGTTATAAAAAATTATTACCATTTTGAATCTACAAGAATGACATGTCAGCGGAAGTTAAAAACTTCCTTTCTTGCTAATGCAACCAAGCAACTTACTGCATGCAGTGTGCCAGCAAAATGAATTTGCTGCAGAAGGAATTGAACTGGCACAATCACAACAGAAAGGATTTTAATCTACAAGTGCTGCACTGTGGAAAGCAACTGCACAAGCAAGCATGCTCCATGCAGATAAACCAAATCTTTCACGATGCACTTAGAAAAACAATTCCATTCACAAAGTAAACCTTGCTACAAACATCTCCAAAGTTTGGAAAGGTTCAAAGCCAGGGCCAGCTGACATAAAGAAAGACAGTACATGTATTTTTGTATGGTAAAACCAGTTATTTGCAACAGAGAAGGGTGTTGTACTGATGATTCAAAAAAAACATGCAATATGTTTCTTTGCCATTTCACGGCAACAACCACTACAGTGTTGAACTCTCCTTGTAAGACTGATGGTGCAATCAACACAATCCCATGGCTAGCCTTGTCTACAACTGAACAAAAACTTTTGCTTCTCATCCCCACAAACAGCAGAGCCATTATGACTCGTGATCTGTCTCTCCCAAAGCAGTGGCACGTTCATTGAGGAACCGGCTGAGGGGTAGCAGGACTGCAACAAGCACACTCACAGGATCCAGGCAAATGCACTCAAATCCATTCCTGTGACAAGGAGCTAAGACCACACAGATCAAGTTATGCATTATACAAATTTCATTATTACCTAGAGGCCAATTTCACTCACTAAACAACTCTAGGGAGGGCACAAAAAGGTTGTGTTTCAGCAACAAAACCTAGAAAAAGGGCAGCCATTGCATGGCTCCAGGCACCATACCAAAGCACCAGAGTTAAGAGAAAAAAAGCTTCCAGTAAAGATAAGATTTTGTTAAAACTCTCCCATCTTAATCTATTCTTTTTATCAGTCTTACTGCAAATTTGTTTGGTTTTTGTTTTGTGTTGGTTTGTGGGTTTTTTTAATGCTCCAATCTGCTAAGAAAAATCTTCTTGCAGATGGACTGGTAATGAAATACAAATAGAGTGCTTAATATGAAAAATGTTACGCACAGCGTATTTTTTCCTTTACTTAATTCATCTTAATTTGCACCTAGTCATTTTCATGCTGAGTATCTCATTTGGTTAAATAATTAGTGTAAATTAAATTTAACCTTTTTTTAACAGGCAAAAATGGCGAAACTGAGTTAGTAATTGTTTCAAGTTTTGCCACAATATAGGAACAACTTGATAACCTGACAACACTTAAGGGCTTGAATGGACAAGATGCACAAGCTTTTAACAAAAGCAAGGAAAATTGAACTGTGTACAGCAAACTGCAGGACAAGAAGTCTCTCTCTGCAGAGCCTTATGACATGGACCAGTAACCTCTGAAGACTATTCTAAAGCCTCAGGATGTGAGAGTTTACTCCTGAGCAATCTACTATCTACTCATACACAGAAATACACCCCCTCCTTGCCCGTGCATCAGCACCACTTGAAGCAAGTAACTTTCTTTCACCCAGCAGCCACATGCTTATCCTACTCTGCTCGCTCACACTGATCCCAACAGAAATCGCAAAAGAATCAACACCAGCCCACACCTCCCATGGCAGATGGTGAACAATCCTTGCTTTTCAGGGGCACTGATCCCAGCTATGTTCATTTGCCGTGGCACTGTCCCATGACCACACAGCCCCAGCTCACTCTCCATCTCATCCCCCAGCTCAACCTCTGGAAACCCTCAGCCCACCCTTGGTTACATCCCAGCAAAGGCCAGCAGGCACAGGGTCTCACCTGACAGCGCAAGGCAGCAGGCAGCTACAGCCACCCCCTCTGCAGCTGCGCTCATCTCATCAGCTCTACTGAAACATGAGGTGAAAACTCCCATGCATCCCATGATGCTCACTCTGACCCTCCTAGCTTTACAAGTTTTGGCTCTTCCCAAAGCCATGAGAACTTTTCATCCAAAAGAGTAAGGGGAACTCAAGTAAAGGACACTAAAACCCTCTCAAGTAAGCACATCAGAAAAGTGCACTCATGCTCCTAGCAATAGAGTGAACAAAAATTTCAACGATTTTACATGATGTCCCTACATAATGTTCATATGCATTAAGAAACTCATGGAGCTGCAGAAAGGACATACTATTAGTCAGACAAAATCCCACTATGGAGTCAAAAGTAAAAAGCATTGGAGTTGATACAAACAGAAAGCATTTGATGAACTCTAATTTTGGTTGTCATCATGTAGATTCAGGAAAACATCTTCCTCCACATACAAGGTCTCGGGTGTCCTTATGTGTCACTATTTAGATTTCCAGCTCTAAGCTTCTGCTGCTGCAAGAGTAACACAATTGCACAAAACTAAGCCAATTCAGAGCAAAAAATGAAAATTCTCCTGAGGACTGAGATTTATTGGAAATTTTCATTAAAAAAAACAAACCAGCAAGTTTCTTCTGAAGGATGTTGCACTGACAGTCCCAAGCGGAATCCTGCATTTGTTTGGAAAAAGGACATAACAAGAGCAACATGGTCCACTTCCTTATAGTGCCTTTTTGACATCCCTTGGCCATGACCTGAATGGCCTCCTGTGTGAGAAAATACATGTTTCCGTCTGTGCTTGTTCATCTCCTTCTCTCCATGCTGAGGTTATCAGCAGTAGTACTATGGCAGTGGCACAGAGATGCAACTGTTTGTCACTGTAACATCCCAGCTGTTGTCCCTACCGTGTTCATATGCACCATACAGTAGTGCAGAAGACCATTAATACCAGCATTCATTTTTCACCATTCATTGTTAATAATAAAATCTCAAAATACAGGAGTTAATAACAACCCTATGCCACAGCATACGGCTATTTCATTTTATAGATAAAAAAAAAGGAAAAATATGGAATTATTTGCTCAAAATGAGAAGGAGAAGGACAGTTTGAAGGTGAATTCTGGAGCACTAAACCATTCCTTTCCAAAAAAGCCATTATTCCCACTCCTTACCTAGAGATCTGTTATTCTTGCACCTTTATTTCCTGACATTATTATTTAATATTTGTATCCATGCCTCTAAAGCAAAAAGTCATCCAACGCTTAACAACTCAGCATGACTTTGATGATCACACCTAAGTAACAGCAAAGAAAATTGTCAAGGAAATATTATTAAAGGAAAAATTAACTTAAAATCAATTGCTTTTATTCTAATGCATTTGTATAATCACTTGCTTCCCTTTTCCATAAACTGGTTGTAAAATCTCTTGAGACAGAGGACTGTTGTGTTGCACACATGCCTAATGATACTATAGGGGCATATTTAAAAGATTTATATAACCATTTATAGGGGCAATCACAGCTCATCAAGTTATTTTCTTTTACATGTGAAATCACCTCATTTAAGGGACTTTCCCCATTTATTATACAGTGCTTTTCTGGAGGAAAAACAAGAGCAGGGGTTGGGGTGGCGGGAACTTGGCATGCATATATACAAAACCCTCAAGAACTGCTCATGCCTGAGCAAATTCACCCTTCTGTCTGTTAAACACTCCCATCCGAAGACTTTGTTTCAGGACACATCCTCATAACAAATAGCTGGACTGTGTCTGTACAGCTGAAAGTACCAGCATATAGCATTTCATTTCAAAACCCAGTCATATCCTATTCTGCAAAAGGTTGAGTGCTGTTATTTCTTTGCCTATCTTGCTTTTTCCTGCCTTGCAAGCATCTAGCCAGGCATGATTCATGTTACATAACTCCAGCTTGTTAAAAACAGTAGTTATGTAGCTGGGTAGTATGATAGATTAATGAGGTAAATCCAGAAGTTGCTTATAACAGAACAAGACAAAAGCTGCTCCTTAAATAATATGCTTATGCAACATTAAACAAATGAACAAGCAACTGCACCAGCACTGCTTACATTCAAAGTTAAATAAATCTTTCAAATTCAGAATACCATACTCTAGACTGGTAATTGCCTCTTCTCATGCCACAATATGCAAACTCCCTAGTGCATATGTGTTTTATTTTTCAAAAGTGACCCGCCCCCCCAATCATTAGAAAACAGCAATTGAATATTGAATCAGTTAATTTCATTCGCAAGAATGATGTATTGCTTTAATGTTCTGGCTGACTGTGCTGAGACAAAATCCTCCTCCCTGAGTTAGCTGCAAAATGCTCGTGTTTTGCAAATAACCATTTTTACTCATAACCCTGTTTTGGTTATGAAGTGTAAAAGCAGCAGCTGGAGAGGGTTAAATGGGCTTCCTGTCAATGCTCTGCAAGAAGCAAGCCTCCGTATTCCAGCAAGACAAAGAAATTTGTTCAGGCCCTGTATATTCAGCATTATTCAGCGCTATTGGGACCGTATTCCAGGATCCTTCAATGCCCACCTCACAGTGTCTCTTCTACATTACAGAAGTGATACGGTCTCCCCAAGGCAAATCATCACCTGACCATCCCGGTCTTTGCAGCTCAGCTGTGTCCAGTGACATGCTCCGTGGAGCAAGTCATTGCCACATAACTGTATTCCCTTCTCAGTCACTTTTCCAGGAGGTTTAAAAAAAAAAAAAGGAAAAAAAAAAAAGAAAAAAAAAAAAAGAGAAATTACAAAGCTCGTATTTGTAGCATCACCACCACAGCAGAGCAATAGGGAGGTGACTGGCTGTCCCAGGGAGGAGGCAGCACCAGTGAGCACCAGCTGGCTGCCGAGCCCAGACCTGAAACTAGGTCTCAGCTCACTCGACTGCAGGGGAAGGGAGGGGAGAGAAGAAAAAAAAAAAATTAAAAAAAAAAAAAAGGCAGCAGCACTTTCTCAGAGCAGGAAGAAGGGGAGGCCACGACCGTTTCCTGTTGTGCAGCTGAAACAAGCAAAGACGTCATTACACTCACGCTCCCTCAGGGTGTCAGCAGATTGAGGGCCAAAGTTCAGTCATTTCCAATGCACCGCAAGGAGGGAGGCTTTGGAGGAGAAACCAGCAGTGGCTTTATTGCTAACAGTGTTCTCTGCACTTGCACAGCAAAATAGCTAAGCAGTGTGTTACCAGGCTCAGCTGCAAAGCATCGTATGTGACTAGAAACAATATTTGCTCAGGAGCCGTGCTGCTCTTGTTTTTCTTGTACAGCTTGTATAAGAATATTACTGCAATATAGAAGTAGAATAAAATATTACTACAATATCAAAATGCACTAAGCTCTTGCTGCAGCCCATACTTCTGCAAGCATCTGGAAATCAAGCCTTACATAGTATTGGATCCCATGGTGTAGAACATGTTTTGTGAATGCATCTGGGGCACAACTAGTGTGTAAAACTTCCTTTGTCAGATATGACTGACAACCCAGCAGAGCAAGTGCAGATGCTTTTTTTCAATTTACTCATCTTTCTGGACAGGTAAGGGCCCAGCTTAAGGAAAATGGTGAAGACACAGGAGTTGGGTAGTGCCATGTGGATGTTCAGCATTTGGTAACTGATTGTCTCCCAGACTGTCCATCTAAACTTAAGTAAATCATTAGTACACCTGGCAAGCATAGGGAGAATCTGAATTGTGGTCCTATTCATCATTGCTACCTTTTAAAGTTAGACATTAGAAAGACTTTTTAAATGAAAAGCATCATTAAAACTCCATTTCAGAGTCTCCAGCCACCACTGGAAGGTTTAAAGTGCAGTCTAAACAAGCGCTCCTAGGAAATGCTTTGGTTATAGCTGATCCTCACCTGAGGCAGAGGGGCGCCCAAGTTTACAGTATATTCTCACTCATGAGACACATTCTAGGCCCCCTTTTAATACTTTCTGAACAACACGTTGAAATACAGTCATTCCACAACAAGCAGGTCCCAGCAACAAGCTCTGGTGTCTGGGACACTGGGCTTTTCCTTTGTACAATGAATGTGACAGATTTGGTTAGCAGTGCTCCACTTGATAGAAGCTGATTTTCAAATAGAGGGACTTAACAAACCTCAGTGAAAAAGGTTACAAAGAGTTTGGAAAATGCTCTTCTGAATTCTCATACTACCATCACTAGCTGAAGAGAGTATATTTGCCGTATTTCTGCAATAACCACCCTGTGGTCACACTGGGAACTGAAGCCAGTGTTTCAGCCCCAGTAATTTTTTATTAGAGCTGAAACTAGGGAATCACCAGATTGTAGGGTCATAATACATTGCATCTTTTGTGGGACACATGCAGTGTCACTGGCGAACCAAAACTGCTCATTTTACTAAAAGAAAGTCAAAGATAGTATTCTAATTATTTATAAATTAGACATTTTGTATATACTTTCAAAAACATTTTTCTACAAGGATATGAACAAGTTTTGTTGTTTTCTACTGTTTCCTTTACAGATAAATTTTTCAAAGATAGTGTATCTTTAGGATTCACTGCCCAGTTCTGACTTTAGCTTGAAGACTTAATCCTGAAGGTTGTCAGTCCGGCATTAATCATCACGATTCTTTTTAATATAAAAAAACAAGCAGACAAATTATCTTTGTTGTTGGCAATGACTTGCAGTACACAAGCATCAACTGTAGCAAAGACAGTTTGATTTAGTTCAATTGGAGTAAAGGGAACAAAATCTGACCCTTAAAAATGTGGGTGCTGGAACAGAATCCAGCCCATATCATAAAAAGCATTGGTGTAAGTAGTGAGAGAAGGAAAAAGGGGATGAAACCCCCAAAAGTACTGGAAGAAAGCTTCCCCTGTGCACAGCATTCTAAACAACACATAAGAGTTATTCAATTTTCTGAAATCTGACCATTTAGTACCACACTAGGAATGGGCTTGGTCAACTATTTTTAGACCTATATCCAAGAATGAAGGAAATGCACACACAGTTTGCACTTTTGACCATACTGAGACAATTGCCACATGACACAGCAGCAGCAGCAGCACACGGACAGGCTGTGTAACAACTTGGCACTGGCATGCCAACTCACAAATATGCATTTTTCACACATATATGGTTGCCTGTTGCAATGCAGTGTCTGCTAAAGAACACAGAATATAACAAGGAACAGCAGTGTATTCACACACACATCCATGTCCTGAGAGTTAATTTCCATGTAATTATATCTTACTGTTCCATTAGTTGACAAGCAGTATTTATCCACCTCTATCATGGTTTGAGGTGAGAAAGTGCAATATGCCGTCTGCAGTATTCTTTGCATCCAAATACACCCTAAAATTTTTTAAAAGAGCTGTATCTGTTGTGTTGGTTTTATTCATTTAAAGTTTCAGACAGATAGCGAAGAGGCAGATGCAAACTGTGACCTGGTCTCATTGCCAGTGCCCTTGGTATGCTGAGGAAAACATGTGCCTTTCCACTCCAAAATAGAAGTTGGTTGCGGTAAGTAGAAATACATATGGGAAACAACTCTGTAAACAAAGTTGGCTACCTACGAAATATCTAGCACCTTTACTGACTCCCACAACTCAGTTACACTTTTACTGTTTACAACTCTTTTGTGCAATACTTAGAACAAATCCACTACATTGTATCACTTTAGAATTCAAACCATACACAAGGTTTTTATAACTCTGTCACTTCCATTTGAAGGCATATTTGAAAAAGTGCAAGGGGAAAAGCCATTATCTTGAATTTTTTTTTGTTGAACTGTCTCATCACTAAGGGAATTCTCTCAAACAATTTTATAAGCAGGTAATTAAAATATCCTGCACCAAATTTATGAGGAAAACAAGGCAAACAAAGTCCAAGCTGGCAAACACCTGACAGCAGGTAATTATTTAACTTGAAAATATATGTGGCAAAAAACAGAAGTTGAGGCTTGTTTTTCACTTTGAATTGGGTGTCCAGCCTAAGCATAGCAGTACACAGGATGCAGCATGAGAGACTGCCCACTGCTGAAGGGCACAATCCAGCCACCACTGAAGTGGCAGCAATCAGAAATTCCTGAAATATTCCCCATCATTTTGTCTTCTCATTGACTGCACTCAGCTGCCCCATATCGTGCTCTTCTAGCCCAGGAGGGCTCTGCCACTAGCACTGGTCTCTCCCCCGATGTAACCTCAGGCATCTTCTGGAACAGGGATGTGCAGACTCCCATTCAGAAGCTACTGGGAAAATGCTGCATTGCCAAGAGGGAAGTCCTGATTATGTGATAAGGATCAGGTTTAGGATGAAAACATTAAATTTCAAATGGGATGATCCCATGTAGTGCAGATATGTGTGAGCGTTCGTGGAGATAAGAGTGTGAGAGTGTAGATGTGTCTGTGGTGTGTGTATACATATTTACACACATACACTCATGCACAGATATAAAGTAATACATACATGTGTGTATGTATAATAATATACATATTCACATAAGAAATAAAAGTTAATATATAAAAGTGATTTGGCCAAGTGGTACCAAACCCCTATGATTGTAACTATCTTTTACAAGTTATGACTTCTGGAGATTTTTCAGAGAAAACATATTAAGTCCTGGAAGCTAAGTGGGGGAAAAGGCAAGACCTTATTTTGGGGCTTGTTCATGTATTTATATTTTATTTTAAATGTCTAATCAAGACAAATCAGATTTGAAACTTGTGTTTAATAACCTGAAATTTTCAACAATATATAACCTAACTTCAAGAAACTAAAAGCAATTGTTAAAATACTAATTTAAATTGCTTTCATGGAAACAAAGAGAAAACACTTTAAAAATGTTAAAAATATTAAATCAACTTGACTGCTTCTGTATCTTGTGAATTCAACAAGATCCTAGGCAACAATAATATTTAGAATAAATATTTTTCTTACGGGAATAGCATTTTCTCTCAAATTGACCAGATGATATCAATTATAAAAACAAAGATTAGATACAGAAAACACATCTACTGACTTAAAAACTAAACTGTACTCCAGTGAGTACAAAGCCTGTTTAAGAGGGTATTTACTTTTTCCTTCAGAGATCTTCTTGCTTTTAATGGGAATATGCTTTTTTCTCCTTACCATATTTTGAACTAATTTCAATCCAAATCATGAAAATCTGTTCACTAAAACTTCAGAAAGCACACACTACTCAGTGTAAAATACTGAAAATACTGCACATGTACACAACTACAGAGCCGAATATATCAAAGGCAAATCCAATACTGATTCCAACTTCTGCACTTACCCTATATGCACACCTTAAAAAAAAAGAAAAAAAGAACAGCGAAATAAATAAATACAAATGAGTGATACAAAAATACCGTAACTTTCTACGTAATATACCATCTGTTCCTTCAGAAAAGCATGCTGCATCAAGCCACAGGGGCTACAGCTATGAAAAGCCCTTGTAGAAGAGCCAAGTTCTGTAATGAGCAGTCTCAGGAGCTGTGGAAAACTGTACCAGCCACCATAGTAAGGAGGCAGACTGAGATACATTCAGTGGGAACTCACCGCCCCACCATCCTGTGGGCTGGGGTTACCCGGGCTGCCACAACGTCCTCAGAGAGCTCCCCAGATCTTGCAAACCCAGGATCAGAGGTTTACAGCGTACCAGGAAAGCCAGACAGTGCTGCAGAGCAAGTGCTAGTTGTTTGAGGATGTGGTGTTTTGCCATGGCTTTTTACGGGAAAGTTTTGTCTCCAGAGTTACAGACACAGTAAACTGGATTTCCCCAACTACTCCACAGACCACACCTCTACTGGTGCTGCTCCCTGCTCTTGTACTGCAGATCTGGTATCGGCATAAAGAAACAGCTTCCGAAACATGGGAATAGGCAACCTAGCATGCCTGCTACCCCTGAGGCACATGAAAACTAGGAGCTGCTGTTGCATGCCAGATGCTTGCTCACTGTTGCATGCCTTACAGCAAATGAAGTCAGAGTCTTCCAGCCACTTAGGCAAAGAGGCAGGCAGGAGAGACCCAGATCAAAGAAGTAGTAAGGGGTGCTCTGTTACAGTTAGGAAGGGCAATTAAGGTGTGCAGCCCTCTCCTTCCAGCTGGCAAAGTCTCAGGTACTCAGGATTATGCAGTAAAAATTTACTTCTGCCACTTCTATTATTATTCATAATGTGTGTTTAAGAGGTATCTGGCCTTTCCAGCCTTTGGTTGCATTATCACACCAAACACGGACTTTAGGGCAAGGTCTGAGTTTTGCAAACCATGCTTGGAAAGACTTTGCTTTTGCTCCCTATCACCATCTCCAGAACAAACGACAGAATCGCAGAATCCTGAGCAATTAGGAGATCATACCTAGGCTGGAGGGAATCCATGAGCCAACACATTATCACAGCTCTCATTAATAAAATAATAAACTGTGCAATTACAGTGTGTTGTACACATACCTCAGGGTATGCAGTAAGGCACAAATTTAGAAATGGAATGTTTCCAACAACCAATAACAACTTAAACAGGCAAGGATCCTTATCAAACAATTAGGTTACTCAAGAACTACTCCAATAACTGGCCCTTTTTGCCCAGGGTTATGCATTCTAGAATCATGTCAAAAGCTTTCATTAAACTGGGCTTTTTCCTCTTTTTTATTTTGTTTGTATTATTAAAAAAAAAAGAGAATAGCTCAGCTCTCCTATAATCCACTCACCAGGTGAGGTACAAGACTATTTTTAAATTACATCTAAAAATGGGGGAAGCACAAAGTAAAACCCTATTATCAGTGATAAGCTAATTCAGTTTGGTGCTACTGGGCTACAGATGGAGAACTAGATACACAGGACAGGTAGGTTACACCAGAATGAAACATCACACTAGAACCTTGCAAACATTTTGTATATATTGTTTTATCTTTTTTAATGCTGAAACATACCAGAGACCAAAAAACAAACAGACAAAAACCAACAAAAAAACCCAACACAATAAAACCCAAACAAACAAAAAAACCTCACAAAGACATCACATCATACACAAACTGAAATGAAATGCAAGCTTCTCACATCTTAATAATTCCAAACCTGGACAATGGGATTTCAATGGGGAGAGAAGCATACAGGACAAGTCAGATATGGCTCTGGCTTCAAGCAAGTTTCTTTTTCAGCTGAGGTATAACTACAAATAGTAATAAAAAAATCCTAAAACTACAGCTCTAAGCCACTGTCAGTTCCAACACTTGCACTTAAAATTTCACACATTTTATATTCAAAGCACAATGAAAGCACCTTGGGGTACACAATGTATCTTTTTCTTTCCAAATTACCTTATACCATCTGGCAATGTAAAGATCATTTCTGTTGAGAGTGCCTCTTGTTGTAGATCTTCTCTGCCTGAAGTATCCAGAGGCTGTTTCCATGTAGACAGTTTTTCCAACATTCTCACCTAGCATTACTAACTCCAATGAAAAGCAAACTTCACATGCTGAAGGTTTCCATTTATAGGCTGAGACAGTCACGAGGAGCACTATTTCAGCAGTACAAGTCCTATCTACAGCCGATGGCAAAATCCTGGCCTCGTAAAAAAAATAAAAAATCAATAACAACTTCCCATTCTGCACTTTTATTGATCAGGATATGATCCGAAACAACAGAATTTTCATTTTATTCACATGAGACAAGGCAGTTCACATGGTGTCACAAGCTGTGTCAGGCACAGTTTAGTGTCATCTTCTCAGCTGTGGGGCACTGATTAGAAAACTGTGAGATGAGGGCAAGATGGTTTTGTGCTTGACACCAGAGAAAGTGAAGGTCAAGCAACAAGATAAGTGTTGGCACAATGCCAGTGCATTTTATGATAGCTTTCATTTCCATCATCTATTTACACAGGTAGTCTGCTCATGGATTGACTTTCTGGTCACATCTCTACATTCACAAGACCTGGCACCACTAGTTCAGCCATAGTGTGGAGGTGAGCATCCTACAGAGAAGCAAGGGTTAATGAGCACCATGCACAAGGTGACTGTCAGGCAACACCAAGCACAGGTCTCAGGAATGATCCTTTTACCTTCCAACTAGACTGAGAGTGATAGGACTATGTCCTTCAGAAACAAGACAATGTAAAAGAAATTCAAAGTGTTCCAATTCAGAAGGCAAACATCTTCACAGTCCAACAAGACATGACCTTGGCTGAGTCAGTCACAGGCAGTTAAATGGGTCATGGTCAGTTACTGACCCTGCTGGCATCCTCCTATCAGCAGAGCACCAGGAACAGTGAATAACATTTTAGAAAGGTCATTCGGGCAGATTCTGATACCCACTTTACCAAAGTGAGACCACAGCAGTTCACTATAGAGAACTAATATGATTTTTTACCTGTTTAACAAAATGTGGCTGTGTATATGCATCTATGTACACACTTGTGAAATAAATGCTAATATTCACATGTAAAAATGCAAATAAGTTTATTTATTTAAAATATTTTCTTTGATATTTAAACAACAGCAGAGGTTGAACCTACATTGAATCTAGGATAAATCTTCCTCTAAGAGACAAACAAGCCAGACCTCCAATCATAAGCTCTCAGGAAATTATTCCAGGTTTACTATACTATGAAGCAGACAGCACATGACTAAAGGGAAAAGCTATGATAACACATAGACATGCCTTCTTAAATATTTCTTCATACAATGTGGCAATTCTCCTCAATTTTCTGCTGTAATTTATATATTTTTATGGTAAAGCATCAAAGCAGAAGTCAAAAAATGCATTTTTGGCTGATATAAAACACAGGTGTAATTCCATCATCTGGATGTGACGCTGTCTGAATTATGTAATGAAACTGTGAAACACGGCTTTCTGTTTTCTAGTGCATGAATCTGTAAATAGCCATCAAGTCTATTTATTACATTCTTGGCTCACCAGACAACCCATTTGACTGAGAAAGAGGTAGTCAAAATTGCTTTCATTTATTCCTGTGCTTCCTAGTTAAGTGGGTCAAACTATTGAGCAGGATCAAATGATACTGCAAATAAATCAAAAGCATGCATAAGCAAATGCAAAGAGAAATACCTTCAAGCACTGAGCAAGATAAGAATGCATTGTATTTTGTGTGTAAGCTATCTGTGGAGATGTCAAACAATGAAAGTTAGAGGATGCTACCACTGTATCCTAGATTGTCCTTTCCATAGGATCTTAGTTCTCATCAACACATGCTTGTACAACTTGCGACTGGGCAGGGATTTTAAAGGCTGTAATACCCAAATTCTTTAGGTTGAGGACAAAGTTAAAGGGAAACTTGATCTGATGAAAATAACTTCCTGTAGGTAATTATAACCCACTGTCAGTCACATTCAAACCTCTCGTCCTCGTCTTATTGATCTTCCCCTCCAAGCCTCATCCTCAACCAGCATACATCCAAAATTGTGTATTTAACATCCTTGTTTTCTTCTTTAATTAGTAAAGCTGTGAGTGAGAAAGAGAAAGAAAATTAAAACATTTCTCTTATAGTCACTCCATTTGTGGAAAATATGCTGCACTGAAGTTTTGGAGAGGTGTGCGTAAAGGAACTCCATCATCCCATGTGTCTTTCTCTTTCCTGCCATGCAGAGGGTGATCTGGGGAGCAAGGGAAGGAAAGTCAGGGTATATCTACTGAAAGCTACTTTGTCGTTACTACAGAAGAATGAACAAGGACCCCAGACATACCACAGTAAAGCATCACACAGAGGACATAAACTGAAACTAAAGCAAAAGCTCCTCTCCTTGTACACTCACCTTTTACAAGTGAATGTGTCCAGTTCAACCTCCCATCATGGAAGGTTCAGGTTTATCAACCCTGGATGATGAAATCTGTACAACCCAGAAGTAAAGCAGGTATTTCCAAAGTACCCTGTAAATCCACCTTGTCCTTGCTCCAAAAGAAAAATCTGGAGGACCTGGTGTGCTTTCATTCCCTTTGCTATTATTTTCTCACCTCTCTTCCAAGCCTGTTCGTAAAGCTAACATACACAGTTATTAAACTGTCCACAAAGAAATTACTAACTAATTTAATGGAATCACTGAACAACTACATGGTAACAGTTTTCAACTATTAATGAGCTGAGCTAAAAACAAAGCAGAGAAAATTAACATACTATATGTCATCCTTTTGCTGCCCAACATTTCACAGACCAAAGCCGGGTCAGTCCAAAGAAAGGTACTATGGCAATCTTCATACTACTGCATATCAGTTCCAATTTACAATCTTACTTGTTTACAAAAAAATAGCTGGCTCAAAATTACACTACTAATTACTCCAAGTCATGTAGCAGTTTTTCTAATGCATGGATGACACTGAAGTTTTTTCACCAATAATTAACACTACTTACTACATTAAATTAGGTCAAAGATGAGTACAATTTGTGTATTTTTAACCAGCAATTAAGCAAACCAGATATTAAAAATATATGACATATTAAACGTGACATAACTTGCTAGACCAACTTCACTGCCCTCTCCATCCCAACATTTTGCCACCATACCAACAGACTGCAGAGGTATCAGCACTGTATATATGGCATCACTCTAGCTCTAAAAACGCCTTCCTGTGAGTTTGTGTTTCACTACCATCATTTCCTCCTCAAGCATATTATATAAATGACTGCGACCCTACACTTACCACAAATTTCTTCAGATGTATTACTAACATCTTGCTAAGCCTGTATCAAAATTCAAACGTACCTCACAAAATTAAATACATGTAGCAGACCCATTTTTTAAGCCTTAAGAAATCAATTCTAGCCAAGCATGACTGTGAAAATATCCGCTGACTTTTAGAGGGATTTTGCTACTATTGCAGGACCAAGCACAAAATAATGGAACACACTGCAAGTTTTGTTTGACACAATTTTACCAAGAATGTCGGAAGAAATTATATTCACAGAGCTTTGCAGAGATTTTGAAGCAAAATCTCTTTACTCGAAGAGCCTAATATCACGACCTCATCTGGTGATCAAAACAGGCTATCATATCACACGGTGTCAGGATGCCCAACTTTATGGTCTCATAGTTTGTAGTTTAATCCCATTTTTTACTAAACTGTAGCAACTTTTATTGACTTAAACAGGATAGGGAACTTGGCTGTAAGAGTCTATGAATGTCCTGCCAAAGATAAATACCTTTTTCACTAAAGAACTATTTTATTTCAGACAAATAGAGTTAAAAGACTTTTCATAAGCAGTTTCAGAAATTGTGTTCATAAACATAATTTATTTTAAAAGGGAAAAAGTCAAAATTAGTCCATCTCTATTGTTACAGAAAATCATGAACTGTACTTCAATTTCTTTTCTAAAACACTAACAAAACAGTTTTAGAAATTCAACTCTCAAGATGAATCAGTGTTTCACAGGTGTCACAAGGACTCAGTTGAACACCGTCAGCATACACAGATGTCAGCTAAGCACAGGCCTGCACTACTCTCTAGAGCACCTCTTTTCCCTTGCTAATGCTTGTGCAGAAAGAAAATCACATTCAGACCTAAAAACAATTGACAACACTTAGAGCAAATAAAGATATTATTTTTCAGCTAACTGAACTATTTATTTTAGCTGTCTCTGAAAGGCAAGGAACATAAAACTCCACATACTTTTAGAACTTTTGTAAGCAGACTACACTCAAAATGAACTACATTGACCTATGAAGACTTAATAGATGCCAGCAACTTAGTCTCTGTTGAATACTGACTTTGGTATAAACTAAATAGTTTTTGCTCTGACTAAATACTGTCACGTCTTGTTGTCAAGGAAGGGTAACCTCAGTTATTATTTCATACTATTCTTTCTTGACACACTACACATGTTTTGTTTTAATGCAAACCACAAACACAAAATACACAGATACAGAGATTAGGACATTCATCTTATTTAAACAAACAACAACAACAAAAAAACCCCAACAATATGCATGACAACCCCACTGTCTAATAAGACTAATTTTGAAAAACCTGATTCTGTGCCATTAGATGTTTTTTAAACATAAAGCTTCTTTCTGCCTAAGCACAGGTATTACTAGATGGAAAAACTGCTCACTAAATAATATTTCAACAAAATTCTCTGATATTATATCATATCCTACACTGTGCAATTAGACTCTCAGCTTCTTATATTTTTTCTAGGAAACATCCAGTACTACTCCATATCCATAAATCAATTGATAAGGAGTACACCCAAGCTTCAACAGTCCACCCACCAAGCCCAGCAGAGGAAAATTCCAGACGTGCTTGGGTGTGGGGAGGTTGGGTGGACTAAGTTAGGACAGTCAGCCCAGCAGTGATACTAGCCTCTGTATCCACAAAAGTCTAAACTTCACTACGAATTACAGAAAATAATCTGGGGGTTTTCTGCTTAATTTTTTTCAGGACTATTTCCTTATGAAGAGGGTCGAAATCTACTTTATTGCATTACCTTTAAAATGTCACCTGACACTAATTTCAATTCCCTTTAGCTTCTCTAATTTTCACTTTTCTATTAAACGGAACTATACATGCAAATTATCTAACTGATTTTCCTTGTATGGAATTTCCAATAAACTACTATCTAAAAGAGAAACTTCTTATAGCAATCAAACCTTGAATTCCTCCTGTATGACACAAAAGCAACTAAGGCATGCCTTTAAAAAAATACTGTACCTCCTTTACCCCCCCACCTTTTGCAGCTTACATAAACCAGAGATTTTAGCCAGATCTGCATCAGTTTTATTACATCCTACTTACACTGCAATGAACTTAAATCTTTAAGGACAGATATATTCTTTACAATTTTTTTTTTTTTGCAAGATCAAATTTCTTGTATATGAGTTGCATATTAGGGCAGAACTATGAATTACAAGAAAAAACCCAAAACAATAAAATAATTCTGTTACACAAACAAGTTTTGTTACACAAACTGAGGTGCAACGAAACAAACCCCTTTGTGCATGAAGTGACCATAAACTCATTACCCACTACATTATTATATTACTTGTGGTTTCTACGTCATTTTTAGAAAGAACTTTCCTGTTGAGACCAAGTCTACACTGACAGAGATAGAATGTGCACAAACAAACAAAGAAAAAAAGAATATTATCGCTATACAAACTAGTCGTATCAGCACAACCATGTACCAGGGGAATTTACATCCGATCATTAAATCCACATTTGTGCTCTGTATTACTTTAAAAAAACTACCATCTAAGTGGTACATTTTTGGGTAGGTATGCCCTGAGACCCTCATCCAGAGACAGCAGAGGGGGAAAAAAGCATATGTAACTTTTTGTTTATTCAAGTAAAAGGCAATATTCAGGTTCAAGAAAACAGTAGAAGAGTCACATCCAGGGCAGAATAAGGCAATACGAAAACATAACCAATATTGTGATCAAAACCAGTGTGGTCCACACTCTGCTGCTACTACCCTGGCATACAGAGCACAGAGTGAGCATTTTGCAGAGGAAAGAAATGTACCTGAAAGACAAATTAAAATAAGCACCCAGAATCCACAATACTTCTTCTTATGCTTAGACCATATCAATGATGGCAAGAAATTAATCACAAGACCACAAAACAAGGCATGAGACTTAATTTGACTGACGAAATTTCATATGGTACCTGGACACCTTCTGATTATTCCACATTGAGGATTTGGAAACACTGTATCAGATTGTTTCCTCTACCCATATCCTCTCACACCTTTTCCATGCTCATAGCTTTGCAAGAGAGATTTCTCACAGACTAATCTCATTCTCGACAACCTACTACAAATGAGTAATTAGGGCAAATTCAATTGTTTAATCTATGAATAAAGGTTCAGAATGCTAAAATAAGATGCACATGGTGTCTGCCACTTGCTGTTTCATTTAAAAAAAATTAACAGATATTAACATATTCTTTAATTTCACTAATTATTTCTTAAGGTCCAAATAGTGCCTCACTAGTTGGTTGTCATGGAAAAATTTCTAGTACTTCTATTTACAGTAGATTTTTTTTTCTCTCAGACTGTCAGACCAGTGCTTTTACAAGTCCAAATTTCACTTGAGAACAAAGAATATGGCCCTGATGAACTGCTTTTTAATATTTCCTGCTGAAATAGGGTATTTGCAAAGTCTTATAAAGGTTGTTTAAGCACCCAAAAGAGAAACAAAACCGTACAAAGCTGCTATTTCCTATCAAAATGGCATAGCCAGCTTGAAACTTTCATTCTTCTGTGATGATTGTGTTACTTTCTTTAAATGTAGCATCCAAAATTACTGATTGAAACACATGAAAAACATTATTCTTCATTTTCCATCCAGCTTATGCTTCTCCTTGCTGTTTCTTCGCTTCTTTAGGAACTGCTAGATAGTTTCATTTATTGAAGGTGAAAAAAAACAGAAAACCAACAACAAATGGCTAAGCTACAGGAGAAAGCCAAATAAACAAAAAAAATTAATCTGTAACACACTACTTCAGAGATGCGGTTTAAGAAATCTTAAGAAAAAATAACCTGTCTCTTTAAAAAAAAAATTTAAAGCAGTTTCCTCGTAACTTATCAGACCTTTTTCAAACAACAAAGGTATGCAGCCTCTGCACTCAACACTCCTGTTCAACTCCCAAAAGTATTCACAATGAACTCCTCCTGAAGCCTTTAACCCATCACACTAATAATAATTATGTATTCCTCCTGCTCGGAGGACCAATAATTTAAAACCACACACTGACACATTCAGCTCTTCTCAATGTTTGAGGTAAAATACGTGAAGGCCATTGATATGAAGAACCAACTTTTGATGGGACCTAAGACAGAAAAAGTTAGTACTCAGCTCTTGCAATTTACCTGCAATTCTTAGGCAGACTCAAGTAAGAACTACATGGAAGTATTACTTGCCGAGCTCTACTTACAGATAGATAAGTATCAATATAACTCACTACAGCTTACGACAAAGCACAACCATATTGAAATGGGAAAGATGGTGTGCCATATTTCATAATCCAGGTCACATTACTGTGACTTAGACATTACTATGACTTGTATACTCTACAGTAATATTCTTAAATAACAAGTATTCTTCTCTTTGATGGGTAACTATTGCAGTATTTCACTAAGCAAACCACTTCTGCTAGGCACACAGCTCCTGTATTCCCACTACCTTACCCGATATGGTTAAATTACAAAAGCAGTAACAATAACTGCCTCCGCTTTGGACCCGAAAATGATGAGCAGTGGGGCATGCAAAACTGTATTCATTACTTTCACTTCTGTTTTAAAGCCAGTTTACCTTAATTTTCTTAAAAACAAGCAGCTAAATAAATGAAGAAATGAAGAAGTTTGGCAAAATGCTCAACAATAAATGTCCTGCTTTAAAAATATCCATCTTAGTTACAAACATGAGAACCAGGGCCATAAATTTGCTCACATAACTGAGTATAGCCATCGGTATTAGAAATAGTTAAAAGTCAAAAAAGAATAGCCTTGTAGGGTGCCACCACATAAACTAAACATGATATACTGCCAAACTCAAGTAGACACATGTACCATTATTCAGCAAGGACCACATGAATGCATATGGCTCTCTGTTTTGTCTTCATAGTAACAAGAAGGTTTGTAAACAGATCTCACATATGAGGCAATCTAGTCACTTGAGAATCTAAAAATCTGCCTTTATAAAGGAGCATTCTGCACTGTTGCCACACAAGTGGACTTAGATACACAATTAAAAGTCCTCTACATTTTTGCTTTGGGACAAGTGCTGCTCAGTTTTATTCTAATCCATAGCAGTGAGGTTTTAACACATCACCTCAGCCAGGATGTATATGATTTTTATGCCAAAGCGCCATTGGAAAATAATATCAACACAACAGACTATAAAACATAAAACATGTGGATTGTTCGACCAACTGTACCACTGCTACCTTTGCACAGCTGAAAACCACAGTAATCTTAAATGCATTTGCAGATGACAGTAGAAACTTTGTAAAACTCACATGGAAAAAAGCCTCTCAGCCTATTCTACAATACTAATTTTTTTTCAAAAAATGAGACAAAGCCAAAAAAAGAAAAAAAAGGAAGAAGTTTCAGATAATCCATACCTGAAATTTCAGAAGTATCTCCTGACAAGAAGGATAAGGAAAGATTTAACATCTAACTGTAAATATATATAAACCCCAGGTTATACTGCATCTATCTAAATATGTCCACATGCTGCAAACATAAGAGGCGGAAACTCTCCTATCTTTAAAAAACAGATGCACTTTTTTAGCACGTCTGCATATCATTTCCACTATCAAAATATTGAGGATTCCGCACCACATCCTGATAACCTGAGGATGAAATTCCTCTGGTAGTCAGTGGTAATCCACAACAACAAAAGAATTTAAAAGTGGGCCCACTGAATTTGTACCTCGTTAGACTAGTAGTTATTTTAATTTAGTAATTACTATAATTACCCGGTGTCCCCAGAACTCCTGATGATGAGACCGGAGCCCCCTTGCGCTGGGAGCAGCATGAACACACGCCTGCGCCCGCAGCGCCAGGGAGCAGAGAAGCACAGACCTACCCAGCAATGCTTCTCTTTTGCCACTCTGGCCACTTCATATACGTTTTTTATAACAATTCTCACTCAGTATAAACTCATCAGAAGAAAAAAAAAAAAGAAAAAGTAATACCCTTGAATAAATAGTCATGAAATGTTTTATGCCCCCTCTATTATTAATAATGCACAAAACCAGACAGGTTTTTATTAAAGTTGGCTTCATTTTAAAATGAGAGAAGGGAAACTATTTAGCTAAATATTTCTGCTGAAACTCATTAGTATTTCTATGGGTTTAATTTTAAAAAGCATTTAAGAAATACTGCCTTAAAAAAAAAACACATCTCTTTAACGTTTGAGTAGAAATTTAATTTTTGCAACTACCATATAAAAACAAAACCAAAAACACCTCAAAAAAAAAAAAAAGGTTTGACCATTAGTGCCAACTAATAAGAAAAACAGAACCCTTTTCCGGGAAATTAAGCTCTGATGAGTTTTATCGTTGTCCCGGGGCGAGCCCCGGCCGCCTGCCCACTGAGACAAGGCGTGCTGGCCAGCGGGGCCTCCCGCGGGCCGGAGCTCTCCGGGGCACCCACTACCTGGAGCACAGAGAGCATCTCTCTGCTCCCCCTCCGCTCCCTCACGGGGGGAAAGGCCGTGCCGCCCGCCAGCCCCCAGCAGGAAGGTCGGAGCGGGCTACGGGGCATCACCCGGGATAACCCGGGGCTTTCCCCCGCCCTCCCCTCCACCCCCCGCGCCGCTTGACCCCGACGGCGGGGACACGGCGGGGACGCGGCGGGGCAGCCCGGCGCCCCTGCCCGCCTCCCGGCGCGGAGCCGGGGTGCGGTGGTGTATCCTATGCGATATCCTATGCGACAGGCGCGGACGTGCCGCTTACATAATCCCCGCCGGCCGCACACGTACCCCGCATTACATAAGGGATCGTGCCCCCGCCGGCCCCCGCGGCANCCCGACGGCGGGGACACGGCGGGGACGCGGCGGGGCAGCCCGGCGCCCCTGCCCGCCTCCCGGCGCGGAGCCGGGGTGCGGTGGTGTATCCTATGCGATATCCTATGCGACAGGCGCGGACGTGCCGCTTACATAATCCCCGCCGGCCGCACACGTACCCCGCATTACATAAGGGATCGTGCCCCCGCCGGCCCCCGCGGCAGCCCC
>VWZF01000754.1:815233-841008 GCA_013396755.1 Sclerurus mexicanus
GGGGCCGCTCTCCCGCAGCCTCCCCACCCACGGCGGGACAGGGGCGCCGCAGGGGGAATGCCCGCCCGGCGGGGCGCCGCGCCTCCTGGGAGCATCCCACCGCTCTCCCGGGCGGTCGGGAGCCCACCACCGGTGATTTGGAGCTGCCGCTGAAGCAGGACCCGGCTCAGGTCCCGCACCGGCACACGCAGCGGGTCCTGCCGCTGACACTGGCTTTGAGTTAGTTAAAACTGGGCGCGGTTACGGGGCACAGCGTTTGTATTCCTGAGATTTGCCACGGCTGCTCGGAGAGTGAAGCTCAGCCGGCTGGTTCCCTCTCCCGGCCGGTCCGGCAGCGCGGGGATCCCTTCCCTGGCCTCGCCTGGTTTGGCTTTGCCGTGGCATCCGCGTCCGCTGGGTTTTTGACAGCAGGTTTTCACTTAATTTTCAGAGCAAAATAGTTTTCTTTTGGGGAAGCTGTTCAGCCGCATTTGCAGGTTACCGTAAGTTGATCCGAAGTGATGCCAGCTCGCAGCACCGTCACTGTGACATTGGAAGTCATGCTGGCACCTGAGATTATTCCTTTTACTGACATCAAGAAGAAAATCAGCCTGGTGGATAAAAAGGAATAAGCTTACACATAAATCGTGAAAGCAGGGATTCTTATTACAGATGCCAGGGCAAATAAAATCATAATTTCGTAATGTTAGTAGCTAAGAATTTTAAGTAATTCCCACAGCTTTTAGGGACTAATAATCCAGTGCTTAGAGTTGGCAATACAGGGACAGAGAATCTAATAAAAATCCTGTCATGCTACTGTGATCCTTGGCCCCTGTTGATTTTGGTGTCCTCCAAGTCAGGTTTACAGTGCTTCATTGTGCTCAATCCAGGAGGTGCAGGAGAGTGCTGGGATTTCTTGGGACTCACCTCAAGTGATATGGCCACAAGTATCTCATGTGATCATAATTTTATGATAAATTATGGCTTCTGTTACATAAATGGCTTGCTCCTGCAAGCATGCTCAATACTAAGAGGACTGAACAAAAGAGTTGCTTACTCCTTGTTAAGTCCGTGAGCATGTCTGTCTTTGTTTTCCTGATTTTGGTGCAATGCTGTCATTCCTGACACTAAGTATTGTTTGACTGAAATTATTCTGTCTGAGTAAACATAGTGACTTTGGGCTTGTGATCTTTATTTGATGTCATGTCAGAATAAGTCAATAGGAGATGGGAGTGCTTAGAATTTGTTTTAAATTGACGTTTTCCCATCCTGCTGCTTTCCACAACAGCTGCATTTACCTCTGCTCTGAAATGACATACATATTTACTGGCTGGCAGTATATTCCGCTCTGGGGGGCTGCAGACTCCTGACCAGCACCTTTGACTTCTTGCTGTGTGTCTAGCATTGTCAGCTTCTCTCCTCCCTCTCACAAGACTTCAATAGTTCATTTTTATTGTCACAGAGACCAGCCCACAGAAGGTACTGCAACAAGGTTCAGTGTTCAAAATAAGTTTATTGACATTCTCAAGGCAAAGTAAAACAATGTTTCTCCATAATGCTTTTCAAAGTAAGGGTCTTTTTCCAATTATGTGTGTCCTGTCCCACATTATCTTAGTATTGCAGTATCTGAGACACAGACATTTCCTTCATTGTGGCTCTACAAGTGTATGCCAGAGCTACAACTCTTCGTGTTGTAGAGTGCACTTTGGTGTTCCCAGGGAAGAATGAAGTTACATGTGTGCTCAGAAACCCTGACTGTTGTACAAAATTTGTTTGGTTCAAGCCCCAGAGCAGGTTTTGACAGGCTGCACAGGGTTGCAGTTGCCAGGGTGCTTAGCTTGGAGGAGACCCCCGCAGCCAAAGAGGCAAGGAGGTCTCTGCATGGCTCTGTCAGCCCACTCCCGCTTTGTGCACAGTTGTAGGGGAATGCGTGTAACTGAGTACAAACTGACCTTCATCCCTGGCCGACGCCCCTTTCCCCTCCCACAGGGAGCATGAGGCAGGAGCACTGTCCCTCAGAGGGACTGCAGCTGGGACGCCTGAGTAGTTTTCCTCCCAAACTCCTGCCAGAGACTCCACAGAGAGGCAACAGATATCTGAATCATTTTTTCTCACCTACTCGTGGTAAAAACATAACTTAATAATGATGTCCTTGCATCATACCATCCTACCATATCCCTCTAGGTTTTTCTTTTTTACATTTGCATCCAGCATTTAATAAAACTATCACTCTAACAAATTAGGAAGAGAACTAAGGGAGCTCTCAGATGTGAGATTTACAGCTGTTATTTAAATACAGATTTTGCACATTCATACAAAAAGAAATCATTCTTGCTGCTTGGAAAGCACCTTGGCCATCACAGCTGCTGCTCACAGCAAACACTATACAGAACAATAATATTCAACAATGATATTCACAGATTAGTAAGCACCATAAATTATTCTGAAAATTTGGTTTGATCTCAGAACATACAGAATCTATCGGTTTGGTAAATTGTGCTGCTCCTAAAGTAGATAATAGAAAGCATTACATAATTTTTCTATAATAGAGCAGTTGAATTGAAATGTTAAATAACCATTCCTAAAATAGCTAATAATTTTAAAGCAATTCATCCTTTCTTTCGTGGAAAAAAATTACTTGGTCCCCAAACCTGTACCCACAAGCTCTTTACTATTCTTCACAAAGTTGTTATAGATAGAGCTGCAGCAGAAGAGACAATTCCTTTATATAAGGCATTGATACTATTGATTTCAGTGTAAGCAGTTTAAAGCAAAATGGACCAAATGTATCCAATTTTCTTAAAGTCTCAGAGGGTAGGAGCAGATAAAACTAGTGGTGTTATTTTGCTGTTTAAATCCTCTTGCTTAAGGTTGGAGTAAGTGAGAAAATCTATGGGAACCTGGGAATGGCTTTCTTCATAAATAAACAAAAACTAAGTTTCCTATCAATATTGCTTAAAACACATTGTGCTTATTTATGTAAGAGCTTCCTCCCATGTTCCTTCTCTCACTTCCCTAACTGCCTGGACTGCAATGTCTCTTGCTGCCTTTGCCCTTTCTGCCCTCACCACTGCCTTTTCTAACTCCCTCCTTACATTCAGTGATCTTTGCGTTTACTAATAAAACTGCAAGATACTCAGGGCTGGCTTTCCAATGCTGGAAGAGCACTGTCCTCCTCTTTGGAGAACCTGCTCTTTCTCATCTCATCAGTGAGAGAAGGGCTCTGAGCTGGGTGCCGGGTGATGAATAGCCAGCAAGGGTGAGGGTTCCCTCCCACCAGCCCTTCCTCAGGGACTCACAGAAAGCCTGAGGGGGCACGCCCAGTGGCTGGGAAGGAGGGTGAGAAGGGACACCAAGATGGATCTGAAGAGTTGGCAAGAGTCCTGAAAGGGCTGAATTTGTCTTCTGATTTACTTTGGATGTTAAATGCATCACAAAATCCACTTGAAGAGCAGTATTAATGCAGGTAACTGATTTTATTTTGAGAGATACCTACCTTCTACTGACCATTTCAAGCTCTTCTTCTCAGAGATAACTAGCAGTTATGAGTTTCACGTCTCATTTAATCATTTAATACCATAAAACTTCCAGCCACAGCATTCTGCTTAGCCATTTGTACCCATTGCTTTCATTGTGCTCAAGTGCAATTTTTTCGTATGAGAAAAGCGAAAAAGACATTGCCAGTTCACCCTTTCAACACCTCTGCCTATGTGTTCCTTGAATCCAGGCTGCTCTATCTTGTTTGTCTACTCTCCTACGTAAACAAGGGTAATCTTTCCTCATAGGGGAGTGTGCCTGTGACTCCTCCCCAGAACACAAAGGAGTCACAGTGAAGCACTTCTTTATCCACAACAGCTTCAAGCTCATACAATATCAAATGGTGTGAAGGAGCAAGTAGCCAGGGTGGATAGCTTGAGCAAGCCTGTGTGTAAATAACTCTCGAAGAGGGCCCAAAGGAAGGGGAGTACTATTTGCCTGGTAATGAACCAATGGCTGTATTTCCTGAAGGAAAAATATTTTCCTGCTATATTGAGCTTTCCTTCAAGAAAGAAAAAAGGGAAAAAAAATAAGAAAGAAGAAAGTGATTTTCTCCACATAAAGTATTTCCAGATGCAGAACTAACATGCTGTGTGCATCAACAGCTTGATAATAACATGTCATCACTTGACCTTGAAAGGGGGGGAAAAATGAAAAAGGCAGAATTTTCTGAAAGTATGTCCTTTCATGGGAACATTTTTTGAAGCCAGTGAATCCTGGGAAAATATTTTTAAATAAAATTTGATTATTTATACTAATTTCCATTTTTTTTCACAGCTAATTAGCTAGCTGAATAGGAAAATCTGCAATGCCATCTAGAAACTCAGGCAAGGGATTATATGCACTTCTCATGTGAGATAAACCCTGTAAATGCTCTAGCCAGATTCTCTTTGATCACACTTTTTAATATCACAACCCAATTAAGTTTTTGAAACACTTTTACTTTCAGTAACTTGGAAAAAATACTTTGCCTTGCTAACAAGTGGGACATGTTACAAGGCACTGGTTATTTATCTTTAAATAAAAAGTATTAGCTTCTACGTGTTTTGTATATTGTACTTGGTTCTCCCCCCCCAACCTTGCCCCATTTTTTCTCGCAACAACTGAAGTAAGAACCTGCCAAAGGCATGGCATGATTTAGCAACTTATGAGTTATATATAACCTGAACCATTAAGTGACTTAATTTTCCAAAAGCCTGCCCATTTATATTCCCATTAGACTCATTTACCACTCTTCTCAAATAAGCAACTTTCAATTTTGCACCATCTTCCAATTCAAAGAAAATTTTAGTGCTTCATGCATAGAGAATTTCATGTGTGGGCTGGAGAGAGCAGAGGGGCAGACCACTTGACAACTTGAGAACAGAGTAAAGGAGAAGATATTAACATCTCCAGTTGGCAGGGGGCATTTTGGATACGAAAAATGGCATTAACTAAGTTGCAGCTACCTAGAATTTGACCATATAATCCTATCTCCTTTATTCCTCTGGCACATGTCATGGGGACCTTCCTAACCACATTGGTTGCCCTCCTGGTTTTGCATCTCTGGAATCTTCCCACAGGCAATCGCCCCGAGTGTCCTGCAAATACGTTCCTTCACAACTGAGTGAGAGGGAAGTGTGCCACCTACTGAAGGACCTCAGCCACTTTCTGTATGTCTAGGACTTTCTTAAGGTCTTTTCCATTTCTGAATTTTCCAGGCCTTCACACTTCTGATTTGAATTAGAAATTAGTCTTTGGTTTAGGAAAGTTTTAAAACTCAGCAACTGGAAGGTCATGGATATGGACATGAGCAAATGTAATCCAGGCTGGTTCCATCTAATTCATGTGTAAGTGACATAATCTGATAAATCTTCTGTCTGAAAGCAAGTGAATGCTACCCCTACATCACTACTTTTTGCCAGACATGGAATAAATATCAAGAATTATCTCTATAACTGTAAGAAAGCATTAGATTTGGGAATATTCAGTAAAACACGTGGATGTGTTGGCAATACAGACATACATGGTATTTGTAGTTTAGGTATTAGTTAGGCATTTTTAACAAATGAGTGAACAACTTTACTGCCAGGTAGTAGTTGCCTCTGATGGTGCACTTTGTTTAGTTAATCATTTGGTTGAACAAGCTCAAAGGAAAGGAAACTTTAGATAGTTGTTGTCGTAACTTGTTTGACACACCTAGAGAGTGTCCTTTGGTTACCTGTGTCTCATGCCACTGAGTTCTTCATGCACGGTAATGCATCGTTTTGGCTACCAAGTTGAAACAGATGTCAATGTTTCTTCAACTGTTGTAATAGTGGATCATAAATAAATATTTTAAGAAGACCAATTGCTTTTATTAATATCCATGGAACTGCTTAACTGAAAAACTTTCAGCTTTGAGGCTCATCAGAGCTTTTCACTTTGGAGTCAGTGATTTAATTCTGTTATGTACATTACAGTAGATGATCACAGCTTCTAAAATTGTGATTCACTGAAATTAACAGATAATATATGTATTTAAATCTTATCATACTTCTAGATTTGACTTATTTTTTCCTAAGAAATATTGTTCTCAAGAACTCTCATTAAAAATTTCAACAAAACTTCTGCTGGAATGTAAAGAGATAAAATAATGTGATTTGGAATAATCATCTTAATGGATTTACAGTTTGAAGATGTGTATAATCAAAGTTTGAAGTGTTTCTACCAGTTTTGTCATGGTCTTAACCAACCTATCATACAGTACATTGAAATCTCTGTAATACCTGAAACTGTACCATTCAAGATTTCACATGTGTAGGACATAGAAGGGAAATAGAATTCATTGCCAGCAAGCACAAAAGAGGGAGAAATCTAACTCTAGACTCACTATCATAGCTATCACCAAGCAAAATAAAGTCCTGGAAGTCATTTTGGACAGTTCTGCAAAGCCTGCCAGCACTGTGTTCAGCAGCGTCCATGAAAGAGCCCTTTTTGGGAGTAATTCAGAAACTAAAGGGATAAAAAGCTTTCAGAGCTCTATAGATCTAGGGTGGCACATACCAAATACTCTTCTGTTGCTTTCTGGCCACTGTGCTCCCAGTAGGACTGCTCAGCTGGCTAAATTCCAGGGCAGGCAGGGCACAACCCAGCAGTGGATGCCATGATGGCAGCCCTTCAGCAGTGGGTTTCTCCTGTCTGCAAACCCCAACTCAAGCTCCCGGCCCTTCATCCTTCCTGGCTGCCAGGGCTTTCAGGCGCAGGATGGGTTTTGTGGATTATGAAAGGTAGCCATCCCTTTGGTAGTATCTAAACTATTAAACATGGTGAGAGGGTGAGACAGAAGTGAATGCTCATTTTGATATTCTCAAAATCTGAAAAATAATAGGGTACCACGCTCCCCTCCCTTCGAGAAAATTACTAGGTTTAGCAGATTTAAAACAGGCAAAAAGAACAACTTCTTGACAGAGCACATGGTTAAGGTGTAGACCTCGGGCAGAAGAGTACTGTGGAGTGGCAAAGTATGAGTGTCTTGAAAACTGAATTCACCTCATTAACTGTGAGATAGTCTGTTATTGCTTATTAAAACAACAGCCCACATCCATGCAGATGCTGTGGGGCCAGTCCATAAACCACTCACCAACTGGCAAAACTGGGTATAGCATGGAAAAAGTATAGCAGACAAAAGAGGAAATTCTTTCCCTAAGCAATGTAACTGGCCAAACTTTGATGACATCAAATTACGGGGAGTTTTCATCTGGCTGCAGTAGTGGCAGCTCTTATCTTCCTATCAGTTTATGGTGGGTTGGGGTTTTGTTTGTTTTGGGGGTTTTTTTAGTCACAGTTGGCCTCTATTTCTGCAAATGTGTGACTACTTTGGTGTTTTTATTTTTTTAAATTATTGTCAGTTTCAAAGATTATACAAAGAAGCATTCAGTGAAAATTTCAGTTCATCCTTAAACAGTTTTTCTTCATAATGGAAAAGACATTGCAGAGCATGTTATATTTTCTGCTTTAACAACAGAAATTCATTAAAAGATCTCCAAGAGAATACTCATTTGTCATGTTGTAACCAATTCTAATAGTTAAAATATCAATATAAATTTTATTTTAGGAAGACCATGAGTTTATAAATGTGAAATACCCAGACAGCAAAGTTTGTATGATCAGAGTTTTTGAACTTATAATATTTTTCAGCCACTGGCAGCCAAATTAGTTGTTCAGCATATGCTTTGCATTTCAGAATCCATATACCATTCATCTGTAATGAAGAGATATGAAGGGGATGTGAGTCATTAATCATATTCAGGAAACAGGTTTCTGAAAAATTAATACACGACCAGTTGCCAGTAAGTAGCCATCTGCTACATATATGGAAAAAAGTATATTATAAAGATACATATTTTAATGTCTTCAAATGTTACAATTCTAAACTGTAATGGAAATAATGTTTCTCTAATGGAATATTTAATATCACTTAAGACCCACTAAGGGCTGCACAGTGATCCTGATCAATGGGAGCTGGGTAAAATTGCATAGTCAGTATAGTACAGTCAAGTCTGAAGTCAAGCTGGTATGTAAAAGCATACTTACTGTTAAGTGCAGGAATAAACCTAGTGATTCCAGTGATGTTCTCTTGGGCTTAAAGTTAAATAAATGCTTAAGTGTCCTAGACTTTACAATCCCGTGCCCTTCATTTTTACTCATAGACAGTGACATTTCTTGCACACCTCTAGGAGAATAAGTACAATTTGCCTCAAATCGGTACACTCATAAAACACTTTCCCATCTCCAGTGACTATTAGTATGCATGTACATGGTTTTCTTACTTTTTGAGAGTGTTTGGATTCTTCAGGTGAGTGGACATTACTAAATTCAAACAGGTTACATTCACTGGATGATGTTTGTTAACAATTTCAGTTGTGATCTCAGTATAATTATGAGTAATCACTGGATATAGGGAACAAAAAAAAAAAAAAAGGAGGCAGACTGTGGTTTTGGTCAATAAGGACACAGTCAGACTGTTTAAGAAGTATATTTAAAACTAAAAATGGAAATTGCTGATGAAATTACCATGTTTTTTCAAGGAACAAGCAAGAAGCCTGAGGAAAGTCTGTTGGTGGATACCAACATATATAAAAAGATTCACTCCTGGGTTTACAAGATGGCCATCAGTGTTCCTGCCTAAAGGTCCCTGGACTGTGGAAATTACCAAAAGCAAATTAAAAGTTCTGTGGCATCTTCATTTATACTGTAATTAAAGAAAATTACTGAAATCAACCTAACATACTGGCCAGTCCTCCCCAGTGCTAGTCACCCATTATCATCCCAACAGGACTTCAGAGACTGATAGGTATTACTCAGTTAAACGTAACAAGATATTGCCTTCATAATCTGTACTATTCAAGATACTACAACTGAAGAACATTTATGGAATGCCTGACAAATGTGTAAGTCCTAAGAAAACAGAAAATTTCAAGTTTGGATTTGGTGAAGTGCTGTTAGTGCAATCATGAGTAAAATCTTCTGGTGAAAGAAGTAGTTGGAGCAAACAAATCAAGTAGCTGATTAAATTTGTCTACAGTCTGGGATCTTTAGTTACACTGTCTTGGACCTACAAGCTGACTTACAGTGCAGTTCTCACAAGCTTTTTTATATCCCTTCTCTGCCTCTCCAAGGCCACAGGAGACTGGTCAGCAATTAGAAATGGTGCAGAACTAGAATTTCCCTCCACCCCATATTTTCTGATAACAGAACAGGCTGATACAGAAATCTGAATCCAAACTCATTTAAAGATACTTAGGCTTTTTAATTAGGTTCTTATTACTTTTCTGCCAGACAGAAGACAACAAAGCTGTAGATATCATAGTCAATGAACCAGGGCTCATTCTAAGTCCCTGAGGACTTGTATCTTTAATGTTTTGCATCTTTAATGCCTCCCCAAAATATTGTGGGATCACACAACACTCTCTACCTGAGGAGGAGCCACCTTGACCCATGCTATTTCCCAAGTGTATCTGGCAGATTGTGGTTTGGCATAAGCCAAAATCCTGCCAGGAAACATGTTCACCACTGAAGAACAGGCCAGCAAGCAGAGAGCTAAAATCATGCCCTAGACCTGTGTTACACATTGAGACAGAGGCAGCTTAAGACAATGAAGATGCACAACCAGCAAGTTGAGGGATAGCTGGCAACGTGCAGAGGGAAATGAAGTACATATTGGCAGGAAGTGAAAAAATAAAGTTATGCTGAATGGGAAGAGAAGAAATACTGAGAAGGAAATCATCTCAATTCAGGAAGCTCTAAAAATGTGTTTAAAATTCAAGCATATGTTTCAATATTTTCTTCCCAATAGCCTGTGTGCCTCAAGTTAGGCACATCTTTGAGCAGCTTCTTGAGCTGGGGCTCTGCAGTGAAGTTTCACAAGCGGCTTAAAGTGATATAACTCTATGGTGTCACTGAGAGACATGAGTTTTCCCTTCCTGATGTCCCTAGCCCTGTTGTTCTACCACCTCTCCTCTGCTGGCATTAGTACTTGTGCAAGCTGCACCATCAGCAGCACCAGCAATGCACTTGCAATGAGGGCTGGAGGACAAGCATGTGAGCTGGACACAAGCTGAAGACACTTGTCAAACTGCACTCTGTGTATCCTCAGCCACTCCACTCCTCTTTTAGCAAAGCTAAACAGAGATTTCAAACTCATCTTGGATGTCCTGCCTGAGCCTTCACAACCTTATTCTGAAGTAGTTACTTAGGCACTGTATCTCTGTGCAGACATGGTGTAAGAAACAGATCCATCTATGTGACTCGAAATAAATTAAAAAGTATTAATTTGCATCTTCAGAACAAACATTTCTAAAAATTGTGCATTTTTTTTCCTGAAGAAGTGCCTGACAGATGGTTTGAGTGAGGAGTAGTGAGGTACTCAAACAGTACCAATTTCCTAGTGTTCTGTCAGCTATTTAAGGTTTCTGTTGCACACGTTAAACATTGAAAGCATTTCTCTTTCATAAACTTCAACTTTACCTTTCATTGTATAAGGAAAAAAATGTTCAGATGGCCCATATTGATACCCCTGTAATGATACTGTTTAAGTTATTGGTCTCCATCATTCAATGTACAGTGTATATATAGACTAGTTCATTAGTCAGGAAGAGACAATAAAATAGCACTAACCATTTAAAACCTATTAATCTGGATAGCACCATTAGTATAAGCAATATTTCATTATTACCAAATTAAATCCATTATAAGTATCCTGAGTATCCAATCAGGTTAGTAATAAACTGACTAAAGCTATCTACCCAAATGATTCTACTGCTTGATGGAATGCATTTGGGTTTGGCATGCATTAATCTGACTATTAGTGGGCTGCACTGTTATTTATAACTCTGATAAACTGACTTTTTTAACATGTAAAACAACTAAACATTCCATGAAAGAATAGTTATAATGTTTTCATAGGCTGTGTGATCAATATTTTTTTTTCTTTTCGGGCTGCAAGGTATTTTCTACCATATCACAGTTCCATTGTCCCTGTGAAAGTTAACTACATATTTTTTCCTTGTGATTTTACAGGACTCAGGTTAAAGAAAACAGCAATGAAGACCAAATATAAAATATTTGAAAAAAGCCAGGATGCTAAATTAATATTCCAGATGACAAGACTATCGTGTTGTCATTGTTCCCATGGAGTTGGAGCCTTGCTAGCGCTGGCTGAACATGGGTGTGCTAGTCTCTTGGGAGAGACTAGGATTCAGACTGCTCCTTAAAAAGGACTTTGGATATTTAGAAGTGACAGAATAAAGTCACAGATTTACTGAGGAGAATTTTAAGAAGAAAAGTAGTTTTTTAAAGTATTTAACAGCAACATGTAACTTTACCTTGCTAAGGACATGGGTTTTGTCCATTAACTGACTATTTTAAAAGCCTGCTATTTCTTGTCATTGCTATGATATGCCAGATATTTTGTATATGTATATGTAATGCATGGTAAAATGTAGGATTCAGTTAAAAGTGAACTCAAGGCTCCTCCAAAGGTTCTTCCAGTGGAGTCCGTCTCTTTATTGTGGTTATTCTTGCTGTAGTATGTGACTACTTCTAAAAAGATTATTCACCGCAGCCTCCTGTATAAGCAAGAAAGTAGATCTTGTTCACAAATGGGAAGCTGAAACTAAAAGATCATTTTGCTCTGGCAGACAAGAAAATCAGGAAGAGTAGACCTTCCTGGTGCTTTCTGTGATCCTTCTTATAGAGTAGATGCAACATCTTTCTTTTTGGTGCATTTCCACCACATGATGGTTTTGATGGGGTTTGTATATAGGACAGCAAGTGGAATCAAGAACTTGATTATATTTAGCAGAAGTCAGATGTCAAAACATTTCTGCCATTGTCAGCAATTGCATCCCATACATAGTTTGAGATATATAAATATAAAAAAATATTTCCCAATGCTCTTCCTCGTGCAGTAGATCTAGGCTTTCACAGGGACAAAGGTGGGATATGTTGCTTGAATTCCAGAGATGGGAGATTTCTATCACTGCCGTGGACTATTTTCATGTCATTAGGACTGAATGTGGTAGGATCAGCATCAAGTTTAACTGGTCTCCAGTTTCAGTCCAATACCTCACTCCATAGGTGGGATTACAGGCAAGGAACCACCACCCCAGTTCCCAGGAGATCAGGAGTCCACTGGGATAAGCTAAAGTGCAGCACTGATGGGCAGGTACGGGAAGGAAGGGACTCTGATGCTTTCATTTGCCCACTGCTTCCATTTTTCTGGTATCAGCCACATCTTGGTACTCAGTGCAGGTTTTTTCTTAAGGCTGCTGTGATTTTTCCCTGAAGTAAGAGGATATATGACTGGGTCCTTTCTGACAAACTGACAGGGGAATAACTTATATACACAAATCAGATTAGTTGACAGTAAAGATACATGGGATGTGTTATTCGAAGGACATGAATTGCTATTTTTCAGTCTGAAATAACTTTGCTCTCCTGAATGCAAAAACCTGCCAAGAAAAGTAGACTATCACATCTGAATGCAGTTCAGTGTTACAAAGCTGACAATAAGATATGTCTAGTATTTTAAGGTGGCCTCTTACTGCTTTTTCCAAGGTTCAGCCATAACAATCATTTTTCTGAAAGTCAGAATGTTTTGTGTATTTTTAATATGTAGTATGACTCAGTTGCTTAAAAGACTTTGAAATTCAAGAAGGAAATAATCTAATGAAACCAGAAGCAAAATCTACTGAATTTTAAATCACAAGGCGTTTCTCAGGCTCACTGTTTTTCCCTTATGCATGGGTAAATAAATTTAATGTCAGGATAAGAGGTGTAGCTTTCTCCCACAAAATGAATAGATTAAATAGAAATTAATCTTCTTCCAATAGTCCTTTGAGGAAACAGTTTTTGTTGGTTAAACTGAATGGGCTTGCATTCTGATTTTTTGGCTACGTTTTTACTACAGTCAAATCAGGCTATGCGTCTACAGAGACAGAGCCATACCTACTTCATTTACCATTCCTCATTTACTCCTCTTTTAAAGCAAAAGCACATTCAGTGATCAACTGAATTACATTATTTAAATATGCTTTATGATCTATAGAGCAAAGGGAAATGTGTTCCCGTTTCCTCCAGTGAAGGTGCCCTGGGGTTGAGCAGGAACCCTGTAAGCTGCGGTTCAGTGTAGTCCTGCACCTCTTTCCAACATGAATGAAAAGGAGAAAGTTGAGGGGACAGTGGGACCACTGGTCTTTCCCGATTTACTTCAAGCAGGGTCTTGACTCACTTAACTTACTCCAAGGCACATCCCAAGACCAGATCCCCAGGGAATAGGAGCTGCTCTGGGGGAAGCCAGGCTTGCAGCCAGCCAAGCAGGACCACGGTTGAGGAAGTAGAAATGTAGGCTGGGGCAGACCCAGCCAGCTGGACACAGGCCTGGTCGGCTGGTGAGGAAACATCTCTTGCAGGAGAACTTTGCTGCAACCAGACCAGGAACCTCCTGGATCATGTGAACTGGCAGAGATTTTGCTCTTGGTGCTGTTGACAGCCTCAATGAGGCCTATTTTCCAATTAGTCTATATTTTCATAAGAAAGGAAACTTTCTGTACACAAGGAGGTTTTTGTTACCAAGGGAGGAGATAATGCCAAGTATCAGTTCCACTGGCCGTGTCTGGGGACTCCTCTTAACCAAGGAAGAACATTATTATTAATGGGAACCCAAATCTTTGCTTCCATGGCTTAATGCAAGTGACCAGCGTGACCAACATGACCTATATCCTCAACCAAGGCAGTCTTTGTTTGCATAAAAAAGTATGTGAAATGTAGATAGAAAAATGTAGCTTCCTTGTATCTCTGTGACATTAGCAATGTTTTTTACTCCACACTGAATATTTTTTTAAGCCCTGTCAATCAAATTCTAGCCATACACACTGGGAATTTTCTGGTACTGTTGATGAAATACATTCTTCTGGCAAGCAGCAATTGCCTAATTTTCAATAACAACATTCATCCCAATGTTTTGTTTAGTTTCATTGGTACCACTTTGAAATCTTCCCCATAAACTTTGGTACCAAAGTCTAATATTCTTACATTAATGGCAGTGATACTTCTGCAAGACTCAAATGCTGGGGGAGGGGGGGAAGGGATGGAAGGAAAATAAAAAAGGAAAAAAAAAAGAAAAAAGAGACAGGGTCAGTTTTCTGATGAAAAGCCTTTCAAAAAACCAAATTGGGAAGAAGAATGCCATAATTCTTGAATAAACACCTTGGAGTAACAATTTTCCCTGTGAGGAATTGAATCTGAAAGAACTGTCTCAGAGTATTTGGAACTTGAGAGACGTATCAAATTGGAACCCTGTATTTCTTATATATATTTACACTAACCTGACTGGTTTACATATTTCCCTTCCTCAGACTACACCTCAGAGTGCTGGAGACCTCCTGAAATCTCTGTCCATAGTGCATTGTTCTTGGACCTGTCATACTAAGATGCAAATTAGTTTTCTCTGTTTTCAGCAGAGCTATTTTTTAGGTTTTTCTTTGCTAACAATCTTTCGTATGCTCAGGAAAGCCACAGGTGCCCATCCAGGAGGAAAATTAAATAGCTGTGCCTATGTAGAATTAAGCAAGTGAAAAAGGAATACTGAATTCAGAAAATGCATTTTTTAAGTCTTGAAATTATTTGCAAATATTTGTTCAAATGTTTGAATACTTTTGACTGCAAGGGGCTTTTGGGAGGTAGGGAGGATTGTATTCACAGAACTGCAACAGGAATAACAAAGGTTTTCCCTGCATTTTTTTTCACCTCTCTTTCAGTTAATAATTTAAGGGTTAAAATGTTTATCCATGATATGAGCAACACAAGTTCTGTTTTTCCCTGAAAGAGTAACCTAACTACAAGGCTAAAGGGTCATGAATGCACATGAATGAGGCAGAGCGTAGATTCAAGCCGGCTTTCTCAGTATCATCACATAAGTGCCTTAATGGCTAAGTTATAGGATAGTTAGATTTGCTACAGCTGACATATTTTTCTTCGTATAAAACAAGCTGTCAGCAGCCAAGGTCGCAATAAACCCTCAGTCCTGCTTCAGAGATGATACCTGAACACTAATCTCCAAAATAAAGTATCTTATAATTTATGCAAAATAATACAGTGACCAAAAATAATTAGAACCCTTCCCCACCCAAGCATATCCTTTAGCATATTGGAGAGAACAAGAAGTTAACGTTGCAGATTCTAGTCTGTTCTGCTATTGGGCAGAACTAAAACAAATTTTCTCATATACTTGGTGATTGCTTTAACCCCTGGATTACTTGGGGAGCAGTGTTCATCTTTCAGTTGCTCGTGTCCATTCTTTCCTCTGCTTTCTCACACATATTTCCTACAGACCAAATAAAAAGGTTTTTCACATTTAAGTTATTCACATATCCCCTTACAGACCAACAGTTAGATGGCAATTTGCTATCCACTTGCAGCCACAGACCTCTCACTCTGAACACAAGGAACTGAGGAACCATGCAAAACAAGATAGCAGGGCTTCAATATTGTATTACCCATACAAATATTAAATGCAATGGTCTATCAAAAGGAAAAAGCTAGGAACAATCTTAGGAACATCAAAGCAAAAACAAAGACACTATGTAAGGACAAATAAATCATTAATTACTCTGCTAGAACCTAAACAGAAGAATTTTATTTAACTAAACCATATACATATATTTCTAACAAATCTATATGTAACTACTGTTGATCAGTACATAATGAACTGCATTACAATCACAAATTTCTATCTCTAGGTGGATGTTTCTGTGGCAGTCTGGCACAGTGGCCATTTCTATAGATTTGTGAGACAACTTGGCCAGCAGTTCCACAATTTCACATTTGAGTTCCTTCAAAATCTTGGTTGAATGCCAACCTGTCCTGGTGACTTATGGATATCTGTCTGTTTGATTTAATTCCATTTGAATCCCTGTTCCTATAGCTGGAAGAAATGGGAGCAGGGACTTGAAATAAAATTGTCTTTGTCCCAGCTACACAGCCAAAGCAGTAGGGATATTGTTAAAATGGAAATCTGTGGAAAGAAAACATGTCTAGTGATTCTATCTGGTATTCACATGTAAACTGTATTGTGCTAAAAACATTGGAGAGACTAATGAGAAAAATCATAAAGGTAGTAGTGAGGCACCTTTTGATTTGCGCATCTGTCAGAGCAATGCCAACCTTCTTATGAGATGATAAAATGAGCTAAATTAAGAATGATCAGGGAACCCCATTCACATTATCGAAGCATCATACAGTAAGTGCAAGAGACAGGTGGCATAAGTGCTAAAACAAGGATGGAGAGTATGTGCTGCAGGGAATCAATCTACTGCATTAAGGGCTAATGGCACACTCAGTGTTTATCCATTATTTATCACATAAATGAGTATGTACTGTCTAGACTGCAGAGGTGCTTTCATAACAGAGTGACTCTGATTACTGAAAATTAAAAAATGAGAGCTGATCTTAATAAATGAATTGAAAATTAGCAAATGGTAACAAGCTCTACATGGTATATCTGCTCAACCTAATAACACTGGGTTTTGTTTTGCTTTTATGAAAATTAATTGATCCATCGCTGCAATCTTAGAGTCTAGAGAATAATGCAAAATCTGGAAAAAAGGCAGAGGTCTTAGAATGCAATCACTTCCTGCCATGATCACATACTTCCATTTGCATGCACACTTTTTATTCTGAGCTGCTTTTTGTTTCACTTTAATATTCTGCTCATTTATTTCTTTTCTCTTTCAGCTGGCACATTAGTGAAAACTAAGAATATCTGCTCATATGGAGAGAAGAATGATGTTACTTACAATGTATTATGTTCCAGTTGTGGCATAAAACTACACTCTATGTGTTGGTTTTAATGTTTTAATGATGCCAGAACACTGGCCTTGAATAAATAAGTTACATGAGCTCAGGCTTGATCATGTATCATTATCAGTGTAAGCTGTAACATTACATTCAAAGGAAGAAGGGTCACATTTTTACCTGAGGCCCACTGAAAATGCTAAAACCAGACAAAAATTCAGATTGTTAGCTGAATAAGGGAACTTTAGAGATTAATTCTAATAAAAGTAGTTTTTTTAGACATGCTAATTTATTAATGAAGGATAGAACTATATCATCAAGTAAGTGGAAAAGAAGTACTTACGAGTTCCCACCATATTAAACATCTTAAAAAGATGACTTCTACATTAAGAGGATTCATTTCATATAGACTTAGGTAACCATTTAAAATTTAAATTAATGCTAAATGTTAGCCATTTGCATTCACCTGCATAACACCCTATCCTCATCACAGACCCGTATTTCCCAAGACACACATTATGTCTCACAGTTGATAAGGTTTTAACTAGGCATGTTGGCCCTGGAAGAAATTTGTGTACTTCTTTCACCTGAATCCATCTTATCTGTTGACCTGTTGGTTCTTTCATAAGCAGCAAGCTGTTGTCCAGAAGCAAATTCCTTACCAGGAAAATATACACAGTTATTTTTCAGTGACAAGGTGAGAAATAAGGAATTTCCTCAGTTTCCATCAGAAATATCTGAAATTTAAAAAATCCCTGTCTCCAATAATTTCTGGAAACATTCATGACATAATTTACTCTGATAGGACATCTCTTATATTAGGATGCCAAAACCAAACAAACAAAACAAGAAAAAAAATCTCAAACTTTGGACTGCTCAGGTTAAGAAAACATAAAGAGAGAGGACAGTTTTGTGATTAATCTAAACCAAACAAAATTAAATGGAGTCTTCCAAAGATTTAGATTGTGTTCTGAACCGTAGTGTGCCATCTGGGCTGTTCATAAATTATAAAGCTGCTAGGTCAGTGGCTGCATAAGTTTATGGAAGATTCAAAGATGCTTGAGAATAGATTTTTTTTTGCAAAATGTTAATAAACAGGATTTCTTCCAAACTCATGCACACAGATATTTTTGTTAAAAAAAAATTGAAGTTTTGTGCATTTTCAATTATCCCTAGCAATTGCCTATTGCTCACATAACTAGTCAGATTTACCAGCTAATATATTCCAAAACGGCACCTATAGGTCTTCAAAGGTATCCTAGTTATCGTATCTACAGTCTCTGAGTTTACTTCCAACAAAAACATCCTAATTCAGCCTCTTCTGGTTTATTTGGCTGCACTTACTTAGTAATCATATGCCAAGCCTTATAATAATGTCGCTTCACATCTGCTTAAACTGCTGTCTTTTCATGATGCATCTGTTAAGTGTGTATATATATACATATATATATTTTATGTATAAACACATATAATTGTGTTCCTTCTATAAACAGAAAAAAAAAAGGCAAAGTGACTTGTGATTAGTCCATTCAGTTACTGAATCTGAGATTCGGGGCAGGAGCTGTGGCAACCAAACTTTTCCCAAGGACACTAACTACTAGTTTTTCTTTGCAGTGGTTATGTTTATTGTGCAACACTGCTGTCATCCAGGAAAGAAAGGATTATGGTAATTTCTGTAACTTCTAGAGAGATTCCCATGATGTAGCTGTTTTAAAATATTTTGATTTTTATGTCTGTTCTAGCAAGTAGGTAGCAATAATCATAATACAGAAAAAAGTATTTGTCAGAAAGTCTGAAGTAATTTCAATGTCTACATTTATTCACACATGCATTTGTGGCAATTTATCAAGACCTCAAATATGCAATAGTGTACAACTGGTTTCTTTCTGGAAGTTGGTCTAGACCTCCTTCTCCCTCAGTTTTCTCCTTTAATGCATATTATCTTTCTATCCTCTGCAATTAATCTCAAATGATCATCAGACTATAAAAACATACAAAGCTGAACAAACAGTAGAGAAAGTTATTCATGGTTGTTTCCCTAAACCCAGATTGCAATTCACTTTTTGTATCATATCAATATGTGAGTTTCCTTCTCACTTGTATTTTCAGGTTGTTATTGTGAATTTTTTTTCAAGGTGATTTTAAATTAGGCTTTTAGTTATGGAAATAGAGACACATCGCAGATTAGGAAGTGAGGAAATTATAGGAATAGTTTTCTGTCTACTATATCTGCAGCGGCTTTGTGTGTCTAAGAACAAGATTTGAAATGAAGCTACAAGAGTGTAAATAAACGAAGAAGTAAGGGCTTTAATTCATCAACATAGCCATGGACCAAACTAAAAAGGCAGGAAAAAAGAGGATGCTCCAGAGACATGAAAATACCCTACCCAAAGATTCTTGTTCATGTTCTACTTTTCCAGAATATGAATTAGCTTTTTGGTACATGGATTTTTGATATGTTTTTGATACATGGAGGAACAAAACAAACAGGAAAACTATTCCATGGATCTATCTGTAGTGCAATATCATCACAGTACAGTAGAGACCCCCTGACATTGTTAGCCCAGATAAACGTGAGCCTTCAGCAGCCTATTTTATCAACGAGAAAGATACACACTGAACAATCAGTTTCCACGAGTTGTGTAAAAGACATTTTGAGGGTGAGCACTAGAATAAAACATTATGGCGTGATGAAGCTGGTGACAGAGAGAGCTTTGTTGCTGCTGTATTGTCTGGCAGATAGCAAAAAGCCAGAAGCATGGCATTCTGCTGAGAGTCCTACTAAGAGAGGAGGAATTGGCAACGATCACCATCCCCTGCAGGAGGGCTGGCAGATAATGGGAGGCACCTCCAGGTTTGCTTTGCAGCCCAAACACAATACAAGCTTCTGCAAAATCATCAACCTAGTAAAAAAATCTGGCCATGCCAAATCTTTGAGATGGGTATTCATTTACTACTGTCCTTGCTAGCCAGTGCTGTCTCTCTGCTATTGAACAGAACACCCTCTCTGTATCCTGGCTGTGGTGTTAGATGTGCTCTCCCTTGATCAGTCAAATCTTACTACAGCTGAACCAGAAAACTCATTCATTCACAGCAGAAAATATTTCACGTCTACTCTGTTTTCTAGTGCTGCCTACGAGTTAGTTGTCACAGAAAATAATCTGTTGTTTGTTTAACAAAATTCTGTATTTTTTAGTATTTCATGTTTCCTCAGAAGTCCGGAACAGAACTTGGTGAAGTAAAATTACATACTTAGAATTCCCAAATAAATTAAGAAATAGTTGCTGCTGAGATGAACTTTCAGACAGGACACAAGACAGAAAGTTTTATTAGTCCAGTTTTGTGGATGAGAATTTGGGGTAAAGATAGGGTGCAGACAAATAATTCTACAACTTTTGATGGGCAATTTAGGGGTAGAGATTTGTTCCAATTCAATTAATAAAACACACATATTAAGTCTCTAGTACAAATTAACAATTTTTATTAACCTTTTATTATATATATTTAACCTTTTTATGCAAGCAATGCTACAGAAGTGGTGTGAAGCACCTGCATCACTCCCATTCCTTTTCATCCTACTTCTAACTCATTTGCCCATGTTCAGAGGAGATAGCATGGTGATGCATTTAGGTGATTTAAGCTATTAGAGAAATTATTTTAATAATCAACAATTTAATTTATTGTTAAATTTAATTTAAATTGTTAAATTTACAATTTAACAATTTTTAATCTAGAAAGTTGAGGCAGAATTGGTCAGATATGTATTAGTCACATATGTACGTCCATTTACACAAACATATCATAGAACTGTGATATGAGGTTGAAAGGGACCTCTTGAGATCTTATTGTCGAGTCCTCCTGCTCAAGTGTGGTCAGCTATAGCAGGTTGCCCAGGACCATGTCTAGATAGGTTTTGAGTATGTCCACAGATGTGGAATTCACAGCCTCTCTGGGCAACCTGTTCCCATGTGCAACCAACCTGAGAGTAAGCAGCATTTTCCTTCCATCAAAAGGGTCTAAGAGAAGGCAGACACTTAATGTGTAACAGTGCAGTTGACATACAGGGTTAAATTTTCTGGTTTTATAATTATTTGTGAAAAATTTGTTCGACTTCTTTTGCACATTTTTAATGAACAAGAAGATGACTCATATTTCCCCATGGCAAACAGTTCAGCTTTTTTACTGTTCATTGATATTCCTAAAAAATATTGCATATCCAGCCATTTCCAAGAACTTGATGATAGGTAGATGTAGCGTAAGCCCTTAAAACAGAACAGCAAGTAATTTATAACTGTGCACTGCATGCACCTAAACCATTTCCCAAAGGCTACATCCTTCTGTGAGATTGCATGCTACAGCAGAAGAATGTTTGCTCCGGTTTACAGAGGACCATATGATCTGTGGGCAGGTGGAATATTCACAGTCAGTACTGCCCTCCTGTGCCTCAAGGACCTGTTACCTGCCTTCCCTTTCTGCCCTAACCCTGACCGATGTAATCATCAGAAACCATATGAAACTAAGATATTAAATCCTAACCATGAAACAGCTTTGTTGCATACAATCTATCTGATCCAAATGTGGGGAAAAGTTAATCTGCTTACACAGTCCCTGTGTCACTTACATATTCAAAACTCCTGATCTGTACAATAGAGCTTTTTCTTTATAAAATCATCCCTTTGGGAAATAATAATTTAACAGGAAAGATGAATGCAGCGAGTTTTCTTGCTCATTTTGTTTTTATAGCAAAAAAGTTCATGTTTTTTTCAGGATAAAACCAAATTTTACCTGCAGAGGATGACTCAATTTCCAGATGCCCTAAACTGTGTTCCACTAATCTCCTGGCCATCTCTGCTCTAGCTCATTTTCCCATTGCTGAATACATATAGATAGTAGAATACACAGTACAAAATATGCCAAATTAGTAACTTTACTGTAATTCTTAAACCTAAATTTCAAGGTAAATTGGCAACAATCTGTAATAATACAATTAACAGAAACAAGTAGCTCCAGAAGTCTTATTAAATACATAATTGCTCTTTATACTGGGTATGAATGTGGTCTTTTAATTTTTATTATCTTTTTTTTTCAATCTTTATAATTTATAAACTTTTTTCAGCAATTTTCTATTGATTTTTAATTGAAATTTTCAATAATTTCACTTATGCTCATTTCAAGAAAGCTTAACTTTGTCTGCTTATATGGTAGTCACACTCCCACACATCCAAGTACACTTACCTTGGCACAGTTTATACACTACGCCTCAAATACTAGAAATTGCAGTATCAGGTGCATCACCATGAACACATCATGTCAAGGCAGTATGATCAATTTCCCATCAGTTCCATCATGCATTATTATGCTTATTATTATTATTGCATTGGAGGGAACTGTTCACAGCATAATTCCTTGTAAACAACTAATTAAACATTTAAAGCAATTATTTAAGGAAAGACACCTCATGGATCTCAAAATATCTCTCAAATGTCATTCCCCAATATCTTTTGTATTCACAAAATAAAACTCTATTCAGAAATTCAAATGTTATTCCTTTAGAAAAAGAAAATCAAACAAAGAAAAAAACCCAAACAAACAAAACCCCCAAAAACCAACCAACCAACCAAACAAACAAACAAAACCAGAAAATTCTTAAGCATTCTTATCTGCTACTCTGCATAGAGAAGATTAAAACTTGGACTCCAAGACATTATACTTTATTCTGCCAAGGTGCTAAGTAGCAAAAACATGATGCTACTCATTTTATATAATTGGATGGGAAACCCATCTTTTTAGTTCTTTTTTTTTCCACTCAGTTCTCTGACAGATTTAGGCATCTTGCTTCCTCCCCCATAGGAGACAGCATACACTAACATCTCCCATCCCAGACACACTAGCACTTTGAACTCTCTCTCCTTTTTAAACTCGTTTGTCATCTCTACTGAATGACAAGTATGACCTGTGTCAAACTCCCACTTTCAAGTAAACTTACAGTATGTGACTTATGAAAATTGAGTCAAGTCTTTCCACAATTTACATACAAATATTTAAACATCAGGAACTGAAAAATAACAGGCTAGCACTGAATATCACATTGTACATGATTATAGTTTACCTTACTATCATTTATTCATTTAATCAAAAACCTGAAATGTAAACATTTTACAAGGTACATTGTTGCATTCATATAGTAATATAAAGGGCAAATTAGTAAACTTCTAACTTCTACTTTGCTGAAAAAAAATTAAGATTAAATCCAAGGGAAAATAAAATCCACTGCAAATCCACTTCACATGCATTCACAAAAGACTTTGCTGCTTGTCTCTTAATAGACAGGGAGTATGAAGTCCACAGTAGCACATAAAGGCTAATGGCCACCTACAATCTAATTAGCCCTTATTATAATACTGTGCAGACAGTCAACAGATACTTCTTTAGAAACGACAGAGGCACAAAGAACCCACCAACAAAAGAGGTATATTTCCTTTCAAAGATATAGAAATACATAATAAAGAGTTTGACTAGAAAGAATCTTGGCTGAGCTTGGCATGATAGTTAGCCTGCCTTGAGATTATGAATGAAAGAAAAAAAATATAAGGGAGAACAAGTGTTTGCACATTCTGCATCACTTAGACTTTCACCTTGGCTTACAAGCCTGAGTGGAAGCTTTTCTTTTTATGAGGTTAAGATTTTCTGTGAGCTTTGCTGAGATGTCTATGGAAGAGTGCAGGGTAGAACTGAAGAACATTCAAATGGAGCTCCAAAAGACCTGGATAGTTTTTCACTTTTTAAAAGTTTTGAGGATGCTGTAACCTTGGAGGCTGTTTAAATTACATTCAACTAAAAGCCAAACTGAGAACGGTGGCTATCACGTTTATCAAGTTATATTCAGTGCGTGTTAATGTCTGTGGTGCCTTATTAGAGACAGAGATGACCGAAGGAGTGAGCATATCAGAGGAGGAGGTGCAGTAGAAAAGCAGGGGACAGATTGCATAAGGCTTAGACAGCCCCAAACTCTTCCTGTCAGAGGGCAATCACAATACACAAGGGTTTGCATGGATATACAATCATTTATGCTGTAGAGCTCTGCACAGAGTAACTTGCCTTTGAGCACTTATGAAGCTCAAATCCAATGAGAGTTGCACTCTACAGGTGCCTCTACAGTAGCACTGGGGTTCAGATAAAAGTGTATTTTAGAAATAAATCTCCTGATCCTCTGGACTGACACTGAGCTCTGGTTTGTAATTTGACAGCCTTTCAGAAAGCAACACGGACTCTGAATAAAACCAAAACAGAAGATGTGCTCCAGCAATTCACTTAATGCACCTCAGTCACTAATGAATATTCAGTCCACAGGTCCAGAGAATTGGAACCTTCTGCATATATACAGAACAGACATCAGGTCCTCAAGCAATAACTCTGCTGCTTCACAGATTCACTTGTACTGGGTCACACTGATAATGTTACTACTCTGTTTTCCTGCTGTGTTGCAGACTGTTATATTTCAGATGACTTTTACACTGAATCTTGAGACTTCAAGCAAGACTAAAACACATGCCACAAACAATAGAAGGGTGTGATTGTCCAAAGTGCTTGCTGGGTCTATGATCTAATGGATAAGATTACCTAAAGCACCTGGTGTGAAATTCATGCTCCATGCTTCTAGAGGATTCTTTGTCCATGCCTGACATACAACTCCTCTGCACAAGCAGAGATCCTGAGCAGTGCTAAATTCATCTGGGAGAGCTGCTAGCATATGTTCTCCTAAATGGCCTTCAGTTTTGCAGTTGACACCAGATGAGAAGGCTTTATGTAATGGAATAGAAGCAGGGAACACATTGCAGAGTCATTGATTCTTTTTGCCTTCCAGTAGCTTAACTATGATGAAGCACCTTATTGTTCAAATATTTATTTCAGAAGATAGATGTATGGAGATGGTGTTTATAGAAGTGATTTGTCTATCCAAGCCCAGACATCACTACTGGTGGTTTGTTTTCTTTTTTCCCTTTAAAATAACTTTTCCAGATGGTGGAGCAATTTAATATTTCCCCTGCAATTGAGCACTTTAAGAGCTTTCCTTTTCAGGGTGTAGGAGTCCAAGCATGAGACCCCTTTGATTTCTCCTAGTGTCAAGGATCCCTGTGGTGATCAAACCCCTATGGACAGAACCACAGAATCAGTCAAGCTGGAAGAGACCACAGTGGGTCATCTGGTCCAACCTCCCTGCTCAAGCAGGGTTATCCCAGAGCACATGGAACAGGGCTGCACCCAGGTGGTTCTTGAGTATCTCCAGCAAGGGAGACTCCACAACCTCTCTGGGCAGTCTGTTCCACTGTGGGGTTACCTGCAAAGTAAAGAATTTCTTCCGCGTGCTCAGGTGGAACTTCTTGTGCATCAGTTTCTGCCCCATTGCCTCTTGTCCTATTGCTTGGCACCACGGGGAAGAGTCCGGCTCCATCCTCCTGACACCCTGCCTTCAGAGACTTACGGACATTGATCTCAATCCTCAGCTCTCAAGGCAGAACAGGTCTACCTCCCTCAGCCTTTCCTGGTAAGAGAGACGCTCCAGTCCCGTGGATGGTCCCCTTACAATGCCCACACTCTACCCTATGTTCCAAGCCAGGGACGGAGAGGCTCCCATCTCACGGGGCTTGTAGGCACTGGAGAGCCCACTGCGTGTGGAAACACTGAGAAGCCTGACAGCGCCTCAGGAACACGCAGGGGCAGAAGAGATGCCGTGCCCGGCGGGGCAGCAGTGCGGGCACACGGACGGCGGTCCGGACACACATACACACGGCGGTCCAGACAGACACACGGCGGTCCAGACAGACACACGGCGGTCCAGACAGACACACGGCGGTCCGGGCACAGGGACGGCGGTGCGGGCACGGCCCAGGCCGGAGCGGCGGCCTCTGCCGGGCGGGCCACAGCCACGCTCCCGCCACCGGGCC